>JAJEKV010000117.1:2345457-2557426 GCA_021234155.1 Isoetes taiwanensis | reverse complement strand
ACGTTGGCCACAACCACCTAGGCGTCTTCCCCAAATAATACGTTCAAATTGCTTTGGATCATAGTCCTTATCATCTGCAAATTCATAGCCTTCATCAAGGCCCTCAATTTGGCCTATGAAAGTGGACGTAGACGATGATATAGTGATGCGCCGCTTTGTCCTTGATGCCGAAGGTCCCAAGAACTCATTTATTCTCTTTTGTGAAGCCCCCTCCATGCTGCATAAATTTGATGATTGGCATCAACAACTACTTTTGCACATCTGAATAATTTTGCACAACTGAATAGGGTAAAAACTAACCTGAATTGATGAAGCTAAAGCTTAGATTGTAGATGAGAATGGATCTCCATCTCAACCAAATCGTGAATACAAATCGGGAGTGCTCTGCAAATGACAATAAAATATAATATTAAAATTATTATCCCATTCATATTCAGAGACTAACATCCCATTTATATTTATATTCACATGAGTAACGAAACAAATGCATACGAGAAGAACAGGAAAAACACAGGCTCGATAGGGTAGAATAAACTAAACCTGTATGAAAGGGCGGTTTCGGATGCTAGCTCGATCAAATTAAAAAATATATATGAAACCCTAATCCTAGAGGACTATAAGTGGCGATTCTTAGATGGACATGTGGTCGAGATGTAATATAGCCACCCCCTTACCCATTAAAATTTACCTTAGGTTCTAATTGGCTACCTCGATAAGTTTTTTTCCACGTACAAAAAATCGAATTGGCCACACCTTGCGCCTAGCCAAATTTAGTAAATATTGAATTGGCTACTAAACGACTAAAATATACAAATTCGTGTTTTGAACTGGCCACTACCCTTCGGTCAAGGCATGAACGTATCCTACTCTGGCGTAGCCACCATTTCTGAAAAAATATGAATGTGTGGCCAACTGGCCCGCCGGGGCCACTAAAAAATACCCTGTCGGAGACGACTCGCCCATCAAACTCCTTCATGAAGTCCGGGTATTGCTTCTCCAAATCTTGCTTCAATACCCATGTCGCATCTTCCACGGGCAAGTGTTTCCGCTTGATCAAATACTGGAGGAACTGAGACCTCCTAGTCTTCTTGAATGACTTATCAAGAAGCAATTCAGGCACAATTTCAACTTGCTCTTCTGTCATTTCCAACAAAGTTGGAGTATCCAAAACCTCATCAGGGTTAGGATCGTGCCTTTTCAATAAACTCACATGGAAGACCTTGTGGACTTTGAGGTGCGCCGGGAGATCTAACTTGTAGGCCTGAGAGCCCACTCTCTCCAAGATCTTGAACGGACCGGCCCACCTAGGGGGGAGCTTCTTGCAATTCCCTATGCGAAGCTTAGCTTGCTTCACCTTGATCTTCTTGTCGCCCACCTTGAACTCCGGTCCTGTGCCTGTCGGCTACACTCTTCTGCCGACTTCTTGCTGCCAACAGGTACCCCCTTACTTCTTCAACCAGCTGCTGCATATCTCCTAGCATTTGCTGGGATACTTCGACCTTTGACACAGGATTGTGCCAAGTATCTGGGGTGAGGCAATGGTACGCGTAGTTCATCATGAAGGGAGACATCTGCGATGACTCCTGCTTCGTACTGTTGTAGGCGAATTCTACCAAGTGGATGAAATCATCCCACTTGGATTGCTTATTCCATACATAACTTCTGAGCATATCTTCGATGATGCGATTCGTCCGCTCCGTCTGGCCATCCGTTTGAGGATGGTAAGTCGTGCTCATCGAGAGCTTGGTCTGGATCATGGCAAAAAGATCCTGCCAGAATGCACTCATGAACTTAGAATCCCTATTTGAGATTATCTCGCGAGGCATGCTGTGGAGTCTAAAAATCTCCTTTACAAATAGAACGGCAGTGTCTAAGGCTGTGTCCGTAGTTTTGCAAGGCACGAAGTGTGCCATCTTAGATAATTTATCTACGACTACCATTAGTGCATCTTTGCCTCGAAGAGTCCTAGGAAGCCCTGTAATAAAATCCATGCTTATTACTTCCCACTTTGCATTCGGCACTGCCAAAGGTTCCAAAGATCCCGGAATTCGAAGCTGCTCTGCGTTGGTCTGCTGGCACAACTGGCATTCCCAAATATATCTGGCTATCTATTTCTTCATTCCCGGCCAGAAATAGTTGCTTCGAATCTTGAAATACGTCTTCATAAATCCCGCGTGCCCGGCTATTGGGTTGTTGTGTGTGTCATGAAGAATTAACTTCCTTACTCCTGACGATTCGGGCACACACAACTTATCTTTATGCTACAAGAGGTTGCCTTCCTTCCTATAATATTTGAAGGCCTCCCGTTCCTTATCTGTTCTAGCCTCCTTAGAGAGGCTTGCCCATACCTCCTTGAAATCATCATCAGATGGCAATGTCTCCTCAATTTTCTTACCATACTCACTCGAAAGAGTTGATATAGCATTACAATGCATTCTCGTCTCGTCGTCTCGAATGGTCTCCTAGAGAGGGCATCTGCAACAACATTAAGCTTGCCGGGCTTATATACTATGTCGAAATCATATTCCTCAAGGAATTCCATCCACCTCCTTTGCCTTAGGTTGAGGAGTGGTTGGATGAAAAGATATTGAAGGCTCTGGTGATCAGTGTCTAACTGAAACTTCCTCCCCAACAAATAATGCCTCCAAATCCTTAGTGCCCTGACAATGGCTAATAACTCCTGATCATGGGTTGGGTAGCGTTGCTCCGCGTCGCACATCTTCTTCGAGTTGTAGGCGACTACCCTTCCCTCTTGCATCAAAACTGCACCTGTTGCTATCTTGCTCGCATCCGTGGCCACTAGCTTATCTTTGCTCGGATCTGGGTTGTTGGCCTCCGGCTGGTGTGTTTGCTGCTTGCCTATTCTGATACTGCCCTGCCGTCTTACCTTTGAAGGGTAACTGTTTCTGCGCTGTTTTTACTGGGGCTTCTTCCAAACTCAAAGCCTTGTCCTCGGCCTCTCCGACTGTCTTTGGGTTAATTGCTCGAACTAACCTCTTGATGTTACTGTTGAGCCCTTCAATGTAACCATCGACCGCTTGTCTCTCTGTGATCCTGGGCACATTGAGTCTTAACCTCATGAATTCCTCTGTGTATTTGGCTACTGATAGGTTCCCTTGGTCTAGCCTGTAGAACTGTTGGATCTGCCTGCTAGTGTGCGATCTCGGCACGTAATGTTTGCGAAAATCTTTACTGAAGGTCTTGAATCTGCAGTTGTTTCGTCTCAACTTATTAGACTTAGCATACCCTTTCCACCATATCCTGGCTAGTCCTATTAGGTTGCCTGTTGCGACCTTGCCTATGTCCTTGTCTTTCATGCCATAAGAATTGCCAAATTCCTCCATCTCATCAAGCCAAGCCTTTGCTTCCATGCCTGACCTGTCTTTACCTGAAAACTGACCAAGCTTCCTCGTCTTCCAGACATTACTCATGGCACTATCCACTTTCTTCTGATAATCATCTGCCCTCCTGTTCTTTTTCCTATCCTGTGATGCATCTGACTCACTCTCGGAGCTGCTACCGGTCTGGCTGTCAGAGGTATCTGATACGCTAGAGCTGGATGGTGTTGGACTCTTTCTGCTTCTCCTTTTTCTCTTCATGTCTCTGACATTTCCTTGATTCTCTTCCCCTTCTGGCTGTGGAGCCTCATCAACGCCTTGCACAGGAGATGGAGGTGGTGGTGGAGGTCCGTATTCCTGAGTATTCATCAATGGGGTTGCCCACTGAAGCAGGTTTTGCATCTGGTTTCTCATCTGCATGAGCCTTGCATTCACTGTCTCCACCGTCATTTCATCGTTGTTGTCGTCTTGTTCTCGCCCAAACAAGTTTCTAGGTACCCAATGGTGCTGCCAGCCCTGGCCTTGAGATCCTGAGCCGATGTTCCTTGCTGCAAGTATTGGTCATCAATGCTTGTTATTTAAGTTATACATTATTCATCCTTATTTACAAGTCACTTATTGTTAGATATAAAAGAAATCATTTTGAAACTCCACTTATAAGTCAAGAACAACATATAGCAATTAATATATAAGTGTTATACATTTATGTAAGGTACATGATAATACTTAGAAGTGAAGACATTCAATACAATTTAGAAGATAAGTGAAAACAGAAAATGTTCATCTTCGATGCCCCTTCATCGATTTGAAGAAGTTCTTGACATCCCTGAGTCGAAGTCCTTTGTCGACGTTCCGCAAGATATTCCTAGAAGATCCCCCTTCGAGGGCTCGAGCCATTTGGGGTGCAGGGAGTTCGGGTGCCATTGCCGCCACTACCGTCAACGTTGCGTCCCTGAGGTGGTCCCTGGCGAGTAGAGTGCCACGGATCTTTTAAAGAGAATGATATGATCCGTTACGGGATTTAGCTTGGCGTGCTGCCGAAGCCAGAGAGTGCTATGAGGAGCGCCACCGACTCTTCTCCTCGTGGGCTGAACTCCCTGTGAAAAACTATCATCTGCCCTTGGCTGAGGACTGGAAGATAGTACCGGAGTGCCTTACCCTTTCCTATGGCCTTCGAACCTGTGCCCTTTCTCTGAGCTGCTTCGTCGTAGACGTCTAATGCCAAGAGGTCTTCATGGTCCCTCCACATGGTAGTTGCACTCTCCAGGTTGATGCTACTGGATGCCTCCTGCATACTCCTGGAACGAACTGTTCGGCTAGAGCTTGGGCCTCTTCCTGGTTTGTACAATCTGCTTTGTATTTCTTGAAACTCCTCCTCTGGGATGATTGGTTCCTGTTGACGATACATCTCCCTTATCTGTTCATAGGCTGCTATATCTGACATTGTCTCCCCGGCGTAAGAGTGTCGCTCTGCTAGTTCCCTTGGGATTTTCTGATAGGAGTAGTCGATGAAGTCGCTTTGCTGCTCCTTTGCCATCAAGCCTAAGAGCTCGTCGTAAGCCCTTCTTCTTGACATTAAGGAAGGTTGAGGATGTCGTTTGCCAAAATGTACTCCTCTCCATCGATGACTATTGGCGATAGGGCTGTGATGCCAATTGGTGGCTCATAGGCCCGCCTGATTTCTCATCATGCCTGGCTATGCGCCTCTCGATCCTTGTCGCCTCTCTGCTTTCCCAACCTGGGTTTTCTTCCCCTAGCTGTTCGTAATCCTGCTCGATTTGCAGTGCTGGTGGTCCTGATGTTATGCCGTGGTACATGTACTCCGAGGACTCGATCTCGTGAATGTGGCTTTGCTCCCTTCGAGTGTCGAGTGGCGCTAGGTCCAAAGGCTGAATTGAGGGCTTCCCCACCTTATTGATTGCCTTATATTGCATGAATAGGGCGAGGGCTGCATGGGCTGAGAGATATCTATGCCTATTGTGCTTGCAGGTCATGTAGTCGGGCATGGCTCTTGTCCTATCCCACAGCTGGTTCTTGCCCTTGGATCCTCCCCCTAAGGCTTGGCTAAGCGAATCTAGGGATACCTATTTCCCTCCCCTAGGCGGCAAGCTAACTTCCTAGGGTAGGATCTGCTGGTCATATTGGCAAATGATGTCAGTATAGAAGGGTGTCCTGGTCAAGATTGCATGGAGTCGAAGAGATGGTCGAACACATGAAAGGCCTCTTCAGCAGGGAAATCATGGATATGGTTACCAGCATCGTACCATCGGACAAAGCTACTGGGCACCATTGAGCTGAGGTAGGTGTAAAAAATGGCTTGGAAGGATTGATGAAAGTTTAGGAAATCGCCTAAGATGGCAAGAGCAGTTTTGGTGAAGGGAAAATGGCAAATGAGGCCCCTTTTTATAGACTAGGGTTGCCTCGGGTTCTGTGCACAAGGGTTCTTGATAGGACAGACTTTTGTTCTAAGGCTATGGATGTCCAATGAGCTACCATGAAGTGCAAATCTAAGCAAAACATGGCAAAAAACACTATATGGCAGTTTGTTGGGTCAAATTTGGCCAATCCAGGCCAAAATGAGTCAACCCAGGTCGGTTCTCGCGAACAGGCTCTGCGTTGCGAACGCAGGGCGATTTGGCGCGGATCGACCCGGTTTGGCCGATTTGGGAGGTGATTAGACATTTCTAGGGGTTCTAAGATGCTAACATGCCTATTTGGGTGGATTCTAATCTAGCTAGCAACTTGTTTTAAGCAAAATGAACATCTAAAAGTGTCAATTTGAGGTAACCGGGTTGGTTCGCGCGAACACGCCCTGCGTCGCGAACGCAGACGCATTCGGCGCGGATTGGTCCGGTTTGGCCAGAACTTGCCATTTTTTGATGATTCTTTGCTGAAATTAACTTCTAAACTAGGTTCCTAGGTAAATTCTAAGCAATTTACTATCTCTTAGCACAAATTTTCAATCAATTTTGTCCCAAATCCTGGTACCCGGGTTGATTCGCGCGAAAACGCTTTGCGTCGCGAACGCAGGTTGATTTGGGGCGGATCGACCCGGTTTGGCCGATTTTTGAGCCAAAGTTGATTTCTTTGTGCTGGAACCTATTCTACTTAACCTATTACAAGCATTTTAAGCTTTATACAAAAAATTGTACTACAATCTAACTTACTTAATTGCATTTTCGAAGCATAATACAATCAAATTACAGAGAAAAAGGGACTTATCCTTCTATATATTCCTTCTATATATATTATTATTAAAAAAAAAACCGGTTACAAAAGTGGCATTTTGGAATTAGCTATACTGATTTTCAGGCAATTAAGTGGAGTAAAATTAGAATTACGTATGTTTTTGGAAACTACATTTTTTTTCCGGCAGTTCTTAAGGAAATTTGAGCAACCCAAGTTCTTACAAAATTCCATATTTATTTGCTCCCAGCTTCCGCCTCCATAACCGACAGCCATCCGCTCCATAACCGACAGCCATGCGTCTTCAAATTGCATATAGACCAGCTATGGTGGATGCATTCATGGTATGACATAATAGGACAGATTCAGCTGAATGAGAATTATGCCATAGCTCAAGACCTCCATGGATCCATGGATTTTTAACAATTTAAACTTCCGGATGGCTATCCACCGGCCGGCATAGCATCCCTCCGGCCCACACAACACCTATGCCGCTCAAAAATGGAGCAAGAAAGCTTGTGCACAGCGATGGCTATCAAAAATTCCAACATTACAGAATAATGCCTTCTCTGATAAAGCGTTCTGGTGTGTCCTAGAGCTCCACCGAGCAGAGACAAAACGGAGAGACAACCCAAAACCCAGGTATGGTTCTATCTAGATTATATTTACCCCAATCAGTTAATAGTTTTAGAGAGCCTCATCTCTGGCGAAGCAATCGAAGCTGCAATCTGATGGCTTTGGCGATTTTAAAATTTCTATAAAAATTTAAGCAAAAAATGCTTTTCAACATTCGGATTCTCGCAGTTTTTCGTCGGACAGAGCTTTGATGTTCGATGGAGCTTCCCCTGCAAAAAGCTCTGTAAAAATTTAAGCAAAAGAGGCCTTTGAGCATTCTGATTATTGCAGCTTCTCCCTAGACAGGGTTATAAAATTCGATGCATGCAGCTTCCCCTGTAAAGACGTCTCTAAAAATCTAGGCAGAAGATGCCTTTGAGCACTCAGATTCTTGCAGCTTTTCGCTGGGCAGAGCTATGGAGTTCCCTGGAGCTGGATTCAAGGCATTGCGCCCACAGATGAGAACAGAGGCATGAATATCCCATTAGCCAGGTCAGTGCCGGCTTGATCACGCTGAATGTGGCTCTCAGCTTTGAAGTCGCATGGCGCTAGCTTTTGTTGGTTGTGATTCTGAGAAATAAGAAAGGAAAAGGATTCTGCAAAGAACTCCAGCAATCTTCAAGAATCTTCAGATAATATTAGTACAGTAGACGTTCACAGGTTGAGCCAATTTCTACAATACAGATTGCCCCAAAGCATAAAAACTTCCTGTTTTGGACGCCATAGCCATTTATGGCGAGGTCATACTTGTGATTTTTTCTCCTAAACAGATTATTTATGGCAGTGGTGAAGCTTTCGGCCCTGTTGTAGAAAAAAGTATTGTCCTTTGAGCTTCTGACCCGACCAAGCCAATCGGTCGTATTTCTCTTGAATTCCCTCGTTTTTTTCAATCAGAAGAGCTGCAATGTTTACACAAATGCAAAATCCCAGTATTCCAATCAGAATTTTGGACGGAGTAAAATGGCAAGTTGTTCTTCCCATTATCATCTGAGCCAATTAAGAAACTCTAAACCATAGATATGTTTCTTTTCCAGACGGCCTCTTTGTGGATCAAACAGAGCAGGCAGGAGTAAAACTGTGTTTTTGAAATTTTCTACCTTTTTCCTTCCAGCAACACACACGCATGTTTTGAGCAGTGCTTATCGCTTTTACTCTTCAGGATTCGTAGGCAAATCAACCTGTGTTATTGCAGAATTGCATGGCAGAACCTGTTGTTGTCTGTTTAATCCGGTGAATTTCTCTTCCCACCAATACTCCTGGATTGAGTACAAAGTCAGTGGCCCTGCCCTTGCAATCTAGCTCAATGCTTGTTCATGTCATGGGGTTATTATAGTTTCTTTATGCATTGGTGCGGCATTGAAGCCTCAAAGACATCACTTTTCCATCGTCTTTTGGAGTTGCATATATTTTTTATTTTTATTTTTACGGCATACTAAGCTAAATGGATGTTTCTCATAGTGGTGCTTTTCTGTAGCCTTTTATGTTGCATGATTGTTGTTCTTTCCTTGCCATGACATTGTAGCCTCTAAGCTAATACTTATAGGAGCATTTTTTTCAACATGGATAAATATGTAAACCTTAAAATATGTACAGTATGATACGCCTTGCACATGGTACGCATGGGTGCGGAATTCCAATGTTAAAGACAGACATGTGACATTCCTTAGTGCATTTGTTATGATGCTAGCTTAAATAAAAAGGCATTCCTTAACATTGCATTTTTTATTCTACTTATGTTCCTTTACTCCCTCCATTACATAGGTACACTGTCCAAATTTTGTAGTTCGTCTCATTGAATTCCCTCAATTCATTTTTCTTTTACACAAATTTGCGTTCAAGCTTCTAAAATTACACAAAGGACTTCACATTTCATTTTTTAGATTTGTTTGCACATCAAACTAGACAACTCTATTTTCACCCATGGTTAAAATTGTAAACCTTTGGGGCATGAAGAAGATTCACTAAATATTAGCATACATACAATAGATTTTACAACTAATCATTTGCTTCCATATGGCGAGGGTAATCCTGTGCGTGACATGCTAAGGTGGTAGGTTACGTTGAATTTAAAAAAAATTCTTCAAGCCAATTTGATAAATTATTTCATTTAACGTTTATAGACTCACCTTACCCTATATTGTTGCCACAACTTTTGTTTTGCTCTTTTCTCAAGCTCCTCACGATAGAATGGAACATGCACCTAGATTTATGATTTGTTTACAATGGTGTGTTGCAAGATGGTGACTTGAACATGCTAACAATATGGTATTTGGGTCACGATTTTTTGCTTTGAGTTAATTTCCTGCTGCCACGTGGCACACGATTCCATTGCAACCGTGCCAGGCAGAACTTGCTGCGTTCATACCCTCTGCGCCTTAGCTTGCATGATTGTCGGAGAAGAGAAAGTAAAGGCATGCAAAAACAAAAAAATACTGCTTCAAAAAATAGAGCAAGCTTTATTGGAACTTCAGATCTGGCAACGTACTGCCATAGCTTCAGACCTGGCTATGGATATGGCTTCAGACGGCCATAGCTTCAGATCTGTGCCGGTCACGGGACCCCACCGGTCCACGCCGGAATGTCATTAAAAAAACCTTGAACCTATACATAAGGCCAAAACCATGAGATCCCCAATGGATCCTAGAAAATGTGCAATTCTGCAATGGTGAATTCTGCCCATCCTCATCTACCAATTCAATCTCCTTGAAACCTGTAAATCAAAAAAAACCATCAGCCACTTAAAATCAAAGCTAAATGCGCGTTTTTAAAGCGATTTGTGCATTTTTATAGCCTGATTTGTTGTAGCGGCAAGGAATTTGGGTTTTTACCTTCCAAATTAGAATGTTGATGTCATATTGTGGTCCGATGAAGATCGCCGATTGGAGCAATCGAAGCCAAACTTCCATCGAAAATGCTTTGTTCGAAGGAATGTAAAACACATGAATTTTAGATTTTCAAATCCCAAAAAACATAGATGATCTTTAAATTATGTAATACAACTAAATATTCCTTGATTTTTTTTGCCCATAACAAATGCTGGGCGTATTCCTCTCCCACGGCCAAAACCAGTGTTCTTCCCAAGCTGCCCTTTTTTAATGGCTCCTGCCAATGTGGCAATAGCACATGGTGACCACTAGCAGCAGGCCTACCAACCCAATCCGATGCTAACATGACAGCTCACTTTTTCCAATGGTTTAAATAAATCATTGTTTTATTGTCCCGACAAATTTTTACCCACGATGTAAAATATGTTGTTGTTGCTAATAGTATAGCATATGTTGCTGCCTTTGATGCTATAAAATTTTTTTACCCATGGCATAAAATATGTTATCTTCCCAAATGCCTTAGGCCTATTTATCAATGCCCTTAGGCATAAATATGCCATCCAATGGCATCCCTAGCCTAAGAGATATTCACACTGCACACATCACAAAACACAATACACCATTGCATTAGATACCCAACTATTTATGGTTCGGACACCAGGCGCCGGCTCCGTCAGCGCCAAATTCTTGTATATATATGGAAAAAAAAAAGTTAACTACATTGAAAAACTTTAATATTAAGATAATTACAAAACTTGAGGCCTTTAGGTCTCTCTTTGCGGATTCTCCGCGCCAAGTGCAGGTCCTTCGGCATGACGGTTACCCGCTTGGCGTGGATAGCGCAGAGATTCCCTTCTTCGAAGAGCTGGATCAGCTCCGCCTCTGCTGCCTCCTGAAGGGCCCAGGTGGTTAGGGGCGTGACCCTATAATCCGTCCGGAACTCCTGCATAACCTCCTGGAGGAGCCGCTCAAACGGCGCCTTCCGGATCAGGAGATTAGTGCACTGCTAAAAGTGCCTAATCTCCCGGAAAACTCTGGCGTGCCGGGAATTAGATCCATGGTGGACCTTCTTCGGTTTCTCTGGCCTCGGTGGCGGCGGCTTGGGTTGGTTTTTCGGCCGCCCCCCCCTTCACGTACTTCTATATGTTCTGCTTGCAGTACCAATCATTGTACCTCGTCCAGCGACGGAGGTACTCCTGGTACACCTTCATTCGGAGCTTGAATTCACGATCCTGCCGGAGGGTGAATTCACGCTCGTCCACCTTCTGCTTCTTTACTACCTTAGGTGGCTTGGGCCACTTAGGGTAGGGTGGGCGTGCGTTGGGGTCCAAAGGTTCCCCAGCGTCGGCTTCCTCTTCCTCCTCTTCAACCTCCTCTTCCTCCTCCTGCCTCTCTTCCTCCTCGCGTGGACGAGGTTCTTCAATTGTCACGGTCCCCCGTGGCTTATCTCTCCTCGCCCTCTTCCTCCGCTCCTTCTCCTTCTGCTCCCTTTCCCTTTTCTTTCGGGCCGCCGTCTCCTCCGGCCACTCCGTCACCTTCTCCTTCCCCTTCTTCTTTCTGGAGGTCCCCACCTCCTCTTGGCGTTCTTCCGGGTTGGGCTGCTTGCTGCTGCTGATCTTTCTTCTTGCTTGATGATGATCTGTGCTCTGCTTGCTGCTGATCCTGCTGCTGATGATCCTCCTGGTGGTCCTCCTCCTAGTCGGATAGCGGACCCAAGTGACGGGTCTCGTCGTTCGGTTTATTTGAAGTCTCTATTGACGAGGAGTTGCCTGGGCTCCTCCTCTGCGACGCATGGAAAGTCTCGGGTTTGGCCGAAGAAGACGACTCCTCCTTGCAGCCCGCACGGAGGTGCTGGGGGATCTGCTTTCGTGTCCTCATTTGGCTGCCGCCATCGAAGGGGTGCGCCTTGGGCTATACTTCCTCATGGTGCATTTCTGTCCTTGCCATGTCTTACGGTTAGGGGAAACTTGAGATGACGAAGGTGATCAAGAGAGAGAAGGTTGTAGGCAAGGTTGGGGAAATGAGGTGGCAAGAAGATATTTAAAAGGAAGATGCTCTAGGGAATATTCCCCTACCATTAATAGGTCTAATAATTAGCCCCCCTTATTAATTACTCCAATATAACTAATTATTAATATATACTTAATCTTTGTATTATACTAAATTTTCGAATTTTTCCTAATGGTTTGAGGTGTTAATTATGAATTTGCGCCATTTTTTCACCCGTGTCTCGGATTGGCATGATTCTTTGACCCATTTAAGGTGAAATCTAATGCTAATGCATAATTTCCACTCCATTTTTACTAGAATGTTAATTTGACTCATTCTTTTTCCTCATCTAACAACTTAGCCTATTCTTACAGACCCACTGAAAAATTTTTTCCCCTATTTTCGAGGTTCCATGGTGGAAACTTTTTATTTCACACCCTATTAGGCCTGTTAGACTTAGACTACTTTCGGGGATATGGTGGGTGCTAGTTCTGGTCAACCAAGAACATCGCTCGATACCATTGTGACGCCCCGCTAAAATATCGGCGCCTACGTACCTCCTGAAATCCCCATCCGGGTCCTTTGACACGGGCCCTCCGTCTATCCCTTTCTGGGGTGACTCTAGTGTGGGAAGGGGACACGAAGGTGTCTTGGCGCCCTTCCCCTATGGGCTCCTATCACAGCGGAAACATAAACAACATCAGAACTAGCAATACAATACATCATGCTACCTCGAAGGGTAGCCCATCCACATATCTATAACCACAGAGAAGATAATCATATGCCATAAAACATGAGAGCTCCTACCCATGGCTCCGACTCATAAGGAAGATGACCGGTGGCTAGGCCTCAAGATAGCAGTGCACCGAGTCATAACAATGGCGGGGCTAGCTATAGACAATGGCTAGGGTTGACCACTCCATCCGCCCCTCCCTGTGCATACTTTGCGGGAATGAGCTAGATCGGGCTCGACATGACTCTAGCCTTCCGGATACGCAATCCCATGGCATCACCCATCAGGACTACTCCAGGTTGCATCTCCCCGGTCCGTCGAGGCAGGAAGGGTTGCATCTTCCCTTTCCGGGGTCTAGAGGTTCCACGGGCGGCTAGAGAATCGTGGCGACACACGATTCGTACGCGACTTAACCCCCCAAAACAGGAGCCAAGCCGACACTTGCAACTCCTGAGAGGCAGGGCGACACCATTGCCCCAGGAGGTGTCGGACCCATGCCCGGCCCATGCAAAGTGACCGGCCATAAGCCTAGCCCGCTATGGGATCCCCAGTAGCCACGCTCAGTAGGGATCCCCCATCCGTATTGCCTCTAGCCCCGTTGTGTAGTGTTGAGTCACATCATAGCCCCAATAGCCCGGTGGGCTCTTATGCACAGGCCGCATATAATAGAAACTAAGGGGTCTAACTAGGAGCATACTACGTAATGGCTACTAGGTCTCTAACCCCCGTCCCAATACAAGAGGAGCAAACATGATCAATCAACATCACATAACATCATATCATGATAATCATAGTAAGAACATCTTAACCTAATCATACATATCTAACTTACAGTTAAGTTCCTTGATTAGGGTTCAAGATGTTGTATAAGGGGTCTAGGATGGCTCTACTCTAGATACGAAATACTAACCCATCTGGAGTGCTAACTTCCAGATGATCTACCAAGAGCACTACTCTACATACCTGCTCCAGAAGCACTCCCTCCCAATCCTGGCGTCTCCATGGTCTTCGAATTGGTCGAAGCTGCACTTGCTCCAAGATCTAATCCACACTCCGAGGGTTGCTGCACTAGCCTATGCCACAGCAAACGGTGCTCAAAACGGAGTTTCGAGTGCATAGATGAGTCTCAGGGTGCTAGGGTCAGGAAAAGAGGTTAGGGGTTAGGGTTTAGACTAATATAAGTTAGGGTCCACATGGGATGCCACGTGGCACCAATGGGGTGGGGCTGTGTGGCGGGTACCCAATAGGATAAGGCCATGTGGAAATGGGCCTTATCCTAAGGTTATCTAAGTTAAGCATTTAACTTAGATGTGCACCCATTGACACTTCCTAAGGTATACAAGGCTACAAGGGCAGACTTGTATAGTGATGGGTCCAGGAATATACGTATTTATGGCGTATATTCCCCTGGAACGTCACACAGGGCCAACTGAAGATGATGCTCATGATCCTTTAAGGTTTTGCTATATATGAGGATGTCATCAAAGAAAATGATGACAAAGTCATCAAGATATTCACGGAATACACGATTCATCAACCTCATGAATGTAGCAGAAGCATTTGTTAGCCCAAATGGCATAACAGTGAACTCATAGTGCTCATAACATGTCCGAAAAAGCGAATTTATAGATGTCATCCTTCTTAATTCTTATCTGGTGATATCCTGAGCGAAGATCAATCTTTGTGAAATACTTGGCCCCTTGCAATTGATCCATCAAATCATCGGCACAGGGTAGAGCATACCGATTCTTAATTGTGTGCTTGTTCAATTGCCTATAATCGATGCACATCCTCAAGGTACCATCCTTTTTCTTCACAAACAGAATAGGGGCACCAAAGGATGATACACTTGGTCGAATGAACCCCAACTTGAGGAGCTCTTGCAACTACTTCTTAAGCTCAGTTAATTCAGGTGTAATTCTGTACGGATCTTTACTGGTAGGTTTAGTACCTGGTTCCAAGGTAATTTCACATTCCACGCCTCGGAAAGGTGGCAACCTATGAATCTCATCCGGAAAAAGGCCGTGGAACTCTCGAAGTACTGCAGCTATGGGTGTGGGCAAGCTCTCAATAACGTCTTCTTGTTTGGTCTTGGCCTCTACTGATGCGAGTCTAACAATACAAGCAAACTAATACTTCTTGATGGCTTTGTCCAACTAACGCAATGAAATACACTGCATAATTGGAATAAATGGTTTACATGTTATAGTTACGCTACACCCAAACCAAAGGGGGTTTCAAGTGAATTGTAATTCAAAGTGTTGGATGTAATAGCTTGTGTTCAAGTGGTTCAAAAATGTTGGGTCCCGATGGGCCAAAAAGAAAGAGAATAAATATAGAAATTACAATAGCATTAGCACATGAGCATCAGGTAAACTCACTGAACACGCACTTGAGGGGTTAGTCCTCGTGACTAAGTGGGAAATCCCGTAGTTGCCTCTGCATGCATAGAACATCTTGCAATCTTGGATAACAAACATAACAACTAAAGACACAAGAATCTATGGTGCAACGCTAGACAATGACAACAAAGAACCAACATAAACATCAGGAGCAAATAACATAACCAGAGTGCCAAACTATTATAAACAAACTTGGGGACAATGGGTAGCTTAGCCAGCCTGCACACATGCCCCGTTAGCAGCATGTTGCCTAGCCAACTGACATTCCAAGCCTTGTAACGGGGGGTGGGGTGAACCTCCTATGCACATACCCTTTTCAGCCCACGTTTGGCACTGGAGGACATCTTACCATGGGAGTTCACAAGAGTTGACTGACGTAGCAATCTCAGCCAGGAGAACTAATGCCCGGTGTCACAGAACACAAATACATAGAACATAGAAACATGAGTCATGCTAGAGCAACCCAGGCCACCGAACCTGGAAGTCCGACCCCGGAGGATCCAAGAGATAACAAAATAACAAGACAATTGTGGTGCAATGACTAAGACAATGACATGTGATGTTTGTTTAAATATTTACTAAACATGTGCCTAGATCATACTCTTTCCCTTTGTCAAGGTTGCCCATACAACTTACCCATGTTGAAGTAGCTTAGCTTACTGATGAAGATCATGTCAACAATTCAAACTTGTCGAAAAAGTCACAGCACAGCTGTCATATTGATGTAGATCAACACATCTGCATTCTCTTAGCTAACCTCTTTATATGATTGTACCACGGCCATTCCTCCCATAAAGAATCCAACATCTCAAATCAATTTATACATGGAATCCACTAGCTATGAGGATCTTGATAAAATATAGTGCAACAACTTAGACAACTTATAGTTACATATTTTAGGATAGATAGATAGATAGATAGATAGATAGATAGTAGTTTTAACGTCACGCCACTAGGTAGCATCCAACTGGACATGTGACCACACACCCCACACACCACACTACATTGCTTGGTTGGGCCCTGCCCCCAACCACCTTACATTGCGTCTGTTGGGATTTGACCCCCAACAGTACCGAGTGCGATTTTGGGCGGTCTTGAACTCGAGACCACATTGCTAAGGAACTAGTGTGTTACTACTAGACCAAACGCCCCATGCTCCATGCCATATTCAAAAGCCCCAAGTTTCTCATGGCTCTCTTTGTACCTTCGTGAACTCATCTCAATCTTAGAACATGGATGCTAATTTCGATATTAGGTCCCTTACCTATGGTTTTTATTATTTCATAATAAAAACTCAATTCCTTAGCTAACAATCAATTTGGCATAGTTAATAAGAGTTCCAACTCGACGAGCCAAGAAATACCAATTTTTCTATCTTTTAGACTTCTTAATCTTGATTACATAATATTCTTTATTACGTGTTATTCAAAGCATTTCAACTTCTTACATGTTTTCGTCCTTTATGTTTACCCAAATCTCTTGCAGTTTCGTCTGTATTTTTTCGGCAAAGGGTCCTTGCTATATCCAAGCCCCTTGATACTTCCATGTTTTCCCTTTGGACTTCTTATATATTCATTTACACTTAAATATCAATGTCTTAACAATACAATGGAAAAAAGACACAAATAAGACAAGAGCAAATATAACCAACAAAAAGCAAGTCGTTCCAAATCTGATATCATCGGAGAATATTCTCAAGGCATCGATTGTTCATATTCAAAACCAAATCGACCTTAAATCAGCCCTTTCCAATTTCAACCACATCCAACCCAAATTCGACATGTTCCCCACAAGATTTATGCTTCTTCTCTTCATTCCAAGTATCTCAACCATCCCCAAATCGATTTTGGGGAATGTGGAGGACGAGGATCAATTTAATTTAATTTAATTTAATTTAATTATCAAGCCATTTAGGCCCCCAGGCCTCTATGGCAAACAAAATACATAATGTAATGCAATGTAATATAGGCACTCAATCCAGAAGCACTGAAATATCAAAACTATCCATAAGATTAAATAAGTTTATAATGTGCATGCGCTCCATCCAAACATCCCTAAGATAAACACTTAACTTATAATGCGGTATTTCTAGTAGCTCTCTCAAGGTCAGCTCGTATATCATATTTGGTTCTAATATTCTCATAAAATTTGAACATTCGAAATCGTGCTTCTCTGTTTCAACCGGGGTCTAGGCATCCTAGGCAAAATCTCTCATTACGAGGTGTTCCATTCCATCTACTGTTTCAACATGTAGGTGATGCGATGATAACCGAATGGCGAGAAATTAACATGCGGTTCTTTACATTTGATGTTTGCAAGCAAATACTCTGTTCTTCATATGTGTCCGACTTATTTGTATCATCAAGATAGAACCTTTTTTAACATCTCCGTCGGGGTTCAAGCTTCCACATTTCCTTGAGGCACAAGCCTTCACCTCCCCATAAACTTCTTTGTACTTAGTTGACTTCGGCCACACATTTTGTCCAAGCCACTTGGTACTCCATTTTCTCACTTCACAATACCACCCCTTATCCTTGGATTGCTCAAGGGCTAGGTGAGGAAATCTATCCACTTCCATTGTGAGAACCCTATTAACAAAAGTTATTGTTCTGCATAGGGCTTCCACTTCTAAGGGTAACATGCCTGTCTCAGCCAACATCATGCAATATGGAGTTTGTGGCTTTGCACCAAGCTCACTTAATAAAAAACGCTTCTGCACATTCTCAATGTCATTCCAGCATTTTCGGGATAACCCAGGGCCCCATACTGGGCTGCCATATAGAATAACTGGTTTCACTTGAACTCCAAAAAGCAATCTTCGTAACTTCCAATGTTCAAAATTATTAAGCCTACATTGATAAATCATACTATAAAAGGCCCGCAATCCTCCTGAAGCGCGTTTCTGAGCCGCCCTTGTCCATCTGTAATTACATGTCATATCAATCCCAAGATATTTATATTCTGTCACCTTTTGCAAAGGAGCACCGCCCACTGTAAATATAGTGAAATCCTTGCTGCCAAACACCATAATTTTTTATTTATTTACATTAATCTGCATTTGCTTAGAGGAACAAAAGGACTCAAGCACGTCCAGGTGTCTCTGTAACCCACTTGCATCCCTTGAAATTAATATTATATCATCTGCAAACATTAGCAATTGCAGTACATATTTCCCAAGCCTTGCTCCCATGCCACCTAGCCTTGTCATCCAACATTCGAGCTCATCTATAAGCAAACCAAAAAGAGTAGGAGAGCACGGGCAGCCCTGTTTAACTCCAATTATAGCCATCAGAAGAGGTAGAATCTTAGGGATAACGAATCCAGCCAAGAAACTGGTTAGCAGGATAGATAGTTTGAGTTTCTAGCTAGGAGTTAACCCTTCTTTGAGTAGGTAGATGATAAATCTTATGATGTTCTTAGTTTGAAGTTATGAATGGATATATGGTAGTTCTTTGCTGCACCCAAGGTGGATCCACCTTTGGATGCCATACTAAGCGCCTGAATGACTCGCAAGGGGTTTTTTCGACCCATTTCCACATGATTGTATGAGTTACGGAGGTATTTGGCCACTACTTGGGGTACATTTTGTATGGAAGGGGTCCAATTTGCCTTTCAAAAAATCATATCCAGGGGTGTCTCTAGCCACCCTCTTCACGCACACGTCATACCCTTTTTTATATAGGTGCATCCCAGAAATTTTGCACCTTTTGTGCTAATGGGAGAAAGGGGGATAGAGACCTAAAAACTCATAGGATTATGGATGATTCTAGCTATAACCCTTTAAATCCCAATAATTGTGGCCTGTGTGTATAAAAGCCTGCTTGGTTGTAGATGGTATGTAATGACTTAGCACCAGATAACGAGGATAGCGAGATTATGGATGGTAGGATCTTGCTGAGCGTGGCTACTGAGGTACTTTATAGCGAGTGAGGCTTATAGCTGGTCATTGTCTGTGGGGCCAAGTATGAGTTTGACATTCCATGGGCCGCAGGCATTGTTCTGGATTCGATAGGATGCAAGTGAGCCCGACCTATAGATTATGGAGGGTAAGTTGGGTACGGACAGGTGCACATGATCCTATAGCACGACTACAATCTCATTATGCTCGGCCACAATCTCATTATGCCGTTGGAAGGGAACTTGTCCCATTTTTGCCTCATTGGATGAGGGTGATGTAACCTAGAGTAGCTCCATAGGGTGACTCCATAGAATTGCACAGCTATAGTCGCTACTCAGCATGTTTCAGCCTATTTGCAAAGTATGTACATAATGGAAAGGGCTACCCTAGCCAATGTTCTATGCCAATCAATGCCATTGTCATTAGTCTGTCCCTTGTTATCCAGAGATCTTGATCGTCAATTAATCCCCTTTTGAGTCTCAGCCAGGGTAGAACCCTTATTTCTGATGCATTATGTATATTTATGATAATGTCAGTATTGATGATGGCTGAGCCACCCTTCAAGGTGGCATATTACTATGTATTGTTGCTAGGTACTAACATGTACATATGCTTCTGTAGAGTAGGGTTATCCCAGAGGAAGGAATGGGGCCAATGATACCTCCTTGTCTTTCGCTTGTACTCTTGGCTATCACAAGTGGTCCAAGCCAGACGAAGCACCTTTCCTAGTGATAATTTGCTGGGAAGGAGGATTTTCTGTATTTATACGATGGGAGCATCATATGGGTTCAAGGAGCATCACAATGGTATTAGAGTCTTGATCTCGATGGGCAGGATCATAGCACTAGCCATGCCCTAATTAGCTAGGTCGAATGAGTTGTAGTGAGCGTTAAAATAGGAAAAAATTTCTCTGTCTCTTCCGCTCTGATAGAATAACTTAAGTATATGAACTACTGACTATTTAGAAGTAGAAGGTGAAAATTGAAAGACAAGGCTAAGTTTACAATAGAATAAGGTCACTTGATCTCGAGGGCCATAACATTTTGTATGAAGCTTGAATCGAGGCGATTTTGGTGCGTTGCATAAAGGACACTTCAATTGACCAAAAGCCCCAAGAAGACCCGTCAGAAGATGGTCCATGTAAGAAGTTTTTAGAACTTGCCAAACTATGCTTCTCTTTAGGTTACCGTTTCACTTTTGAACTCTTCACATCTGCCATAGCTACTAGAACTGCCGTACATCTGCCATACCTGCCACAATTGCCATACCTCTGCCATAGTCAACCACTAATGGACCTCCGCCAGAAACCTATCACAGATAAGCTTGCACCAACCTATATCCTCTCTTGTGCTAGTTCGTCTTCCCTATATCTATACCCTATACTAAAACTACTCAGAGTCTTGACATTTCTAGTGTGCCCCAATCCTTTGCTCAGTTAGGGTTGAAGTTAGCCAAGACCTCAATTGTGATTGAACCCATTCGGACCCAACTTGCAAAGCTGCTTTATGACTGAAATTTGAACATACGATTTCTACATAAGTTTAATTGGGCGCCAGTTACACCATAGTAGATCAACGGATGAAACCCTCTCCAGTCTAAAAGCGTAGATTCTGTTGAGCTCATAAGGAGGGAGGCTCAAAGGGTCATGGGCGGTTGTTTGGCATCGGCTGGTTACGAGCCAACACGATTTGGAGTCCTAAACAATGGTGGGACCTCCGAGAATTGTTTAAGGGCACAATTCAAGCCCTTGTGCAAAGCAATGGAAAGTGCAACGTAATGGGATCCACGACAGGAATTGGTTATGCTGAAAACTAGCACAAAATCAAGAGTTATTTTTTTTGCTGGAAAAGAAAGTGTCTCTGAACCACAAGATCTAGCTATTACAGACAATCAATTGACAGAACAAAAGTTTTGGGGCCACTTCAACCGGGATATAACAAGAGCAAATAAAATCTCTCAATTCAATATTCAAACTTTATAAAAGAGTGCAACAGGAATTTCTGGCATCATGACAAAGCTGTGCAAGCGACTTGTCTTGCAAACGGCCTGTGTGTATCTTCTTAGAGTCTCCCCTTTTTATTTGAGCAATCCACCGAGTTTCTTCAAGTATCAAGAAATCCTGGCCCTTAACCGACCTTACCAACAATTGTGATTGACTATCTTTTTATAGAAAGCCAAATCGGTCGAGGTTTATTCTTGGCACACCATATGACTGTGAAAACATGCTTGAAAAACATTGCTCCATTATTTCATCCTATGGTCTTCCTATGGGCATATGAATTTCTATACGTTAGGGAAAAAGAAATCGGAGATGTAAGAAGGCATAGGAAAATCAAAGTTCGAGAATAGGCAAGTAAATGTCTGAAAATAGCAAAGGTTGGAAAATGAGCAAGTGGAAAGGCCAAGGAAATAACAACGACAAAATGTTCAAAATGTTGGCCAGCGGGCCAACATAGGCCCAAACGAAACAGGCTGGTCCCCTCAGCCGAAATTAGGGTTTGTAGATCATCCAATTCCGGTTTTAGGGAGTATGTTTAGGGCATACAGATGCAAAAACGGAGCACTCTTTTGAGTTTCAAAACAAGGGGGTGATGATAAGCATGTAGGCAGGTATATGCGAAGCTGGTTTTCTTTATTTTTCTGAATGAAGAGTTTAACAGGCAGCTCAGGAATGGGATGAGCAGGGCTTTTTTTTAACAGTAGACAATGCCTCAAATGTAAGAATAAAGAAAATGGATTTGACAGGATATTGATCTCTACTGGCAATGTGTAGGACATCATTAGTACAATGTGTAGCAGTAGGCTCAAAGCTTGCTATAGCAGTATATAATGGTTTTGGGAACGGCAAGGTATGATCAAACGAAATGGTTTTGTTAGGGCAATTATTTTCACTGATAGCAGGCAGTAGAGGATAGAGTGTTTGCTCAAAGTGAATGTTATAAACGGAAAAATTCGTACTGGCTGTAGTAGGTAGCAATGCTTTGGGGACAACCGAGGGTTTGTGAACAAAGGTAGTTGTACTGAAAGGAGTAGCAGTAAGGCTTATGGCATCATTATATGCAGTATACATAGGACTGAGATGGCAAGCTGATGCTTGTGATATGTCACCTTCTTCATGTACTGGTTCTTCAAAAAGATCTGCAATATCAAAACTTACCTCGTCATCTCCATCACATTCTTTTGGTGCAGGATTGTTCATTTGTGGATCGACTTCACTATCTTGACCAATATTTACTTGGGGCATGAGCATATAGTTTAAACCCATCTGGCATTCAGAATGCCATGGATCTTCAAAACAAGACAAATGTATCTCTGGCATGTCAACAAATTCCTGCATCTCCTCAGAACCTTCTTCATTTGACATTTCCTTTAAATCGCATTTCTGAATGATGTAAGCTTCATCAGACCTCTGAATGACTAAGCCATCTGCTAGACAAGGGCCACGATATGCATTTAAGTTCTCTACTTCATCTGACACACTAGTAGAGGATTCTGGCAAATCAAAAAGGTTTGATAATACATGTTCCTGTGCATGTGAAAAATCTGGCCTTCGCACTTCATATTCAAAGTTGATATTTGAAGCTAATTTCTGCCTTTGATGCTCGTGAAAATCCCTGTGAAAATCACTGGCCTGCTGACACTCTTGTATTGAATGATCTTGCATCTTGCAGTAGGTGCATAGATTATGCAATTTACAGTATTCTAATACTTGGCACTCACCAACTTTGTGCCCTTTTAAATTGCAATAGCTGCAAGCTTCAAACTCAGCTGCTTTCAAATTATGGAATTCTAACACTTGGCATTCATTAACAATGTGGCCTAGCAAATCACAATAAGTGCATACCTCAGATTCTCCACTTGTCATTTCAGGAAAAGGAAACACATCATCATGTTCCTCGTCATCATATGCAGCATTATCATTGGCATCTTCTTCAGCTATCACTGCGGTCTGCACATATGCAGACTTATCTGCAACATCCTTCACCATGTGAAAGACCTGCATCCAGTTATCAAAGGATCCTAGTTTGAAATAAGCATACATCTGTGAGTAAATCTCAGGCCTGAATTGCAAGCCATGTATAAAACATCCAAGTAAATGATGAAATGGGATATCATCACAAATTTGCATCAAGATTTCCCGAAACTGATGACAATAGCTGCGCAAATCTTCATCTCCCATTATTGTTCAATGTAACATCAAAAGTGAGCCAAAATTACACCATCCAGGTAAAGAATCCCGGTAGGACCTCCAAATATGTTTGGCCTCAGCCTAGTTCTGAGCCAACACACGATTTGGAGTCCTAAACAATGGTCAGGACCTCCAGAATTGTTTAAGGGCACAATTCAAGCCCTTGTGCAAAGCAATGGAAAGTGCAACATAATGGAATCCACGGCGGGGAATTGGTTATCTTTGAAAACTAACATAAAATCAAGAGTTATTTTTTTTGCTGGCAAAGAAAGTGTCTCTGAACCACAAGATCTAGCTATTACAGACAATCAATGGACAGAACAAAAGTTTTGGGTCCACTTCAACCGGGATATAACAAGAGCAAATAAAATTTCTCAATTCAATATTCAAACTTTATAAAAGAGTACAACAGGAATTTCTGGCATCATGACAAAGCTGTGCAAGCGACTGTCTTGCAAACGGCCTGTGTGTATCTTCTTAGAGTCTCCCCCTTTTATTTGAACAATCCACCGAGTTTCTTCAAGTATCAAGAAATCCTGGCCCTTAACCGACCTTATCAGCAATTGTGATTGACTATCTTTTTATAGAAAGCCAAATCGGTCGAGGTTTATTCTTGGCACACCATATGACGTGTGAAAACATGCTTGAAAAACATTGCTCCATTATTTCATCCTATGGTCTTCCTATGGGCATATGAATTTCTATACATTAGGGAAAAAGAAATCAGAGATGTAAGAAGGCATAGGAAAATCAAAGTTCAAGAATAGGCAAGTAAATGTCTGAAAATAGCAAAGGTTAGAAAATGAGCAAGTGGAAAGGCCAAGGAAATAACAACGACAAAATGTTCAAAATGTTGGCCAGCGGGCCAACAACAGCCACTATCACTGATGCTTAAGAAGCAACCAAAGGAGACCCCAAATTCCGAAGCATCAGGTACGTCTATCTGGATGATGGGGAATGCATCCTAGAAGGGGAATACTTCCATATACCCCAGTATTTCTTTAATGAGGCCACCCAAAAGTTTGTATGGTGGAAGTCCCTGATTACTTCTCTCTTGATCTCCTACAACCCACAGAGCTGAAAAGGAGGTTTCAATTCTATCAAGCTGACAAAAGATACACCCAAAGGGAAGGAGAATGGGAAGCAAAGTGATAGGCAGATAGAGAAATTGGATCCAGTACTAAAAGGAGGCCCAAGTCTACCCCTCGAACGATGTAGAAAGATTACAAGATGGGGTTTCAAGCCATGGTTCTAGTATTTTTGATGTATTATAAGTTGTACAATGCAATAAATGATGCTAACATCATCATAATCTTAATAAAAGACAGGGTTTTATTTTAGCATTTTCATTCTTCAAGCTCGTCCAAGCGCCTTCATTCTTTCCTGCTCTATACTTCACTCCAATGAACTATTCTAAGCGCCACCAATGGTATGTCGATGGTGAACATTGGGATCCAAAGATCCCTTTCAATCTTTTCCACCAGCACCTAGTCTAGAAAACAGACCTCATCTCTAATAAGCAGGTCAATCCAGAGTATGCTGCCTGGGTGACCTTTTACACTCAAGAGATAGTACCACACTATTCTCGGTTTGGCGATCCTACCAAGTTGTATCTTTCACAAGCCCTTCTGACCCAGATGCCAGGGGATGATCAGATAACATATTAGATAATCTATGGCATCAGAGAAAAGGAGATGAAACCTTCTTTGAGGTTAGCTTTGTGCTTGCGATTTTAATGGATAGATACATAGAGGACGAGGACATAGAGGAAGAGAAAGGGAAGAAGCCCATCCCTGAACCACAGGAAGAATGCGAGCGCATGGGCAAGGGTGATTATGAATGATGAAAGCAGTTAGTTGAAGAAATGCATGTCCATCGAAGTCAGATATGCGTTAGTCTTCTTTGGCATCAGAAATGATCGGCCATGCCCCCACCTCAGCACGATGAGGCAGGATCAAGCTCGTGAGATGGACCTTTTTGTTATTATAATTTTGGAATATTTATGATCAGACCCCTATATGTATAGCCATATTTGGCATACTTATCATAAGATAAATTATGTCTTAAAGATTGTGTCTATGTCTGGATGATCATTGTGTATGTTCTGTAAGAAACAACTTACAATCATTCCATATGCTATTATCATCTATAGATAATCTTTTCTTTATATAGACGAGGTGCCCAATGCTCCATGGGCTACCCTGATTGACCATGGGCACGTTACTCCAGGATAAGAGCTGTTAATCATAAAATGACAGCTGGCAGACCTCCAGGCTTATATCTGAATAAAGGAACCCCCCGCTCATGCTTCGGGAGTACGGACTTGAAGTATCGAAGGGTGATACCAACCAAATGCCTCTACCAACGTTAATCAAGGACGTCCTAAGCACTCCTGCCAATCTTCGACTTCCAGTTCGAGTTCTGGTTCTTCAGATTCTTTGGGCTCTAAAACTAGATCCAGAAGTCTAGTAAGAAGGATTACTAGAAGACCGTGGATTCAACCATGACTAGCCTATGGGAGAATCGGAAGCCTGCATAACTTTCCTGTAAGAACTACTCTAGGATGTTTGGCACCTCGCATGGCATGACTTGGCATGTCAGGAATTTGGCACCTTATTGGCTGACCTCATTGGCCCTTAGCTTAAAGATAAAAGATAAAAGATAATTTTTTATCGTCCGGGGAAACCCAATAGGGTTATGGGACCCATACAAGAAAAGGGTGGCGGAAGCCCAAATAGCCGGCGCAAAGAAGGCAAAAGCCCAAACAAAACCAAAGGACAAAGACACAAAGAAAACAAAGGGCCAAGGCCCAAAGAACACATGAGGGCAAAAAGCCCCAGTACAAACAGGATGAACATGCTCATGGATGCTAAGGATATTAGTGCTATTGAAATGTTCTAGACATAACCTATGCACGAGTTGGAAGGCTTATGGTCTAGAACAATCGCTGCTCCTCCTCGATAAACTGCCCATTTCTTATGCTGGCGCACTTCCCTTACTCTACAGAGTTCGTCCCTGCACTTGCACAACTGTATTGGAGAAAGATCCTCCTGTACCGAGAATGCAGTCCCCTTTCAGTGATTGCCATGCTGAAGAATATGAAGGCGACTTAACGCATCCTGGAAGCGAACGAGAAGGTGACGAGGCCGATTAGGACGTGTTGCTCCCATCCGAGTAGCACTCACAATTCCAGTAGCAGGAACATGCATTGTCTCCATAAAAAATTTCGTTGCTACCTCCAAATCTGTTTTTCCTTCTGCATCCAATTCTATAACCCCTATAATACGCAAATAAAGGGTCGATGTGTCAGTCATAGAGGCATCATGTGATGAAGACGCCTGGGAGCTAGCAAGAACCCTGTGTGGTGGCAAGTCAGAATATGAGACTTGAATCTCTGCATCAACATAGTGCCTGGCCTTAGTCTGAATCTCTGCATCAACACAATGTCTGGTCTCAGTCTGAATCTCTGCATCAACACAATGTCTAGTCTCAGTCTGAATCTCTGCATCAACACACTGCGTTGCTTCAATCTATGTAGAGATTTCAGCGATACCCTTCACGATAGAGGAAGGGCTCAAATCATACTAGAAGCCTACCGATTTCAGTGGCAGTGGGCCTTATACTCCTTATAGGCCTCGCTCACCCAGTCCATTGCCTCCTCTACAATCTATTTCAAGAAAAGCATGAGAGCGGTTCAAGAAGGATGAGGCATATTACCGCTACGTCTGCAAGGGATACTGTATGCAAGACTGCCCCTATGTGACCCAGGCAACTCAAGCAGCCTTGGCAGAAGTGGAAAGGGACAAACTGCTGGTTTGACAGACTTACTTACTTTAACAGACGCCACACCAAATGGTACATGTGTCACAATTGCGGGTAATAAAGTCAATCCTGTCATGGAGTATATTTCCTTGAACCAATTGGTTGGGCCATAAGAAAGCATAAAGTCACTTGTATTGTAAAGGTTGCATCTCCATCCAAGCAGCAAGAAGCTATTAGTAGCTTGTCCAAAGCTATTGGCAACCTCATTAGGTACTTTATTACCTTTTGCTCGATGAGATAAACAAATTGCCACCATTCATGGGGGTTGAATGTGAAATCGCCCTTGCGCCCGATACAAAGCCTGCCAGTAAGGCTCTTTATCGAATGAGTACCTCTAAGTTGGCAGAACTTAAGAAGTAGTTATAGGGCCTTCTTAAAGTAGGATTTGTCCACCCAAGTATGTCTCCTTTTAGAGCATCCATTTTATTTGTTAAGAAGGAGAATGGTACCTTAAGAATGTGTATTTACTACCATCAACTAAATAAGCATACTATAAAGAATAAGTATGCTTTACCTAGAGTTGATGATCTCGTGGACCATTTTGCAAGGAACTATGCATTTCTCAAGATAGATCTCCCTTAGGTTATCATGAGATACGGATAAAAGAAGAAGATGTTCATAAGTCGGCTTTTCGGACGCGATATGGCCATTATGAATTCATTGCTATGACTTTTGGGCTAATCAATACGGCGGTAACGTTCATGAAATTGATGAATGCCGTTTTCAACTAATTTGTCAATGAATGTATCATCATTTTCTTCGATGACATACTCATCTATAGTAAGACCCTAGAGGAGCATGAACGCCATTTTCGTCTGGTTTTACAAAAGTTGAGAAGGCATAAGCTTTTTGCCAAATTCTCCAAATGCAAATTTGCTACCACAAAAGTGAGTATCTAAGGCATATGGTCTCAATAGAAGGCAATATCAACTGATCCAGCCAATATTAATGCAGTTAAGGAATGGCCAACAGGTAATATTTTTGAGGTCAAAAGCTTCTTGGATTGGCAGGTTATTGCTAAACGTAAGGATTTCGCAAAGGTAGCAAGACCTCTAACAGATCTTACAAAGCATGAAAGGGTTTAGGATTGGGCCAAACATTGGCAAGAAAAAGTGCAATGATTTTTTGACAAGTTAAAGGACACATTAAGTGCTCCACTTGTACTTACATTATTGGATCTCCAGAATGATTACACTATCCTACGCATGACTAGGAGCTGCTAGTGGTTGTGCAAGCCTTGAGGATTTGGAGGCACTATCTCCTTGGTAGACGCTTCCAATTAGATACAGATCATTAGAGCCGCCAATGTATTTTCACTCATCCACACCTTAATCTTTGACAAAGGAGATGGATGGAGTTTCTTGAAGAGTATGACTTAAGGTGGTTTATAAGCCGAGAAAATATAACATTATAGCAGATGCTCTATCCCACCATCCATTGATTATCATAACTCATTGTAATGTTATTTTAGCCCTTACAAGTGAGTTTGATGATACAATTGAGCAATCTATTCTCAACTATCCAGAGTTTAATGAATTGTGGTATAGTTTGTTTAAGGAGGCGAGAACAAATAAGGAACATGATACCTTTTGGATTATAAGAAGGAAGACAACCTTCTATATTATAAAAGTAAGTTTTGTGTTCCACACCCATCAGGAGTAAGGAAGCTTATTCTCCATGATACATATAATAGTCCAATAGCCTGTCATGCTAGGTTCATGAAGACGTATTTCAAAATACGAACCAGTTACCTTTGATCAGGAAAAGTAT
Organism: Isoetes taiwanensis; assembly: GCA_021234155.1. Taxonomy (NCBI): domain Eukaryota; kingdom Viridiplantae; phylum Streptophyta; class Lycopodiopsida; order Isoetales; family Isoetaceae; genus Isoetes; species Isoetes taiwanensis. Next base: position 2,528,659 of record JAJEKV010000117.1, on the reverse strand, counting down.
ACTACTAAGTACGTTAAGCAATGTCAGCTTCGTCAGCAAACAAAGGCCGAGCAATTAGCGTGCCAGGTATACAATATTTGGATGTCTCAAACCCTAAGTGGGAAGTCATTACCGTGGATTTCATAGTAGGTCTTTCACGATCCTTAAAGGGACATGTTTCTTCGATGATGAAGGTTGATAAGCTCTCTATGATGACACACTTTTTGCCCTATAGAACCACTGACACCGCCTTGGATGCGACATACCTCTTTATAAAAGAGATCTTTCGACTTCATGGTATGCGAAGGACGATTATATCAGACAGAGACCCCAAGTTTGTTAGTGTTTTCTGGATGGACTTCTTCAGCACTATACAGACCAAGCTTTCCATGAGTGCAACATCCGTAGACAGCTGGTCAGACAAAATGCACCAATCGCATAATTGAAGATGTGCTACGAAATTATGTCTGGAATAAGCAATCTAAGTGGGCAATTTGGTGGAATTTGCCTACAATAGTACAAAGCAAGAGTCTTCAAGAATGTCTCCATTCATGATTAATTATAGATACCAATGCCTTCCTTCAGATATGTGGCATAACCCGATATTAAAAGTTCTCTTAGCAATTGATCACCGACATGCAAGCCCTAGTTGAGGAGATACGTGAGTACTTGTTAGCAGCAAGGAGTGGACAGAAGAGTCTCGCAGACAAGCATCGAACCCCACAGGAATTTTAGGTTCCATATGGTTAAAGATAAAGGTTAAGCAGGCCAAGCTTAAAATTGGGAATTACAAGAAGTTAGCTCCTCGAGGGGCGAGACCTTTTGAGATCATGAGCGCATGGAGTGGCCTATAAGCTCAATCTTTCCATATACCTAAAAGTTCATAAAGTCTTTAATGTGAGCCTTTTGAAGAAGCATAAACCTGACCTAGATGAGATACTTGAATCACTGGCATTATTGGAGATGACGGAAGAACAACTGGAAATAGTTCCCAAAGCTCTCCTAGATCGAGCATGTAAGCAAACAAGGAAGACTCAAATCCTGCAATATTTGGTTAAATGAAAATATTTACCCGCATTTACCACCAGAGGATGCAATACGGGTTCGCAAAATGGATTTTGATACGCAAACTTTATGAAGCAATACCAAGGACGCACCATGGACGATGTGATCAATCCGACTTCGAAGGTGAACATATCCTCTTCTGAATGATAGATCTGGAGGGATCATAAAGGGAGCGGGGTGTAAAATGCATTTTAGGAAAGGGGAGAGCATGTAGGCACCATAGAGTGCATACGTCTACGACCATTAATGCCATTTCTATGCCGACATGAATAGCTAGGGTAGGCATGATAGGAATCCATCTTTCTAATTCAAGTTTCCACACTCCTCAAAGAGATCTCAAGGAGCCTCTTTTTTAATAGTTTCCACCATATGTTACCTGGCAAACCATTGATGGTGGATATCTCACCATTGCTAGACATCACGGGTATTTGTCTTCTCTATCCTTTGCACCAAGAGTTATGCCTATGCCCCAAAGTTACCCCTAACTTATCGATTTTATTTGAAAGAATAATGGCGACCTACTTGCCAATTTGAGCCCCTTCGCATTGATTGGGAGCTAGTTTGAAGATTTGTGCAGGGTTTTCAGAACGCGATCAGAATGTTTGTGGTGTCGAAAAGGGGCCACATATCGTCTGGGAATGGCCACTTGGTTGACATTCGCGCCAATGTAAACGATAGGAAGTTAGTTCCCATACGATTGTCGGGGATTGCAAGGCGGGGTTGTACTCACTTTGGGATTTGTAGGCGCCCGATGAGTCGCAATGATAGGGGTGACCCTTCGCAACATGTTTTAAAATTACCTAAATGTTCCTTGACCACCAATTTCTTATTACCCTATGGCTTCTACAATAAATGTTAAAGATTCAAAATGCTTTGAATTTGACAGTTGTATTTAAGTTCACATTTAGCATTGAAGAAGATACATGCAAGATCAAGAGGAATGTTTGGGGAGGCAATTTTTTTTTTTTTTTTTTGAAGGTAGGAGTATATTATTATTGTAGATAAAACAAAGAGCCCCTTCAAGGGGCATGCCCATAGAGCTAGGTGTGAGTGTACTACCGGAATACCTGCTCTTCTTTCCTGCATGTGAGTACTATAGGAAAATATCACCGTCTTCTTCGCAGAGGCAGGTACTATAGAGTGGGCAATCCCAGTTTCCACTCACCAAAGGTTTTCAGGGCGTATTAGGTATTTAGTTACCAAGTGTGTGGATCCCATTATCATTCGTGGGGGCTGAATCTTCTCCATCCATCCATTGGCATCTGAAGTAGCTGTAGAATCCTTCAACTTTGCCTACTCTATCCAACTTTTTATTGTACGCCACACCCATCTTTCTATGGTGGGACAAGGCCATTAGAGCCACTTCCATGTTAAAGAGGTTCTTGAGTTTTGCCACTGAAGTAACCTGCCCCCCTAATGCCACATTGCATCTGTGCCTCCACACCACCCAAAGTGCCACATTGGTCAAGGAGGCAGTAATTATACACTTATCAGTTCTTACGAGCAGCCCAGGCCATGCCGGATGGCTGACTCTATCCCTAAGATCGGGGTAATCGGCACTTACTTCGAAAATCTTAGGACACAAAAGGAGATGTATGATCGATTCACATGCTTGGCAACCCAATGGGCACATATCATCAGCCACAATCCCTTTTTGGAGTAAAACCTGTTTTGTATTGAGACCTCCTTGAGCGTGATCCACCTAAAGAACTGAAGTTTCTTTGGCGGATAGATTTCCATGAATTAGATAGGAGAAGCTTAGCGACCATAGTTGTTACCCCCCATCCTAACCGCTGTTAGTGGAGTTTTCGTCACCACTTAAAGCGTGATAGATACTAGCCACATTACCTTTCACTCGACACACCACCATATTTCCTTAGGGCCGGAGTCCCAGGTGTAGTCTTTGATATTATCTAGAATCTCCGTAATATCTTCCTATCTCCTTCCCCGCCCTTTGTACCTTGCACTTGAATCTAGTCCGGGATATCCATCGCCATTCACCCATAAATGTCGTAGGGATTTGAATTCCTGTTTTCTCCATTTCCCAAATACGGGGATGGACTAGGGCTAAAGGGAGACCCTCCATGTTCCAAACTTGTGTATTCCAAAAGATATTGATGTTTTCCGGTCTCTTTAGGAATGTGGTGGGGGAGCATCTTGTTAGTACCTTCATCCGGACACTGAAGTATTCTTCTCATCACTTGGGGAGGTACACGGAGCTATTTTGGCCTCATAGAAGAAGGCCCCTAGTTAGATCCACAGGAAAGTTGGCTTATGCTTGAGCTTACCGCAGATCCATCCAGGTGTTTAACGAATATCATATTTTGGAGAGGAGTGGATTATGTAGCATCACGCCAAACAAATTTGGTACGCTAGTGCTGTGCTTGTATAAAAGGGTCCTTACATCCAAGCCCACCATCTCTCTTATCTCGACATAGCTCTGCCCATGCCACTTTAGCATTGCCACCCCAAATAAGCTTTCTGATGATGACCTGTATCTGATTGTATATACTTTTTTGAGCTACTATTACTGATGAGAAGTAGATGTGTGAGCTAGCAAAACAAACATTGGCCACCGTGACTCTACGTAGACCGATAGTCCTTGGCGGACCACATTCCCATTTTCTTTCTAAGTGGTTTTAAGATTGGGGACCACAGGCCCTTCATCTTGTTCGAAAAGAGATAGTGGAAGACCCAAGAGCTTGTGATCTCTCTGTTCAAGTCCTCTATGCGTGGATCGATATCCCCTTCAAGAGCCCATAGGGTGGAACACTTGTTGGCGTTGAGCTCAATGCGAGAGATATCCTTAAATGCAACTAGAATATCACGGAAGGATTGAAAAGCATTGTTGTCATCGAACATGAAGGTGTCATCGCATCTTTGCATAATTGTAAGCTTAGATAATCCCAAAATCTAGCCATATCGACTTTCAATCATGGAAAGTCTGGTCGAGGAGGACCCAAGGCCCCTCATTTTTCGGTGACTTTTTGTCGCCGGTGGCTTAGCGGCACATCCGGATCGGCAAGCATAGCTCCCCTCTACAAGGGGGAGGCAGAATCAAATTAGTGTAGAGACTAGGCCTTTGGTTAAACCCCGGACCTCTTTTTCATATGAAGCGAGAGAGGCTTGCCTCCGATATGCATGATCGTGGCATTAGAAATAATAGGCGCTACTATTGCATAAGAATGCGCTCACAATTGACCTTATAGTAGTCCTTTGATCACCCTTCGAGGCAAATTTTTGACACAAATTACATTTGACAATGTCCTCCTCCCTCTCAATATGACCATTCTATGCTATTCTATTCTATTCTATTCTATTCTATTCTATTCTATTCTTCCTCTCAATGCAGAGAAAGAACAATCATATCATGCCACGTGTTCTAAAATGTCATGTCTCCTAACATTTCAAGTGGAAATGTTCCTCCCCCGGCCAGCATGGCTGGTTTTGACCGGGCTCTCCCTAACGGGCTCACCATGCCTTTCAGAGGGTAATAAAGCATTACCACTACCTAAAAGCTCACACTTCTAGGGCTCCAATTCAGAGGCTAACGTGAGCTGGAATTGTGTATAGTTGAGAAATGACACGTAAGGTATCCTAGGTGGCAGAACACGCAGGCAAAAATCCCAAGAAGAGGGGGAAGGGAAACCAAAACATACTGTCATCCTGGATGATGGAATATGGCAGCTCTCCTCCATAGCCATGCCTTTGTTGGCCACATCCGGCTCGACCTCCTCTCTTCTTTTCCGTCTTTTCCAATATCCTCATGCAACCTGAAAACAAGAAACAGGCAATTTTATCTTGCCAGGCCCATCCTAGCCAATGCCTCAAATGGAGGACTATCAGAAGATGCTTTTGCGAGTCCCAAAGAGAATGTGGAAACTTTGGATGGAAGCATTGATGAATATAAAACTGCCCAGAGATTTCAGCAATCAAAGGTTTATCCTATGATGAGAGCTTTTCAGACAGGATTATGTATGTTGGAACTCACAGGAGATGCTGATCCTAATCAAGTCATTGAATCTATGTCTGCTGATGGGGGTGTTGCAGCTTTACAAGAGCTGGAGAAAGGAAATCTTTGATGAGCATTCAGTGTATTATCCCTTGCAAAGGTGGCGCCATCTCGACGAAACTTGTGAGAATTTGTGTGTCCTGCTTGTTGTGGCTAATTATCATTTGTGGGGAACTTTATAAATGAAACTTAAGATTTTAGGCATTTCGTGAATACCAGAGACATGTACAGGATATGGATCTAGGCACATTCATTCCTTTGAAGATTTAAATAACCCATATCATGTTTCTCACTCCATTGTATGTCCCAAGTCATTAACATACATCATTTGTTTTTTAATTGGGGAAACATTTTAGATAATTCACTTTTGGGGAACCGCTTCTTATAATTCATTATTTTCTCCTTGAGCAGCTGGCCCCAACCTTGTTGGTTCTAGAGAATGCGAAGTCATCATGGACGAGAAAGTCTCCACCAAAGCTGTCAAAGCAGGATTTAGAGAATACTGCAGCCAAAGCATTCGAAGCAGTTGTGATGCACCGTTTTTCAGATTTTAAGATTTGCATTAATGCTCCTGGGAAACAAAGAAATGTGGCTTCCCTTACTGAAGAAGATGAGGTGACCTTAAATAGTATTGAGCTTCAGTATTTGGTCGTAATTTAGAGATGTGGACATATGGAAGAAATGTAGATGTCTCATATATGTACTAAGAGATCATGTTGTAAAGGGATAATACGTACAAGGTTTATATATGTAGAAGTGTCAGCTAAGTCTGTAGCATCCTGATTGCTCAAGTAAATAATACTGAAGTATTTCTATGCAATACATGCATCAGTATCCATTTTGAGCTTGTGTCATGGCAGCTGCATCCTGACAGTGTTCCCAGTTGGCAGTATCAAGCTGCTGGCAAATTCCATTTTGGTGCTCCCTCTAAAGGCAGCTTGAGCTTCCAATTGGCTAATTATTTTGTTAATTGTGTTAGGTGGATGAGTTGTGAGACTACCAGCAAACCAATCACTAAGCATAAAATTTTGTTGCAGTTAGATTCAGCATTTCTGCTGAATAAGAACGTGTTTGTAGCAACTAAGAGAATGCCTGAGAATTTACAGTGGCAGTAGCTAGTCATTTTGTTACACTTATTGTAGAATTTTGTCATGCTGGAATACAAAATCTAAGAAGTGTATTGGTGGTTCATGAGGATAACATATAGAAGTAAAAAAAGGGGAATGATTTTTATGGATAGCACTGTGGCATAATTTTTAGGTGAACGTTAGAATATTTTATGTATCTCTATATATTTATAATATATTCAATAATGGAAAAACAACTATAGAAGGAAATTAAATTTGGCAATGTGAGTTTCTGCAGATGGATGCCATCACAAGCCTGGAGTCTTGCAATGCGAGTGCGCTTAAAGAATTTTCTGAAGCATTAGCATATCATTCAACTGAATCGGTGAGGCAAACATACATGAAGAAAAGCATGCGATGGAATTTTCGAGATGTGGCATCTAAGCTTCATTGGATTCCTGGCTCTGGAGTGAGAATTCGATTCTCATCCCTTCTGGCAGCTGATAGAAACCTAAAATCCAGAGTTTCGAGAGTGCTAATGGGAAGTCAATTGCCAGAATCAGTCCCAGAAAGTCATGCATGGTGGTCCATGCCGTCATATATGCTTACACATATCATCAAGGACCATAGGTTAATCCCATGGGTGCATGAGTATCTTCCTATTCATAAATTGGAGATAGATTTGGAAAAGCTTGGTATCGTGGTCAAGGAAGGTCAGAAGCAAGTAAAAGGAAAGTATGGGAGATGCATCTTACACATGCACAAATGGTGAGAACTAAAACTACTTTACGTTAATGACTGCCCTGTATTATCTCTCTTAGCCACATCTATGCTCATATCCGATTCATGCTGTTGTATATGTTATTTATGTTATGTTTTTTTTGCTTTATTGCATAGGTAGATTTGGCCAATGCACTTGACCTTTTCTATGGCGATCATTGCACCTGCCCTGGAGAGGAGCTGCAGAGGGGCTTTCCCTTGGACACTATAAATAAGCCCAGAAGTAAGGTGCTTGCCATTTTCTTCTAACGCTTGCGTCATCCAAATTTTGTTCTTTTTATGACATTGATTTGTGGTCTGATATTACCAGGCAACATCATGGATGGTAATTGCTCTTCTCACCTTCATGGCCGGCATGGCATTTGTTTCCATGTCTGTGATTGCAAGGCTACGTTTATTGCCACCTCGTTGTATGCCATGGATGAAAGGGCAGGCAGCCACCATTTCAGGGAAAAGCTTGGGTGATCCCAAGGTATTCACATTTTCTGTTGGTATCATGGTATTCAATTTTTTGTACTTCAAAGCTGGGCTCCTATAGTTACGTCACGGCATTAAAAACAGACTGTTCAGGCACCATTGAAAAAGTTTATGGTTTTGGCAAAAGTGAAACATACGAATAACGAATAACGAGAATGTCTGAACATTAGAAATTAAGACCTGTTTTTAGGATGCCTTTTATTTGGAAGGACCATTAAGTAATAGTTCATGTAATTCTTAGGTTCACTGCTTTTATGATATGGATTATTTTGGTTACAGCCAGATGGTGCATGTATTATGACTGCTTTGCATTACTCTAGTGCAATGCAAACAGAATAGAGGACAGAAATTTATGTCATGACTCTTTTTTCCTTTGGTCCTCTTCGATAACCTTGTTATTATTCTGCAGAAATCTGTGGTTAATATCAATGCAATGCCATCGGAAGACCTCCAAAAACTCTGCAGTCTGGTCATTGGCATACTTAAAGATTCATTTATGTTGTCCGAAAAAGTTGAAAGTCATCCAGATATAGGAGCATGGATTGGAAAAGACCTGCCACACAAGCAAATGGTAACTTAAATTTTTATGTAATGATTTTATCACTAAGAGAGCAGGAGTGACGCTATTGGCAATATGGTTTCACAGGCTGCAGCTGAGGATGAAAAATTGTTATCGTTTGAGGTACGGTTAACTCCTTCACTTTTAAATCTATGTTAGAAGTCTTGTCAATGGTTCTTCTTTTTGGACAGGTAACACTGTTGCGTGACGGAACAGTAATAGGTTTTCGTCAACCAATAAAGCTGCTGTGAAGCACTGGGCATTCTATCCTTTTGCCAAGCTCTTGCACAACTCTCGTAAACTTAGACCTGGTAAGCACCCACCAAACTAGTTATAACTGTGTGGATCCTAATTTAAGGATTGTTTTCCTTTTGTTCAGGGGTTATGGAAAAATCTGTGAAGTACAAAGAGAGTGGCAGAAGACTGTGCCGTAATAGAACTCATTGTTTGTAATGACGCATCGTCAAACTCTGTATTGGCACGACCAGTGAAGTTGAACGATGTTTGACTTGATTTAAGGGTTTCTTACATGGCAAACGAGTCAAGACGTGCATGTTTGCAAAATGCAATGTGGGTCGATGCAGAGATGTCAAGCTTGTACCAAGTTCTTAATAGCTTATCAATAGCAGACAAAAAGAATGGAGAATTTAGTAGTGCAAAATGCCTTTGGTGGGTGTGTATTTATTCGCCTCAACTATACAAAACAATCTATACTTGATACTTTTGACATCTTTATGCAATGCTGTAAATAATATAATACAGAGCAGGTTTTTGTTTGTTAAAAGGCAAATGTTTGATAACAAAGAAAACTTCGCCTCTTACTGGAATTTAAAAGGCACCAACAACATCAAAACACCTTGCCCTAAACCTTTTTTTTTTTTTTCTTTTATTCTTGACAAACCAAAAAATGTCTTCACAACCTAAAATATACTTGAGCCTCAGTTGAAGCTAATCCTATATGTAAAATCCCTGATAACTGGGTAGGATCTGTACATTTCTGATAATTCTTTGTCAACTCAAGACGTTCCGTGCAAAAAATATTTACAAGTTGATACGAACTGCTTGGTTCCACGTCCCGCCTTCGAAGTGTTTACAACTAGTACAGCCGGGTGGGATTGTCATCTACATCCCCACAAAAATTTGCTGCCATGGTGCATCACAGCAGCCTCCAAATTATTGCCTTAAGAATCATCTTATACCTGATATGCTGAGCTTACCTTATGATACATGACAATTATTCCCTACAGGCACCAACCATCAGGGTACATAAAACTCGGGCCCTGCTTCTCCAGGGGAAGAACCCCGACAATCGGCGCACATGAATGTTGTATCAGGACTGCGAGAATAAAGTGATCTGCATGCCTTCCACAGCCAGGCCTGTTGCACTCTTTACACTTTGGTAATCTACGCCAACATGCTGCACATAACAGATCCAATGAAAAGGTCTCCTCATATTCTGTGTCGTCTATACAGTTACCACATTCTTCACAACGAGCAATACAAAATGTACAACCACGACATTGTTGCAGTTTTAGAGCTTGCCGTTGTTGGCACCTATCGCGAAAGTGCAATCATATACTATCCTAACGTTTCCACATTTTGGGCATGTCTCAACATCAATAGCACGACCATCATCTCCAGAAAATGAATAATGACCGTTATGATAAAATTGAGGCTTGAAATTCTCTGCTTGCAGTGGAGTTCCATCACTCAATGCTGACTTCAGAATTTCAAATGTTCTGTTGTGACTCCATGAAGTCCACGAATTCTCAATTGCCGGAGACCATGTCTATCAGCAGGTCTGTTTTCATTAAACTGTTTTACCATTCTCACAACTGCATCAGGACTTATTCTTGTGCAACCAGGAAGATAAAGCTGTAAGACAAGCATGTCAGATGAAAGAACCACAAATAGCATCTAGACTAGTACTAATTCTATCACAAGGAGCAATCTGCATACCTTAAAAATCATCGGATTGTGATTGAGGACCTCCTCTATGGCCATATCTCAGTGACCTTTGTGCATTCCACAAGGCTCAGGCAAACAAGATGCCCTGGGCTCTCATAGCCATTCTTAAAGAGTCGTCATCTGTTAATTTCTTGCTCAATGGAGGTTCTATATGCAAAGTCTGCCACAATAAAACATCACTGCGAACAGCTTCATGCAAAGGCTTGCAGACTTGCTCAATTGATAGCAAATCTTCTAGGCTTAGATACGGAAGAACATAAAATATCCCATCATGTAGAGTTTGTCTCACTTGATTATCCGTAATCTTTCCTTGATTAATAGAAGTTTTTTCCATAACCCTATTAATTTTCATCACTGTAGTTGATGTTGAATCATCACTATGCATATAATCATCAGAAATTGAAGCAATCTCATCCGCCCAGGTTTGAGTGGCTACAGAAAGCTTATTTCCTGCATGGTATGGACAGTCTTCAGGCCCAACAAAACCCTTGATCTCTTTCTGTTGCATGGTTTCATGTCTATCATTTTCTTCAAACAATGAACTTCCATGGAAGTTGCTTACTGCACCATGCCCATTACAGATCCCTCTGTTCTCCATGTAAACGCCATGCTCTGAAAGTCTCTTCTGTTCCTCAACCTGGCCTGCGTTGTCTTTAACAGGGAACCATCTCATGCTTTTTCCATGATTTCTTAATGCTCCTGTGTTTGCAGATCTCCTTCTACTACTGTCCTCTTGAGTGACACAATTGCGAGATATCAACCATGCATCTTTGTCCGACAGGCTGGGAACAGCGTCTGTACTAAACCCAATACAACCACTCCCTTTCTCAACTAGTCCTGGAGATGCTCCATATCCATTTTTCCCCACTCCTGGTTGAAATGCCCCAAATCCATGAGCTTCTAGGAGAGAAAAACTGCCATCAATATTATTTAAATTTCTCCCTTCATTCAACACATGCCCTCCGCTCCAATCCATAAAGGATAATAGATCTTCTTTTCCTATACCATCCCATGCTACATTACTGGATGTGATGTCTTATCTGGGGGCAAATTTTGCACCCATTCAGCAAGTGCAGAAAATAGATTAGGCACCTCATGTGCCTGATACTGAAAAAAAATTCCACCCCCATTGGAATTACACAAATCGTTTTGCAGAGTATTCGCTTTTCTCATAAAATCTAAAACCATCTTGGCCTGGACAGGATCCCCTGTAAGTGTAACACATTTATGCCTCCATAACTCAAGAAAACCGATACACTCCTCCATCTGATCATCCATTACCTCTGAACCCCCTAGAGCCATGTTGTCTTTCCAAATTCCCCCATTACTTTGAACTTTACTCTTTGGCTCCTCCACAGACTTCTTATTCATCCCACGTCCATAAGAATCATCAGATGTTTTGGAAAATAAAGTAAATGCCATGTTGAGTGTTTATAAGCAAGCTGACCAATGGCTAATCGTGAACTGTTTCTTTATCACGTCAAGAATATCCAGGAAATAAAAGGCAACAAGGTGAGACGACCGTTCAAAGTAAATCAAAAGCGCAGAAAGAGGGACTCGGAAAAAGGAAAATGAATTGATTGCTAAGAGTGGTGAAAGACAGCGGAAGTAGACAGTGGAAGTGTAGTTTTTGTAAATTTCAAGTATTTTCTGGTTTTTTTTTTCCAAATTCAAAATGTCAACAAATAGAGAAAAGGTGCAAAACCATACACGGGAAATGGGAAAAGCAACAAGGTATACAAAGGATCTGCAACCGTAGTTGAACTATTAATGGCAGCTTCAAATGTCCTTTACCTTGCCTTGTTAAAGATTTACAATATGCTCAACGTGTATGTCTGTCTTGCAGAGTCCTAATACGCGGCTGCTTGATATAGCAAAAAGAAGCAAGCGAATTCCAAACAACTGATCAAAATACTCACAATACTATTAAATGCCCACAAATTGACAGCCCACAATCCCTCTTAACCGCAAGACAGACTCCGCACAATAAAACTCCGCACGAAAAACGCCCAAAAGAAACAGCCCAGATCGTAAATACTCTTGAACAATTTACCGAACAATGCAAACCCTAAGGGGTCGGATCTCGCTGATTCAGGGGGCAAAACAAACAGAAAATGTAGTGATCGAATGGGCTCTGAACTGCGGATTGATCGGGAGTGAGGAAAGGATAGGCAGACCAAAGGAAATGGATTGAAACCGTGGCGAAAACGATGACGGCGGTGCACCGATTCCGCGAGAGAGAAAAGGGAAGGAAGAGACAGGAGGAGGCGGCCCATCACTGGGACGCGGCACGTGTCGGAAGGGGCTGCGATGAATTGAACTGCGATCCTGGTCGCCGAAAACGCGTGCGGATATGAATGCATTTTTCAATGTTTCGTTTAGGGTTACCGTGGTAATTTACTATTTTACTTAGTGAAATCCTTCAATGAGTTTACATCTCGCCACGTATGTCAAAGTGGAATACGTGGCACATCGTCTTCAGTATCTACCAATAACACTCTCGATCTACTTGCAGCACTCTTGATCTGCTGAACATTCTAATGGCCAGATTTCACTTCCAGCATTTGAGCATAGCTTTCACAAATATAGACCAATAAAATGATACATCTTCAAGGGTAGGAACTATCATATGGTAAGATCTTGACACACTCCCATTTGTCTCGCCCGCAATTTACTTGTGTGGGCATGACTACAGGATAGTAGAATACAATAGCAACAATTGCAGTGCTTGTAATTGCAGTTGTTCCAGCAAAGTAGAAATCTTTCACCTCTGCAAAGGGAATCTCATCCCAACATTACTTCCATTCCAAACCACGCCAAACATTCTTCATCTAGCAACGCAGTTCAATCTGAAATAGAGCTCATCGATGAATCAATCAACAAGAATAATTTCAAAGCAATCTACTTAAAACAATCAACAACAATTTCAAATTTGATCAAAACACTTCGTTGTATTTCAAAGATTCAACAAGGTCTTTGCAAGACAGAGGGTTGCCCTCCATGGCGGAGGGTAAAGTGGCTTTTTAAATCATAGTTCGAAGTCATGTTTTTACAATCAATGCAAATTGCTACTTCAAAATAATAGAATACTTGATACCATGACTTTGTGGGAATTGGCCTTAAGAAGTTTTCAGGGGTGCTCGGCATGGAAGAAGTATTGCGTACATAAGAACAAGTCTAATAGAGCGGAGAATGGAAATACATTCTTTGTTAGCATAGAAATGAGAGAACTCCTTGAAGACCTACATTCGGGTTTTTGTCATAGAGAGCTTCAAACATGAGGAGTAAGTTTTGTAGAGGAATAAAACATTGATGCATAGCCTAACTCGGACCTTGCAAGAAGAAGTAAAACCCAATGATCACGGACTCAAAATGCAAGATCTATGCAACGCACATACTAAGAATCGGCCCATAGCTAAATGAGGATCTCTCTCTCCCTCCCTCCCTCCCTCCCCATATCGGAATGATAAGGCACAGATTCAGTTCACTTAATGTTAAGACACTTCTTGAATTTTTTACACTTGAAGCTAATACTATTAGAGACTTTCTAATAGAGGTGCTGAAAATGTGAGAGATGTCTATTTTGAATTATAATCATTTACTTGATTTTATATGATGAAGAAGAGAATAGAGAGTCCAATGACCCCTATTAAGGGCACTTTGCAAAGAGAACTTTCATGTTTTGACATATTTTTCTTCTTGTCTAAACATGATGGTCTCAAAGGCGAAATAATCAACATTCTATTCCATTCTATTCTCTCTCTCTCTCTCTCTCTCTCTCTCTCTCTCTCTCTCTCTCTCTCTCTCTCTCTCTCTCTCTCTCTCTCTCTCTCTCTCTCTCTCTCTCTCTCTCATGCTCTCTCCCACATGCTCGTAAAAAATGCATCTCTAAAAGCCACATCACGGTTCCTCCCGAGAAATGTACGTATTTTTTTAGGAGGAGAGGAGAGACGATTGTCTCTCGAGTTGGATGGCCATGTCATCCTTTGAATGAATGAATTTTTGCAACCAAAAGAATGAAATTCATAATCAATTGTATTTGATGTGATCTCTTTAATTCTGATTTGTTAATCGATTGTTACAGAATGATACAAAGTTAAATGTGTTTGTGGCCTGTTTTTTGTGCTCGAAAACCTGTCATTATCAGAACTGAACAGCAGGTCACAATTTTTTCTGAGTCAAATGACTTCACATTGATACACATAAAATATTTTAAAATTTCAACAACAGTGGAAAAAGAAGGTAAACAAGTTTTATATTCAAAAGAAATTGAGTACATTTTTTTTTACTGCACTGTTCAAAACAGTGCAGTATCTCATCAGCCAGGTTACAATCAAAGTGCATAGGAAAACAAAGAGCATAAGTCACTCCTCCCAAAGGGCATAGGCAATCTGCATGGGAAATATGCACAGGTTTCTTCTGTCAGCAAAATTCAGCAAAAAAAAAATGGCATGCAAGCCATTTTCCACATAACAGATACCTGTTTCAAATTGAAAATAGGAAACAAAAACAAAAAGATGTAACATAAAAATTTTTATCCACTAGATCCTGGGACAAAGATCACAACGGAAGCTTATGTTTCGTATCTCTTCAAGGCACCATTTTTTCATTCTCACCGACGCATACCGCGAGTCTCCATGTGGGCCGGTCGTTCTGGCGAACTAGCAGCCCATTCAAAACATCTAGATCAATAGAAACCCCCATCCGAAAAAAGTTGTATTTGTCTCTTTGGAGTAATTGCGGTGGATCTTCTTGTGGGTCAAAACTTCCACTTCCGGATTTGCGGTGAGGAATGAAGGGAGGAAAACCGGCTTTCTTGTTAGGTCTTCATGAGAAACATAATTTTCTTGAAACTGATTCTCCAAACTTGGCTGGGCATTTCATTTGGTGGCGAGAATCCCCACCGGGGAAGAACTTCCTCACGGAAGTGGGCGGGAATCGTGGTCGAGTAATAATAGGGTAACTTCGAGGAAGAGGACTCGAAGTAGTTGGTGGAGTTCTATAAGATGAGGACTTGGATGAGCTTGAGCTCGAAGAGCTCGAGCTAGGGCTTGAGCGTTGGTAACTTTCGCTCCACGACTCTCCATTTCTTTCAATGGGCGTGCATGCAAGAATTGGAGGAAGCTTAAGTAGCCTTTACGAATTTGGATGATCGTGACTAATAGGCAATATTTAATACTAAAAAACAGGGCTGTACAACTTCTTTAATATTTAAGAAGTTCCAAAAAAGAATTTAAAAAAAGCAAATAACTGAAAACGAACCTTTAGTCCTTCTTGTTGGCAGCCAGTTTGGCAATTTCCAGCAATGTCTCCTTTGTCATTTCACATATGCTTTGAGTCGTTGCAGCCATGGACTCTGCAATTTTCAGACTGTTTGCAGACCTTATTGTTTCCAATTCCCTGACCAACTCAATTTTTCTTGCACTTTCTTCTTTGAGGAAATCTAATTTCTTCACCTCAGTGTCCCCAAATGTGCTTGCCATTTGTGATATTCCCAATGCAATGTCCTCATCTATTTGCAACCTGGACTTCTTTCTACTTGTAGGTTTTCCACAAACTCCAGGCTGATTACATGCAGCTGATCTAGGACTTGAAGAATCTGTCTGGTTTCCTGTTGGTGTCCTATTGATTGGAATTTCTGGCATCACTGGACTGCTTGGATTTCCCTCGTTCACATCATTGTTTGAATTGGGTGGATCAGCAAAGTGGTCTTCAAATGCAGATCTGTTCCATGGGTTTCAAAAACATCATTCATGAAAGATTCCCGAGTAATTAGTATGCAAGTCTGCAGACCTCGAAAGCTTCATTGCCAAAATCACCATCATCACCAAAGACGGTATTGGATTATCGAGGTAACACCATATTTCACTTCTTCCATTTTGTCATACCTTCGCCAAGTTGATGGTTGAGAACACGTATGGCTACAAGCCTCCTTCTCATCTTTAAATTTAGCTTGTAGCTTATCCCACTTGTTCTTTAGTTGTCGGCTCCACTAAAAACCCCCAACAAAGGGCTGCAATTTCATCATAATTTCCCTCCATTGTGTGTTGGAGAGGTCGAGGGTGCCTCCGGTTACCAATTTCATCTCGTTCGAGGGAGATTGAGGAATGTGGAGACACCGTGATCTGTCCATTTGCAGAGGGACTTCCTATTCTTTGTGTCTATCACTTTGAATTTTCCTTCTCATGCACAACAATAGCCAAAGCGAGAAATCGGTTTCTATAGATTCACTCACAATATCGAGGATGCACGAATTTCATGAATACACGCTTGGATCTTTTTCTTTTTGGTGCCTTGAAGAGGGAATTGGCTCTAATTAGTCTCCAATTGCACATCCATGGAGATCTCGGCCTGTCATTTTCCGGGTCCTTCTTGGTGCCATTTTTTCAACCCGAGGAGGCACGAAAGGCTTGCTGGTTGTTGGCAAAGCGGTCGAGAGGCCTTAGACATCCGAATCAAATAATTGATTGGGAATAAGGGCGACATAAAGCGAAATTGACGATCGGAACTTAATGAGCGAATGCACAAAAGACATAATGCAAATGCTGCGTGATCGATGCATGCACGGATCGTTAATTGGCTAAATGCTTGAGGAATTGGATACTTGGAGTAAGAATTAGGCCTTGAAGATCAAGAAGCGTGGGAAATGGCCCTGGTTTTGGTGTGGGAAACATTTGGGCAGTTTTTCAGCAAATAAAAATTAAGGCTAATTGTTTGGTTAGTGGGCAATGAAGCGCCCCTAACGGTTTGTTAGGAAGTGAATCATCTCGAGGTGAGAGTTGGGTTTTTCCACTCTCACCCATCTCTCCCATCTCTCCTCCATCTCTCATCTCGTGTATTCTCTCGTCATCTCTAAGTCGACATGTGGCCAAGGCCTCTCTCTCTCTCTCTCTCTCTCTCTCTCTCTCTCTCTCTCTCTCTCTCTCTCTCTCTCTCTCTCTCTCTCTCTCTCTCTCTCTCTCTCGATGGGAAAACCTAAAAAATCGATGGGTCCGCTTGTTGGGGATAATAGCGGATCAAAATCCCAAGACCGGCAGGGACGGCCCAATAGTGGATTCATGAGGGGTAAATAGGACAAGGAAAAAATGAGTTGGGCGGATGAGATGGGTCTCATGAAATCTCTGAGGTTAAGAAACAGGGAAAAGTGAAACGGCGGATACGGATGGTCCGCGCAAAGGCCAAGTCCTATCAAAGCTCGATCCGGTTCGGCCCTCGCCTCAAGAAGAAGACTACATTACATCGATACAGGGATTACTGCATCCACTATGAAGATCATGTTGGATGATTTCAAAGCCTCATTCATGGAAGAATTTTCTAAAAATATGCTGCAGAGCTTGCTGCAAGAGCTGAGATCTTCCATGACTGCCCAAATCAACCTTGAGTCTGAGAAAAATGAAGGCCCGAGGAGCAGAGATCAACCGAACCAACTTCGAGGCTTAACCGAACAACAAGAAACAAGATGGGAGAACTAAAACAAAGCCACGGAAAGCTCATGTGTTGAAGGACTAAGTAACCAGATCTCTGTGGTTAAGGAAGAAATAGCTGATTTAAAAATGCAAACGGAAGCAGTAGTATCTGAACCCCTGATGGCTGAATTGAATAACAGAATGGAGCAATACATTGAAAGCCAAGAAAGGAAACAGAGAGCCTTGAACCTAAGAGTAGTAGGCCTGCCTGAACATGAGAATGAAGATACCAAATGCAGTGTAGAAAAACTATTTTGTGATGAAATGGGAATTGTGAATTCGGGGAATTCTGAAGCATTCCGCATTGGGAGGAAGGATCTGTGTACCACGACACATTGTGGTCTTGATTTTTCTAACAGGGACAGCCGATTCGAGGGTTCTCAAAAAGCGACTTTAAACTAAAGGGGAAGTTTATCACGGGTGAATGAAGACCTCACAAGAGATCAAATGCGTGAGAAGAAGGAAGAGATTGTTAAGTTTAAGGAGGCCAAACAAAACCAACAAAAGGTACGCTGGGTTAAGGGTAAGGCAGTAATTGATGCATAAAGTGTGGAGGCTCTTAGAATAGTAACGGAATATAAATAGACTAACGGAAACAAAGATTACTAGCATGCAGGGAGATACATCGCAAGTTCTTCGATGTGATATGTTTTGTAGAGACGAAGGAACATGAGTACGTATGATTTGCATTGATTGATGGTTTTAATAAAATATACTCGGTAAGAAATACCCGATTCAAACAGGGAGATAATGGTAATGGAGGAGTTGCCTGTTATGTAAGACATGCATTTTGTCATTTGGTTCAGGGGATAAAGAAAGATACAAACAATCAGTATATATGGCTTGCAATTCAAGGGGTAAATCACCTTTTCTATTTGGCAGTGTGCTAATGCATACAGAGACACAAAGGGATATATCAGAATAGTGAAGCTTCTGGGGAGGACCTATACTTTGAACTTGAGCAGGACATAATGCAGTTTCAAGAAAAAGGAGAGGTTATCTTAACTGGAGATTTTAATAGCAGAACTGGGAAAAAGCAAGCCACTACTTATACAGGTGAGCATGATCCACTCTGGTTAGATACCATGAGTGATCTTTGAATCATGAGGAAGGGTGGTATAGAGAATCTAGTGATGGGATAATCACCCGACCGACGACGGCAACTTCTCCATCTCTAGCTGCAAGTAGCACGGGTTTACTAATATGTAATGGTATTAGTAAGTTCCCTTCCACCTCCCAATGTACACATGTAGAACCGAAGTGTTGTAGACTATGTGATTGCCTCCAATGAAACTATAAACCATTTGGAATTTGATGTTATGGATGAGCAACCCGAATCAGATCATACCCCTTTGACCATCAAGATACCTGTCATGGTACGTAACATTGAACAATCACCAGGAAACATCCTAGGAGTGAGATTAAACCCCAAGAAAGCATACAACTATGGGCAGATAGTGGAAGATCTAGTTGCAAATACCAAATGGACAGATGACGCAAGTGAAATTAGCAAAGCTGTACATGAGATCTTAACTGAGGCATCGAATAGAAGTTTCGCATCTCAGCGTGTGCAAAAAGGTATGAAATGCAATTCCTGGTTTGATTCTGAGTGTAGGCTTGCAAAGAAGAAATTCAGAAATAGCAGAGGGGAAAGACGAGACCAGCATAGAAAGGAATACCATAAGACTGTCAGGAAAAAGAAAAGGAAATTTATAAGAGATCAGCAGATAGCATTGGTAGATCAATATCAACAAGAGCCAAAACTGTTCTGGAATAGGTTGAAAGGCACCACAAAACAGGCAGTCCCCCTTACCGCGAGTGATTTGTGGAAACAGGTTAAAAAACTCTACCATGATGAAGGGATACCGAGTGAAATGAGATGGAAATCAACAATGATAATTAGTGATGAGGATGTGGCTGACGGTATAAAGCACCTTGCTAATGGGAAAGCTAAAGATGTCCACGGATTATGTGCTGAGCACCTAAAGTGGGCAGGGGAGTCGCTCTATAACAGGATTACTCAAATGTTCAATGCAGCCATGGTACAAGGGTTCCCCCAGGAGTGGCAAATGAATAGAGTGGTCCCAATTCATAAAAGTGGAGTGAAAACAGATGCAAATAATTATAGAACGCTTATGGTGGAGCAGCCTATTCTCTAAAACTATTTTGCTACAATCATAGAAAGAAAGATAAGTGGTTGGGCGGAAAAAGAGAAGGTAAAGGGCTGAACGCTAAGCCGGTTGGGGTTCAGACCCAGTAGGTCCACAATGGACCATTTACTTGTCCTAAAGACCATCATGGATTCTGTGAAAGGTACAAAGATAGCGGCATACATCTTGTTTGTTGATTTCAGGAAAGCATTTGATAAAGTACCAAGGAAGCAAATTTGGGAAAGAATGGAAAGGCTGAATGTGCCCAAAGACTTACAGGATGCGGTACGGGTATTATATGAAAAAGTTTTGGTGCAACTATCCATGCCTCTTGCATTGGAGATCCCAGACTGTGTGAATAGCAATGTAGGAGTGAAACAGGGGTGCCCGATGTCTCCGACATTATTTGGGTTGTTCATTGATAGTTTGGAGGAGTGGCTTAGATGTCATGGGAGAGGAGGCACAACCTTGAATGGGTATGTTATCTGGCTTGCTCATGTATGCCGATGATGTTGTCATCTTTGCAAGACACCCAGAACATATGCAACAACATTTAGATTCATTGGCTGCCTTTTGTGAAACTTAATGGCATGGAGGTTAATCTTGAGAAGACCAATATCATGACAGTGGGTGCACTAAAACAGGAAAACTTTAAATATAAGGGGAAGACAATAGATACATGTGATTCATATAAGTACTTGGGTCTCATCATAAGCAGGAACCATAGGTGGAATAATTATCAGATAATACGAGAGAATTGAAGGAGGTCTTAAATCCTTATATGCTATGCAAAGCATGTGTAGAAGAATCTCGCTTTGGAATTGGCAACTAAAAAGCGATTATTTGACCATTAGTGCAAAGTGTTGTCTTGTACTACCGTGGAGATTTGGGGACCGGGGCTACCCTAAATGTTTATGGGAGGATGTAGAACAAGTACTAAAGAAATTCCTGAGACTCGAATTGGGAGTGAAGATCCAAACGCCGTATCAAATGATGCTAGATGAGTGCGGCTTAATGCCTCTTGAGGGTGAAGCGATACTCAAAGTGCATCTGATACCTTAAGAAGGTGAGAAGAATGGATGGTACCAGACTACCACATCATGCCCCGCAAGCAAGTGAACAAAAAGGATGGTTTTCGGATGTAAAAAATGGTTAAAAAGATGGGATATCAATTGGGAGGATGCTGGGTTCTATATGCCCGGGGACCTTAGGCAATGGGTATGTGGGATGGTGAAGCGGAAATTATGGCAGGGACCTTTGACCAAAATGTTCTGTGTGACAGCAAAATATGAACCCGGATTGGATGTTGCTAGACACTTGAGTGAAGACATATACATTAAAAAAAGACATGCAATTAGTAGGATACGCCTAAGCTCAAGACCGACTTCGGAATTGAAGTAGGAAGATGGGGCAGATCCATTTCTAACGATGCGAGAATGCAAGGTATGTGTGGCGGAGAGGTAGAGGACGAGGAACATGTTTTGCTATGGTGTCCAAAGATACAAAATGATAACGAGACCGCTTTTGGAATAGGGGCAAGTGATCTAACCGCATTTTTCCTACTCAGGGGTGATAGGATAGGTTCATACTTTAATAGAAGTATTGCACTATAGAGATATGTATACGCAATGTAAATACTCTCTTAAATGAAAATGATGATGAGAGTGAGAGTGAGGAGCTAGATGAGGAAACCTGAAACTCATCTACTTTTTATGAGGATATGTAAAATGTCGCCTTATAGGGCTGAGAGGCCTCCCAGGGCGTAATACATTTCATTTCATTTCATTTCTCTCTCTCTCTCTCTCTCTCTCTCTCTCTCTCTCTCTCTCTCTCTCTCTCTCTCTCTCTCTCAAGAAAGGCAAAGAGGGCCAAAAGGGCAAAGTTTTCCAAGTCCCATTTGGAAAAAAACAAAACTAAGGGGACCACATCCAGGTCACTCTCGGTGGTGTTGCATCCAAAAAAAAAAGGGCAAAGATCGAATCGGGGTTAGACTCGGATGTCAATTTGGTGCGTCTCCATTCTATGCTTGTCGAAGTGGAGGTGCCGATTCTCTGCGGGAAGTGGAGGCTGGCGTCTCTCTCTCTCTCTCTCTCTCTCTCTCTCTCAACGAACCCTAAGCTAGTTGTATGCTTTCAAGAACTCCGTTAGTTGAAAACTCTGTTTCCTGCAACTACTACTCTGTTTTCTGTTTGCATTAGGCAAGGCCACGACCTGCAATAAGCCGTGTGGGCTCCCTTCGGCTGTTCCTTCTTGGCAAATGCCTGGCCGAAACCTCTGTTCCCTGCAAAAGGCAGAGTAACTCTAAGGCAAGGCAAGAATATTTCTGGCTCAGAAATTTCGGATTCTGAAGCAAACCTGAGGCAACAGGGTCTTTCTGAGCCGTGGACTCTGTTCTATCAGATTGGGCATCTGTTAAAAAGGGACAAACATAACGCTGGTGAGTTTCCATGGCCAACAAAAAGAAGGGTCGAGCTACGAAAAAGACAGAGGAGAACTATAAGGAGGCTGATTCCTCTGCTTCTGAGGCTGCGTATTCAGATGAGACAAATAGAAAGATGAAGGATAAGGAAGCAGATGTGGTCATACAGGTTAGGGACATGCTGCGTGAGTTCAAAGAAACCTTCATACAGGATATTGTTAAAAATGCAATGCACGAGATGTTTACAGAGCTGAAGGCAAATATGGCAGATGAACTCAGGAAAGAAATTGAGAAGCTTAAGACTGACGGGGAGACCTCATTGAAGCAGCTGCGTGATGAAATTGCCCTGATCAAGAAGGAATCTGAAGAAAAAAACATGGTGAGAGCAACAGAAGGAACTGATGAAACAAGCATTACAGAACTAAGACAACAACTTACAGACTTCATGGAAGACCAAGCAAAAAAGAGCCGGGCATTAAACCTTAGACTGGTGGGCATCCCTGAACAAGAATCTGAAAACACCAAGCAGGTAGTTGCCAATTTCCTTCAGGAAAGTATGGAGATAAACCCAGTAGGATTGGTAGATGCATTTCGTGTAGGCAAGAAGGCCAACTGGGATAGGCATATCGTGGTTAAATTTATTGACAGAGAATCCAGAGGAGAGGTCTTGAGAAAGAGAAAATCACTGCAAGGGAAAAGCATTTGGGTAAATGAGGACCTAACAAAGGATCAGTTTCTGGCTTATAAGGAAGAGGTTAAGAAATTCAAAGAAGCAAAGCAGCAGAACAAACGTCCAGTCTGGAAACAAGGGAAAGTGGTAGTCTCACCATAGGGACCAGGGGCCATCAGGTTTGGATCGTGGAACATCAACCAACTCACGGACGGAAAAGTTCAGTCTATCAGTGATGTTCTCGAATATTTAGATGTGGTCTTCTTTCTAGAAACCTGGGAACACGAGGAGACTGATTTACCAATCATACCAGGATTCCAAGTAATACATTCGATTTGGAATGCAAAGGGAAATAAGAGAAGAAGTCATGGAGGCGTTGCATGCTATGTCCGTACCCAATTCACAGATGTGATAAAAGTGGTCAAGAGGAGAGAATCAAAGCAATATGTTTGGATACAAATAGGTGGACAAAACGAGAGGAAAGTGTTTATGGCAGACTGTTATTTTCCTCCATTAGAAAAACCCGCATATAACAGGGATGACATGGACATGGAGGATCCTTATTTCCACCTAGAGCAGGATGCAGCAGAGTTCATGTCCCAAGGAGATATCGTGATGATTGGAGACTTTAACGGGAGGATTGGAAATAAGCAAGCAGCTGTGATGAATCCAGTAAATGAACCAATCTGGTTTGAGCAAATGGATGACGATGAATTGAGAGAAATTGGATGGGCCAGAACAACCCAGGATGGATACAAGTATGTCACGCCAATGGGAAAACATTTACTAAGCATGTGCAGCGGACTACAATTGCTCGTGTACAATGGAACAGGTAAATATTTAGGGACAGACGGATGCACCTGCAGGGGAAAGAGTGTGGTTGATTTTGTTTTAGCAGAAGCACATTTTGCTGAAAAGATGTTGGAAATGCGAGTTGGAGATCCTAGACCGGAATCAGATCACGTCCCCCTGTATATCACAATAAGGACAAGTTTAGAGGCAAGGGAGCCAGCTGAAAACATAACCAGTCTAAAACGGATTTTTATGAACGCAAGGAAAGCAGAGTCCTATAAGAAACTTTGCGAGGAGAAAATGGGCCAGGCCTCTTGGCCAAGTGGGGCGATGGCAATAAGCAAGCAATTGACAGATCTGATACTCGATGCAGCAGAATCTTGCTTCATGTCACATCGTAGAAGAAAGGGTCTACCGTGTAATCAATGGTTCGACGAAGAATGTAAAAACAAAAGAGAGCTGTTCAAAACTGCAAGCCCGGATGCTAAGGCACAAGTGAGAAAAGAATATGTGAGTCTGATTAGAAGGAAAAAAAGGGCATTTCTGATCAGCAGGCATGAAAATTTAGTCAAAGACCTATTGGTTAACCCAAAAAAATTCTGGAGCAATCTCAAATCGAAGAAGGCCGAGACTCTGAAGTTGAGAACCGTGGATCTTATTCAGCAGGTATATAAGCTCTACCATATCCCTGGAATTGGAAATTCAGCAATCAAAGGAGAAGAAACTATAGAAATAACCAGTGATGATGTAGTAAAGGGTCTCTCAAAGCTCTCGAATGGTAAGGCAGCAGATACAACAGGCTTGGTGGCAGAAATGATCAAGTGGGCAGGAGATAAGGTGATAGAACAACTTACAAGGATGTATAATGCAGCCCTTGTAGAAGGTTTTCCTGAGTCCTGGCAGCTGAACAGGGTTATTCCCATTCATAAGACAGGAGATGAGAAAAATGCCAGTAATTATAGGATGATCATGGTCAGTAGTCTTGTGTCGAAATTGTTTGCGACCATTTTGGAACAGAAAATCAGCACATGGGCAGAAAAGAATGAAGTTCGAGCCAAAGGGCGTGTGGGATTCCGGGGCCTAATAGGGGCACAAGCCCGATCATTTAGTCACCTTGCGAGCATTAATGGATTCCATAAAAGGGAAAAAGACGCCAATATTTCTTTGGGTTTGTAGACTTCTCAAAGCGTTTGATATGGTATTGAGAAAAAAATTTGTGGTCCGAATGGATTATATGGTATACCGAGAGAATTTAAAAAATGCAGTAAAAGTATTATATGAGAAAGTTCTTGTTCAACTGTCATTCCCTCTTACCAAAGAATGCAATGATGTGGTAGAAAGTAACATTGGTGTGAAACAAGGATGTCCCTTGTCTCCAACCTTATTTGGTTTGTTCATAAGACGGACTTCGAAAGAGTGGATAGTAGATCATGGCGGACCCGGAATTGGCATAGCAGGGTATGTAATTTCTTTATTACTTTATGCGGATGATGTGATATTGTTGTCCAGAAATAAAGAGGGGATCTGAGATGCATTTAAATGCGTTGGCCACGTTTTGTGATAACACTCGGGATGCGGGTCAATTTAGGAAAACCAAAGTCATGATATTTGGCACAATAAAAGACAACGAGTATGAGTTCTTTTTCAAAGGGCAGAGAGTTGAGATTACAGAGTCATACAAATACCTAGGGCTGATTATTGACAAACATTTCAGATGGGGAAAAACCATTGAGCAGAGAACCAACGGTGGATTACAGGCATATTTTGCAATGCAGAAGAAATGTAAGAAAGCTGATATATGGCATTTAGGGCTGAAAAAGATGTTGTACAAAACTCTTGTACAAACTGTAGTCTTATACGGATGTGAAACTTGGGGGCCTGGATTGCCTATGGAACTTTGGAAGAAAATAGAGAAAATGAAAAAAAGTTTCTACTTGAATTAATTAGGGGTAAAGGTTCAAACACCATATGAAATGATCTTTGGTAGAATGTAATATGTTGCCCTTAGAAGGTGAAGCCCCCTCAACGAACTCGACTTACTTGAAAAAAGTTTTAGAAATGGAAGATGACAGGTATCCAAAGCTTGCTATGTTAGAGAGTTCATGTAAAGGCTGGTATGCTGACCTTCTCAAGTGGCTTGAGAAATGGGGCATGAAAATGGACGATTTTGATCCAAAAACAATTAGAGAGTGGGTGACCACGAATATGTTGCAGAAATTGTGGGATAAGGGAGGAACAAAAATGGATGATTATAGAAATCAAATGAATCCAATGCTGATAGGAGCAGGTTACTTGGTAGAAAACATATCGATTAAAATGAGACACACGATATGTAGAATGAGATTGAGCTCGCATCATCTTGAGGTCGAGGTAGGTAGATGGAAAAACATACCAAGAAATCAGAGATTTTGTAAGATTTGTGGTCTAGATGAGATAGAAGATGAAGAACATGCAATTTTAAATTGCCCAGCCTATCAGAACATCCGGCAAAGGTATGGCACGTATGCGGAATCCTTAGCTCATTTCTTTGAGCTTCCGACTAAAGCCATTGGGAATTATTTGATTGAAATGCTTCAACAAAGAGAATCACATATAAAAGACTTAAATGCCTTACTTGGAGAAGTTGATGATGAGTTAGAGAGATCTGAGCATGGAGATGCTCCATTTTCTGGGAGCACTTCAGATGATTTCTATTTTGATGATGTAATGGACCTCTGAATGTCACATAGACCTGATGGTCTCAATTGACATAATAATACAAATTATCTCTCTCTCTCTCTCTCTCTCTCTCTCTCTCTCTCTCTCTCTCTCTCTCTCTCTCTCTCTCTCTCTCTCTCTCTCTCTCTCTCTCTCTCTATCTCTCTCTCTCTCTCTCTCTCTCTCTCTCTCTCTCTCTCTCTCTCTCTCTCTCTCTCTCTCTCTCTCTCTCTCTCTCTCTCCAGAAATGATAGCCATATATGAGCATTCACAGGACAGACGGTGGGCTTAAAGCCCTATTTTCCATGCAGAGAAGGTGCAAGAAAGCAGAAATAATAGATTTTGGCCTCAAAAAAATGCTCTACAAGACCTTAGTTCAAGCCATCATTCTATATGGTTGTGAAATATGGGGGGCTAGGGTTATCACTAGATATGTCACTAGAAGAGAATGATGGCTAAACATCAGAATAATCGTCAGACATCCTTCATAAAACAGACAACTGCCAGGCCCTTATTCCTGACGAATGTACTGACGGGTTTTATCCGACGGTTTAATGTCGAAATAATCGTCAGATAATTAGTCAGACATAGTCAGATGATTAGTCAGTAAATTAGTCATTCTAATAGTCAGAGTCATTGTGTTAGTCAAATCAATAGTCAGAAGATTGGTCATCATATTAGTCAGTTTATTACTCAACGCAATAGTCAGAATATTGGTCATATTATTGGAGATTTTGCCAATACATAAGAATTGCTATTTTTTCGTACTGCAAATAAATTGAAAGGAGCTCCAAGGATTTGAACCTTGGTTAAACCATTGTCTCTAATTATTCAAATAGATATAAATTGCAACCTAAATAATCCAACCAATAATCTGCAATTGAAGACCTAAGCATGTGTGCAAAACTAGCTCCAATAAGATGTTCTGGACTGAATTATATAGATTTTACCTAAATAATGAGCCATCTCCATGTTTGGAAAACAAAAAAGTAAAGCAAATGAACGTGTAAAATTAATCTAACACATGCACTTAGAGTACCTTATATGCAATGGCCATTTCAGACAAAACCATAACCATAATAGCAAAAAACAAAATGTGACCTGGTATCAGGAATTGAAGACTTCGTTTCTTAGATCCCAAAGCGTATTTAAAAATCTCAGTGTCACATTATGGAAATGCTTGAAACTGTAGGAAAGACTTGATTCTGCCCTAAGAAATCATTCATCTGTGAAAGCAATGGTTGTTATGTCTAAATCTGTTGAGTTCTATTAGTTCTATCGATTACATCTTTATTAGTTCTCCGATATGTGTGGAATTGTTTTATCTGCGAAGAAATTTCTGTTTAAAAGCTATAACCAATTTTCGATCGCTCAAAACTTTGCTAGGAAAAGGAATTAACAAGATCAATCTTTAACAAATTATGATTACCTTGTTGTTTGTGATGGTTCTAATCCAACGAGCATATATTCATTTTTGCACAAAGAGGATCTTGTTGTAATTTTTGTATATGACAGAGAAAGATTATCATCAGAGCAAGATTTTCAACAGATCGAGTTGCACAAATTGTAAGAATAAAAAGTTAAGCGAGAAAGTAATCAGATATAAATTGGTGAAAACCAAACTTATAGATTTACAAGGCCTGCAGTGATTTGATAAGGCTAATGCAACTGAGATTTTACAACAAGGAGCCAGATCCAGAATAAAAATAAATAATCAAAGCACCCAACAAATCTGTGCGCTCTGTCCTTTCTGCATTCCAGTCAACTGCCATCCAGGGTTTAGGGATGCTGCATAGAAAGGAAACAAGGCAGCGAAATGAGAAAGGAAGTAAGCACGAAGTCACAGGCGCCAGAAGAAGTAACACAAATACCATCCGGCCCATGACAAATTTCTTGCATATCAATGCAGTAAAGGGGACTGTAAGTGATTCCAGCAAGTAGAGAAGAGAATGTGCGTTTTTATATATGATGCATCCCAAAGTTTCAAACCTCTTGCATATATATCACTAGCAATGCACAGAGCAAAAAGGCACATCAGAAAACTTCTGCAGATGCCATAACTGTTGTTGCTTCATCCATTCTTTTTGGGGACAGATCGCCTCTGTGCAATGCTTGCATTCCCACTGTCACATTGTCATTGTGCATTCATGAGATTAGATGGCCATGAGTTCATAAATGTATTGTACGTAAATGTGCTCGGAAGAAAATAACGTACTTACAGAGATGGACGAGATGTAGCATCGTTTAAGACCTGATGCAAGTGTGAACCCTGGACTTCAACTGCCGGAACTGAATGTTCGATTGCCATAGTCAGGGCTTTGTCTATCAAAACACGAGCTTGAAGTTGCATCTCCCAGAGGGAGTATGCCGCAGGCCATAACACTTACACAACATATTGTTTGCTTGCAGTTGCCTTGCCAGTTACCCGGTTGAAACATCCTCGATCCAGAATGCAGGTGACCGCCAGTTTACAGGAAACAATAGGTTTGGAGCAGTTACCAGCATATCCTAGGTATATTCTAGCATATACTTAAGATATTCCAAAAACCCACATAAGCGAGGGTTTGCCCCCCTAGGGGCAACCCAAAAATAGCCTATGTGATAGAGAGCCCCCATTCATGCAAAATTTGCATGTTGAATGTACCAACAGGTTGAGTTGTGGCACAACATTGCCGTTTAGCAACCACAATCCTTGAAACAATTGTCAAGCCTCTTATTGGGGCTCTTGTATTTATCTCTATGTGTAAATACACCTTGGCCTCTTGTTAAGGTTCTTGTGTAAATAGGGCTCTTTATACTCAAAAGCACCAAGCAATATGTGTGCTCTATTTTTCTGTGATATTTTTTAGGACAACCTTGTAAACTTCTTGTGCTATGTTCGGATCTAACTCATGCAAAGACGTTTTCTTTCATCACCAAGAGTTGGTCACACCATAAATATTATTTTATTAATTACATGGCTTTATGGCATAGTTCAAAATAGCAATCTTTTGGAGGCAAAGGGCAAAGACATCTGCAATTCCTATGTATCTTTCAAATACTACAACAAAGGAAGTATCCTTGCAATTAGGAAAGCATAGATAAAATGTTTCAATGATATATCCATTTACTCATGTTTCAAAACAAACGCAAATCCCCTGCTTATTGCCAAGAATGCCCGATTGCATTAGTAACTTCCATATATTGTTTTCTGCTCTTAGATGTTATAATAATTGAGATGATGTCCACACTACAAAGTAACTTATGTTCTATAGTAATAAAAAGCACACCACTAGTTGCAATTGCATTGGCTCGTACTCTAAGGCCTTGAATCTAAACTTAGAATGAAGCACCAATACAATCTCATATTAGGATGAATGGGGTCAATGAAGAGCATAGGGCTCTAGTGATATGATCGCACCGACTCCCACCCTAATGCTTAGAAGGGAGTGTGGCCATGATCACAATCAAAACATGATGCTTTTGCATAAGGGGTTGCTCCTAGTGTAAAGCAATATGGTGGACATGCATATGTAGTTGGTGTGTGAGAAAATGAAAAGAGAATGGCAAGTTGTTTTGAATTCCATCTTAGCCAGTCAAATTGGCATATTCCAAAGAATTTACATGCATAACTCATAATCTAAGCCACAAATTGTCCAAACTGTAAATAAATCACCCCACATTCCATACAAAAGTTTCCAAAGATATTTGTTTCCCCCTCCTACCTCGAAAACCCGCCGGTGGGGGTTTTTAATCCGGGTAGTAATCCGCTTGCTGCGCTTTTGTATTGGGTCCCATAGACCGATTGATCTCCGTGGACGATAAAAATACCTTCCTTCCTTCCTTCCTTCCTTCCTTCCAAGGATGCAACTTTGTTTTTTGTCCTTCTAAGAATTTCAATGTGGCCTCATCACAACCACTCCTTCCTCCATTTTACCTTTCTCGCTTTCATGAAACCCTAGGCGCCCGAAAAGCCTTGGCCACACGCGTTTTCTATCATAACTGGAGGTCTATGTAGTCATTGGCAGGTAAGGGCATGCTTGGTAACAGCTCATCTGTAAATGCCTTTAAAACTAAATCATTATGCAAGTAACAAAAGCATGCAGTCAAGCAAGAAATAATTATCAATCTTCTAAAAGCGAAGTTTGAAAAACTCGGAGTGAGATTAATATAGCCTCAAAGATGACAACCAAATTAATACCAGTTTTTGCATCTATAGTGCAATTGAATTTCATTAAGAAGGATTTGCATTCATACAAATGAATTGTTGGCTATATTTCCATTTAAAGTCAGTCATGTCATCTCTTAAATTTCATGTCAATTCATGTTGAAACTTCTTAAAGGAAGTGCTGAGGAACTCCAATCTGGCCATCATATATTTATACGAACTATGGAGCTCTATAACGTCGTAACCTTTCAGTTCCTCATCAGAACTTGACATCGGCATAGAAGAGGAATTACAATTACATTATATTTCAAAAACTCTTACAGTGGAGTCACCATAACCAGCTATAATGAACTTTTCATCCCTGCAAACAGGTAGATCTTTGTGAATTTTTAAAGCCAGAAACAAAACTCAAATTGAGCAGAGTGATAGGTTTACATAGATAGTACAAGTTCTGAAGTGTTGTAGGTTGAAGCAAAGAAGGTAACGAACACAAGCACCAGTTTTTACCATCCCACAATCTTACCTTTCCATTACCACAACCACTTTCCTAAATACCAAGGTATGTACATAGTTATTTCTGTAAGATTTTTTTGTAATACCGACAATCATATACCTTGTGCTCACAAATGCTCTGAGCTCTGAAGATCCCAAATAATGAATTTGGCATCCACTGAACCAGTGGCAGCTAAGGGTAAACTGCACTTTTGGTGGTCAATAGTTAATCCAAAAGCATCCACCCAGAACAAAAGCACCATAGCTCACCTACTTGAGAAACCAATAGAGGCAACAAAGTTTTCATGATTCTTGAAGCTTCAAATAACCTTTCAGACAGGATTTCCAGAGTTGGCGCATAAACAAAATGGTAGATATACACAACTTGACCATATCAGATAGACCATAGACCCTTAAACTACCTTTCCATTTTAGAATGTTCACCAAGCAAGCACTCCCACAGTCGATCCTGTCATGCTATGGCTGAATCATTGTGTACGTCTAAACAAGCTACACAGAACAAACATCGTATCAAGGATTTGAAGCAAAGTTGATTCATTTATACCTACCTTTACACTGCACTAACTGAAAGCCCAGAATGCAACAGCACTGTACGATGGATGATATAACTAGTTTCTCCAGACCTTGCATTCCAAACCCCCGGCCGCCATCGCCAGAACCGGGTATGCACCGCTAACAACTAAATGTCGTTGACCAAATACTTCT
The DNA here is from genome assembly GCA_021234155.1 of Isoetes taiwanensis. NCBI lineage: Eukaryota > Viridiplantae > Streptophyta > Lycopodiopsida > Isoetales > Isoetaceae > Isoetes > Isoetes taiwanensis. The sequence continues at coordinate 2,497,193 of JAJEKV010000117.1, read as the reverse complement.
TCAAGCACTACATCTAATCAAGCAGATTTTTATATCTATGATCTAATGATCTCAAAATAAAAGCATAAGATGTTTGGATTGAAAAAGTACCATCTGGAGTGAAATTTCCACATGTGACTGATACACTGTGCCCCGAGAAAACCTTCATGCAAGTTCCATTGGCAGCATTCCACATCCATGCTGTATAATCTTCAGAACCAGCAAGTACTACTTGCCCTCTTGGATGCTATTTTAGCCACTGCATATAGGCACAAGACTTCAAACAATAGGAATGGCAAGAAAATAAAGCCCAATGCTCACCTCAATGGCCATCATTGACTTTATAGAAAATTTATTAAAAATCATTTTGTGCACACAGCATCAAAATTCCATTCCTTAGTCAACTAGATAGGATCACAAAGTACACTACGAAAGACAGATCTCAATGCCTTCACTAGGACCATCAAGCTTGCTTCTTATGTTGTGCGCATTCCATCACTACTGAATGCAAGCAGCATTCCATCACTACTGAAAGCTAGTGCTACAATATAATCCTTATGTCCTGAAACGAAAAAAAAGTTATGGAGCTGCGCCTTTGAACACTTTGCGATCATGCTAGATTTGCACACAGTTATAGAATGCACCTTTCAACTCCACTGGAGCATCTCCTTCTCCTACTTTCCAAATAAATATTGTATCATCTCCTCCACCAGAGCACCAATTGTCCCTCTATTGGGTTGCATGCCAAGGAGTATATCGAATCTGTCCTACAACACAAGCATTTTTTTTCTTGCCTTCTTTTCTAAATCAAATAGCTTTAAAAATGTTACTTTTATGTGGTATTTCAACGCTATGTGTCTTAAGATTAAAGAAGCCTTTAAGATGGTGGAGAATAGGTAGTCGGATTTTCTTATTGATTCAATCACACAATACAACAAAAGTAGTTATCATATGCATCTGGACAGATGTGACGATTCCCTAAACAACGCGGACTCATATATTGTCGACTAGATGACATCTAACCTAGATCCTTGCTTCACTCATCATATTCTAACACTCCCACTTCAGCCGTGATCTGTTTGCGGTCTCTTATCACAGAATAATATATTCATCTCATCTCTTAGCAGCTGAAATTTGTCTCTTGCCAATGGTTTGGTCAAAATGTCTGCCATCATCTCGTTTGTTGAACAATGCTGCAGATTAATCACTCCAGCTTGCACCTGTTCTCTTATGAAATGATATCGAGTGTCAATGTGACGCGTTCTTGCATGAAACTTGGTTGAGTCTGCTAGTGCGATGGCACTTCTATTGTCACAGTAAAGTAAGGTTGGTTCGTGCTGCTGTAACAACATTCCCTGCAGTAATGTGCGCAGCCAAACCGCTTCTTGAGCTGCTGTAGTAGCAGCAATGTACTCTGCTTCTGTTGATGATAAAGCAGTGATAGGTTGGCGCTTACTTTGCCATGAAATAACATTTGTTCCAAGCTGAAAAACATAGGCTGAAGTTGATCGCCCGCTGTCCACATCCCAACCCAACTGCATCCCATGGGTGGTATCCTACTAACTTGAACAATTTTTTTATCATGTTGCCTTTGATACACCAATGCGTAATCCATTGTACCTTTAGATAGCGATGATCCTCTTGATGGCAAGCCAATGTCAAGCGCCCCGGATTATCCATGAACCGATTTTTACAACTCCCACTTAAAATGAAATGTCGTGATCGGTACAAACCGCTAGATAAGTTAGGGTCGCCTACCGCGATGCCTATATGGAACATTCCGCATTTTTGGCGCCTTCTTCTTCATTTGATGGAGCCATATCTTTAGTAAGCTGCAAATGAGATTCCATTGGAGTTGCCACGGGATTTGAATCCTGCATACCAAATCTGATCAATACTTCTTCAATGTACCGTCTTTGCACCATTTGTAACCAGCCTTTTGTTCTGTCTCTAACAATCTGTATGCCCAAGCAGTAATCAATCTCCCCCATGTCAGACATGCGGAACTTTGCGCTGAGTTTCTCTTTTACTTGTTTCAAGAACTCAATGGAATTAGAGACCAATATGCAGTCATCTACGTAAAGTGCCACAATGGTGAAGAAGCTGCCCATTGACTTGACATAAACATTGCCATCTGCCTGTGTACTGCCAAAACCCAATCGAAGCAAATATCCATTTATGCGTTCGAACCATGCCCTGGGAGACTGGCGCAGCCCATATAAGGCCTTGTGTAACCTGCATACAAGCTGCTCATTTTCTGCTTTGATATATCCTTCTGGCTGTGATACATAAACTTCTTCTTGAAGTTCTCCATGAAGAAATGTTGTTTGCACATCCATCTGATGGACCTCTAAATTAAACTGAACTGCCAGGGCCAGCAGAATGCGTATGGACGACATTCTTACTACAGGAGAAAAGGTGTCCGTGAAATCCACTCCTGCAATTTGGGAGAACCCTCGGGCCACAAACCGTGCTTTGAATCGTTCAATGTGACCTGCTGCATTCGTTTTAAGCTTGAACAACCATTTGTACTCAACCACCGGACGCCGTGGAAGATTCGTTAGTTCCCAAGTCCGATTCTCGCGAACAAAGAGTTGTATTTCAGATCCATGGCCTGTTGCCATTCCATTGCATGCGTGCTGTTTAGTGCTTCTTCCACAGTTGCAGGCTCATGTATATCTTCATCATGCATAACCAAGTTGAGATGAGTGCGCTTTCTACTATTGAAGCTAGCTGATTCTAGCGCTTCCTTAGCTTTCACACTTAACTTAGGAACCCGCCTTTGCATCCGGGTTGTGCCCTTGTTTCCTCCGATAAAACTGCTCATGTGCATGCCTTGGCGCCTGCTGACACCGCCATATCCCAAAGAAACTTGTCTGCCGTCCTCTCTAAGTGCATCCGCCACATTAGATCCAGCCACTCCCACTTGAGACCCATCTGATTTTTTCCGCAAAGAGATCTTCTTCGAATATAGTTTGGAAGAGGATCTTCCTCTTCTTCCATCGTGGAGCTGATTGAACTAGAGCCCTCTCCCATGCACCACTCATCTATGTCTCCAAAATTTACACCTAAGATGTCCAATGATGATCCCCCTGTAGATGCGCCCCCATAATACATATCTTCATTAAAATTCACATCTCCAACGCGACATATGATCAAGCGATTGGTTTCTAAATGATACAACCATGTGCCTTTGATTCTAGAGAATATCCTGTGATGGATGCAACAAGCGACACTCTTTCTCCTCCAATTTATGACGTTTTTCAGCAGAAAAAAGAGGGTATGCTATACATCCAAAAATTCTCAAATGACCAAGAGAGGGAACCTGACCTGACCACAAGTAATGAGGTGTGCGTCCTTGCAAAGAGGATGTTGGTAATCGATTGCGAAGATATGCTGCGGTCATGACCGCTTCACCCCAGAACTTGTCCGCATCCCAGAAAGCTTAACATGGATCGGGCACTTTCAATCAATGTACGGTTCATACGCTCCGCCACTCCATTCTGCTATGGTGTGTAGGGAGTAGTTCTCTGATGGATAATGCCATGTTCTTGCAAATATGCCTCAAACTGTTTTGAACAATATTCTCCCCCATTGTCACTTCGTAACAACTTAATCTTCTTCCCAGTTTGAGTTTCCATTTGTGCTTGAAATTCCCTGAACATGTCCAATACTTCTGATTTTCTGGCCAACAGTCTAACAGCCACAAATCTGGAGAAATCATCTATAAATGTGATCACATATCGCTTATTCCCAATGGACATGGTGCGCATAGGGCCACAAATATCAGAGTGTATGAGCTCCAATAAATCTTTTGCTCGCTCACTTTCTCCTACTGGAAATGTGCCTCTCTTATGTTTTCCCATCACACATGCCTCACAAAGGTTTCTATCTTCCTCATCACCAATGCTGAAGTCTACCGGCACCTCTCCTTGTGTAACTTCTTTATTATTTGTACATTCACATGACCCAAAACGACAGTTAAAGTCGTAATTCATTCATACTCCTTCCTCCATTCAATGCCCGATGTGGAATCTTGATTGTGACATCTAATTTGTAGAGCCCATCCTTGCGACTCCCACTGGCGACCTGCACACCTTGTTCATCTAATATAGTGGAAGTGTACTTTGTGAATGTCACCACCAATCCTCAGACAGCTATCTTCCCAATGGATGGTAAAGTTTGAGTCAATGGTAATGTATTTCACATCATGGATCTTCAAATCCGATCAATAATTCTTCAATGTACCGCCTTTTGCACCATTTGTAACCAGCCTTTTGTTCTGTCTCTAACAATCTGTATGCCCAAGTAGTAATCAATCTCCCTCGTGTTGGACATGCGGAACTCTGCGCTGAGTTGCACTTTTACTTGTTTCAAGAACTCAATGGAATTAGAGACCAATATGCAGTCATCTACGTAAAGTGCCACAATGGTATCAGAGCTTTGCTATGGGGCATAGACAGGGCAGCCGTTGCCATAGTTTCGAAGAAAGGATTCAAAGGGTTCTACACAGGGTAAATCAAAGGCTTCGGCAGAGAAGGCTGAGAGAACAGATTCGACCGGCTTACAAAGAAAGGAGGAGCCGATTCGACGCCCAGTTCCCACAAAGAATTTATCTAAGGACCTATTGAGGTTTAATTTCATACACCTAAATTTGAGTTTCAAAAGCATGGCAGGATCAACTCAGGGAATAGATAAATTCTTTGAGATGTTTCTAGAGAAATTCACTGGAAACAATTATCATATCTGGTCCCTAAAACTTCAATTAATCATGATGAGAGAAGCAACCCGACAGCTTGTAGATGGCATGTGAGGTCGCCGCCAGAGGCAAAGAAAAGCCTGGAATGAGATGAGAGGGACAGGAAAGCAGTCACCACAATAGGATTAGCTCTTGGGGAAGAGTATATTCACCTTGTAGACTTGAAGAAGAGTGCCAAGGAGAACTGGGAAACAATGGAGAAGACATTTGAGGGACCGGAAAGACATGTGAATTGTCTTTGAAGCAAAGAATTTTTGATTTCCACATGACCTCGGGGAATCTATTCCAGAATTTTTGAGTTCGGGTTATGTGTTCTTGTCATACAATTAGCAAGAGGAATGTAAAGGTCTCAGCAGAAGATCAAATGCAGTGCTATTGAAGGGATTGGCCTCAGATTTCAGATCTGTTGTTACAGCATTAACAAACATCCCAAACCAGTCAATGGACATTTTGGTTGTAGCGCTAATAGAAGAGGAAAGAAAACTGAAATTAGAAGGAAATGCTAAGAATACGCTTTTATGATCAAAGACAAGAAGAGATGGTTTGGAAAGAAACCAATGCGCATAAGGGATGTTCCATCAATGGGGAATAGAAGCCCAACCCGCTTTGGCGATTTAGAGGGGAAGCAAGCATGCATTAGAACGTAAAATCCTCTTGCTTTCTGTGTGGCAAAGGCCGGGTCATATGGCTTAAGGATTGCGCAACCGCATTGTCGCCATCGCTGGATAGAAACGATTTCCATCAAGAAACTTTGAAAAGGGAGACAATAAAGATGGTGATAAATTATTCATGGTAAGTTCATCAACAGAATGAATCGATCGTGGATATATGGTTGGACTCAAAGCATCAATGCACATGACTCGTGAGAGAAATATTTGAAACATTTGAGGCATCTACATCCAACATCAAGTATATGCGGTGATAATAGGGCATATAAGGTGTGTGGTCAAGGCAAAAGATAATGGTGTAGATGGGGACCGATGTCAAGAAAATCCGACTACCTATTCTCCACCATCTTCCCGACTTCTTTAACCTTAAGAATGTGCTCAACAATCTATCTTGCTCCCTATTTTGTCTGCTTTTGCAATTTTGCAAATTTTTGAAGGAATCTTTTTTTTGATTTTAAACCTTTCAAACACAAAGATGGTTCAAAAGTCAGAAAATAATTTTATTCACCAAGACATTAATTCAATTTTATCTTGAGTGACGTGGAAACCTTAAAGGTTATAAGAGTATTAATAGTTTTGAGTGGTATAAGTTATGTCCAAAGACACATTTAATAGCAAATATGGAAAGATTAAGAGATTCAAATTTTAATATGGAAAGATTAAGAGGTTCGCTTTTAGCACTTTTGTAAGTGCAATGGTATCATAGTTGGTTCCCAAATATTATCAAAACAAACAATGTAATATCACATTTGTTAGCATCTAAGTTGTCCATTAGTTCCCAAAGTCATAACGGATGAACATTCCATATAAGGCTTTTTGATTAGCATATTACCTTCTCAATGAAAAGGCAATTAACAATTTTACATCATAAACCAACATAAATCAATGCAAATACAACAAATTATTTGTTTGCATTAACTTCATGAAACTAATTGACACTCCTTACATCGCAAGCCCACTCCCTCGCATATGCCCGACAACTTTGGGCAGATCTTTTTACTTGCATAAGTAGGGATAATAGTGACATGAAAGTAAGACCTTTTACAAAGGCATTTTAAATAACAAAACTACTATCCAACAAGCCCTAAAATGGAAGGGCTCGATCTCTCCATGCCATGCCCAAGAAAGTCACCAACACATACATAAATGCCCAATCATAGAACTAAGAATTGCACTAGCAACTCAAAATCCTAAGCACGCCTCTATAAACATCAACATAATCATAGAAAAACCATAGTGACATGACTATATAAATATACGTTTTGCACGGCAAACCATTCTTTGTGATATTTATCATGATGAATCGCTAATTTGTTGTGTCTAGGGAAAATGGTGTGTGCCATAGTTTATTTGCATTTAACTATAAATTGTAAAAGGTAGCAACTTAACTAATAAATTCCTATAGACAAATCCTATACAAAGATATGCCCCTCCTTATGCACGGCAATGCCGAGCACCCATTACTAGTGGACATCTAAAATTCAACTGCCCTAAGATGAAAGAAAGCAAATGTTTTAATTGTCAGCTTTGACCATGGGGCGGCTAATTGTTCAAGTTCTAGGGACTTCGGAAGACGAAGAGTTTTTGGGAGTGGTTTGATAGGGGCAGCACTAATGCTGGTTGAGCAAGGATGAATAAAAGAGAAGATGAAGCCATGCTAATATCTAGCATAAAATGCAAGACTCGCCTCCCTTTGGATCCTGTCTCTTGAGAGGCCACAAAGCCGAGGACACCGCCTCGATTCTAATCCTATTGAGCAAAGGTTTGGCGGGCTCTAGCTCCACTGGCTCCAGATCCACGAACTCCACCTCCTCATCTTTTCTTCTCGTAATTGGAGGCTGGATTTCTGGGTAAGTGCCTTTAACATCCCCAGCACCATTCTTTGCTCCCAATTCCTCATTTTCATCGGGAAAGGATTCATAGAAGCTTATTCTAGTCCCGATGAAACTAATTTTATCTCGATCTATATCAACTGAAACAACATTACGCCCCTTCTTAAGGGCGCAAATCGCTGTGGTGCCTCGCTCCAGAAAGCGCCCGTAACCTGGGCCCCCTCGCACCACAACGCCTTTGTCTCGTGGGGTCTCAACTTTTGCAAGACAGCAAGGAATTGGAATGCATTGCATGGCGGCGACTTCTCATTCTATGTATTGAAATGCACCATGGTTTTTTTGGTGTTTGCGCTGTAATAACCTATATGGGAATGCTCGAAGCAGCTGACTAAACGCGGACCCCTACCATGTCCTTTGACGTTAGTCTTCAGCCTGGTAGAAGATAAAGCAATTGTAAACTAGAAGCAATAAGAAAATATATAAATGAGTACGTTTTAGGATCTTTACCCCATGGACCCTAAGGCACCCAAGCAGATAAATTCATACCGTGAGGATTCTAGTGAAAACGAAAACGTGAACAAATGTAAAGCTTACCAAATGCGCTTCGGCGGGCCAAGGTGGCATCAGCCTCCTATTGGTTTGAGACCGACATGGTCCGCAGGTCGGAGTGAAAATGATAACCCGCCAATTTGTCGATAAGGTGACTTCCTTCGTGCCATCCAAAAACACGCATTTGCACATGTGTGAAAGCCTCATCATCGGTTGGGCGCCGCCTTTAATCTTGAATCCGATGGAATGTCGGGGCTATGCACACTGTGAAGTTTTGCTTGTCCACCACAGTCCCCAGCCTAGTGCAGTCACCTTACACAATCTTGTACAAGCAGTCCTGGCCAAACGTAGTAAATCTTTCATAGCCATTATCAAAACTGCTTGACGCGACTTGCTTTGCCTGTTCGATGGCCTTCAGCCTTTGCCTTTCCTCTTTGGCCCTACGAACCGGGTTTAGAAAGCCTGCTGGCAGCCCTTTCTTCTTGTTCTGTAAGAGAATAGTAAGACAAACGCACGAAGACAAAATACGTTCTCTACAAAACTCACCCAACCACTGAAGTTCATTGCGTGTTCTCTGATTATGCTGTCTGTCGTACAAGTTGGGTAAAGAAGCTTGCACTCTTCCCAATCTTCTAGGTTTAGTTGCTTCATTAACTCAGACTGGCAGGTGACAATGTCCTTCTGACTGCAAAGAGAAAGAGATTGTAAGGCAAAGCGAGGAAAAAAAAAACACCACATAGTAAAGGCGGCTTACATCTTAGCTTTCTTTGCCATTTCATCGAGAGTAAATTCTTTGGCCACAACTTTCTAAGTGATGCACAAAATTTATTTGTTCTTTTAGCCCCCCTCAGACTTAAGGCCCAATGTACAATGCTCATATTTTTTTTTCTTGTCTCACTATTTTTTCTTTTTTTTTTCCAGCCGGCCGGTTTGCTCCTTAAGTTCACCATCCTCTAACATGCGTAAAATTCTTTTTTCTTATACCAGCCCATGCCATGGTATAAATTTAAACCGGCCCAGCCCCCAGATAAATTTATACCGCAGCCAGTCGCGGGTATAAGTTTATACCGCGGAAGGTCTGGCAGATAATTTTATATCGTGGTCCGGACCGTATAAATTTATACCATTCTCGAGTGCGGATAAATTTATACCGCTCCTAAGGCGCAGATAAGTTTATACCGCTCCACGCCGTGGTACCTAACTTATACGTACTCTCGCCTTCATTATTCCCTTCCGCTCTACACCTTCTAGACCACGCTTAAACATAGAATTGAAAGGATAATACAAAGGTTGCACTTACTTGGCCATCTCTCGAAAAGCAAGTTGGAAGTAGTTATCGATCGCTCACGTACCATGATGGGCTTCTTTATCGTAATCAGAACTTAGGCAAAGATCCAACCAAAGCCTCAAGTTCTTGGAGCTTGTTCTTTCGCTTTTGAAGTCCCTCCATGCGCTTGTTTGAACTCGACATACTCTCGCGGCATGAAGCGGATTTTATCTATAAGGTTTATCTTTAACCTAAAGTCATTGTCGAGGTTGTGGCTCACGACAATGACTTTCGCTTCTTCTTCTGCTAGACTCACATATATGTGGGCTTCCATGCTCTTCCGCACTCGCTTTGGCTTTCTTTCTTTAGATAGTTCTTTCCTTGCCTTATAACCGTGTGTGCCACCAAGAACATAATAAGTTTAGTCCTCAAGTCACCTTCCTATAATGCCTCAGCCTCGACCTCGGGTTCTATCGACCATGACAACAAGTGGCTTACACATGTGCATGTGGATTCCTTCGCATTCTCCGCCGGATAGCCACATGTGCCACGATAACTTCCTCACCAAACACTGACCCCATCTTCATTTTTGGTGGCCTCTTGATCGCTCATTGTCAATAAAATAGTTTGCTTCAACATCTTCGCCTCATTAAAACCATCATTCATTTAAATTGGGATTATGTCGCCCCAAAAGCACGCCACTTTTTGCAAACCCCTTTACTCAATATAATGATGTGGTGCTTGACATGTTGTTATGCAAAAGTACAATGTTTGAGTCATAATTAATAGGTGTTTTAATTATTATTTAAAAATACGAGGAAGAAATTGATGTTTGATCAAGATTTTTACGTACATTAGCACATTCATACACACAATATTTAATTTAATTTAATTTAATTTTTGTCTAATGCTCACTTTGCCCTCATGGGCCATGGAGCACATGAATTTTTTTTTTTTGGTTTACCATGGACTTGAACCCTGGACATTGCCCCCAAACCCCCACCCTTACCACTAGACCAACCAGCCTTTTTTTATTATTATTGGCAATTATTATTGCTTTGATATTAAAATACATTGTCATTACTTTAAAAAAAATCTCACTTAAAACCCTTGTGAGCTGTGTCAAATTGAAATTATTATAGAAAAACTAGAAAATTAAAGCCCAATAATACATTGAGACATTTGCTTCTCAGATAAAATATACTATATTAGTCTTTTTTCCTTAAAGCATCAAACATGCTTGACCAGATTTATCAACATATATTCCATTGAAGAGAAATATAGCAGTGCTTTTTCTCTATACTAAGCACATGATTTTGCAGTTATGAAGCAGGTATGGAGCAGCAATACACGCCAAGCGTGATTTGGGAAGGACCATTCAACAAAGGTTGTAGCACATTATCATGCCAAGCGTGATTTAGCCTGCCTTCATGATCTTTGAGCTGCTCTTTCCAAACCAGATAAACTCACAAAATTAGGCCAACAATCAATCAATTCCAAAAGTCGCCAAAATATGATGCCCACTTAACCGAAAAATACTCGATTTGGGATTCTCAAGCTTTTATTCTTGTGATATAGAAAAATCAGACTAAGGGGCTTTGATTCAACTACGAGTAGCATTTGCATGTGAAGCTCAAGGATTCTTTTCGTAACTATGGGCTTTTATTATTGTCCAATGCTTTAATACTAGTATCCGCGGCAATGAAATTGATGCCGCCAAAGGGGAATAACAACTTCATAAACTACGCTTCAAGTTATACGTAACAATTGGATCAATTGGATCGTAATCAGTTTGGATGATTGCTTTGCCCGGCACCGCCTCGCAGTTGTTGTATCGTGATATGGATATGATGTGATTCTAATCGCCTTTAGGTCGTGGATTGAGCATCATCTAGCACCCGCAACCACCTTCAACAAAGCACGCTAGATGTCGAAGATGTTAACGACTTTTATGCAAAAATCGAAAAAAAAATGAATAACAAAACTACGTAATTTGATGCCGTAAATCCAACAAAAAGAGCATTCATTGCAAAGCTTGAAATTTCACAAGTATCAATACAAACAAAAATCAAATGAATTTCAGAGACTTTTCTTGCAGCTTCGGTTTACATATGCATGTTTCCTTCAAACATTTACAAGATGCCTAGCTTTTAGGGCGCAGCCTTCTTAGGCCTAATGTAAAAACAAACAACCTAGGTCATCCGGGCTGAGCCAAAAACTCACGTGTCGGGATTTGAAGGAGCCCCGATTCTAAATAACCCCACAAGATCGATTTACAAAACCGCCATCGCCGATGGCGCCCAAGCCGCTCAGAGTTTTCAAAAGCTTCTTCCCTGGCGCGATGTCGGGCATGGAAGCAATGCCGCCATAGCCGGGGCGGAAGCAATGGCCGAAGAAGAGTTGGAGGCGCCGTTGTCATCACCGGAAGAAAGGAAGGAGAAGAGAAGAGGCGGTGGAGTGAAAACGGGAAGAAGGGAAGATGAAGCGAAAAAAACGGCTACCAAGAAGAAAATGGGAAAAAAAAACGTCTTCGGGAGAGATTCAGGAGAGAGGGAAAAAATTTTGAATTGTTTTTAAGCGGGAGCCATTTTCACGGGACGGAAAAGCCACACGGGTAAAAGGGATGCTCTCTAAAATGCCCAATTTCCCCGACATAAACCGAAAAGTAAATGAATGATGGTTTTAACCCTTTTAGTATAGCACCGATCCGTCTGAGGGCTTCAAAACAACATCTGCCCTAGGAGCCTTTTTGAAGCCTCGCTGATTCCTCGATTGTCAAGGCCTTTGTGGTTCTAGATATTTCGCGGGCCTATGTTTTACAAACTGTGGCTTGCCTCTTGCCCTTTCCTTTCATCACCACCTCTTCCTCCTCTTCCTCTTCCGGGTTTGGTTTGCTTTTCTCCACATCATCCCTAGCACGGGTACCACAAACCTTTTGACTATAACTCTCTTCACAGAGTCATCAAGATAAGATGTCCACTAAGTCCCAGTAGTGTAGGTTAAATTAGTCCGCCACGGGTAGAGATAAATTTATACCTGAGAAGCCAATGAAGAAAAAAAAAGGAGATGCGATACTTACATAACCAAGCTTGTTATACCTGAGAAGCCAATGAAGGAAAAAGGGAGATGCGATACTTACATAACCAAGCTTGTTATTCTCTGAGATGTATTCGTGGACATCTTATCTTTAGGCTTGCACATGTTGATACGAAACATTCTGCTGTTCAGAATTTACTCTACGTCCCATTCATCGTTCACACAGCTTCATCGAAGTTTGTGTTCGCTTTCCGGGACGCTAAACTTGTCATTTCACCAAATGGGTAGTAGTCCTCGTGCCTAAACTTCCCCTTCCCGCCTTATCAAGACAAGTACAGGACGCATCGCTGGGGTAGCTCGCGCCCCCGGTGCACGCACCATGTCACATCCTTCAGCCTCATAGGATTGTGTCTTCGAAGATGACTGCTAGCCTTTGCCTTTAATGACAATCTTGGGGCTGAAAAGGCGTAAAAAGACCCGTTTTACTTCACGAAAACTGTTTTTTTAACAAATTTTTAACTACTTTAGTTCTAAAAATGGTGCCTTAAAGAACCTCAATTTGGGGCTATTGTACTTTTTTTTTCGTGTATTTAGACTCTAAAACACACCACTATTATTTAAAAACATGATTCCAAACCTTTTAGACCTCACATCCCTGTGATAAATTTATACCGAGGAGGTGGTCTCTGCAGATAAATTTATACCGAAAGTGAGTATACAAATGGGTATAAATTTATACCGAAGAACACGAGCGGATTAAAGTTATCCCCAAAAGGTTCAAAACGGTATAAATTTATACCGCTCGTGCTTCCTCGATATAAATTTATACCATTGCGTAATCCCTTCTCAAAGATAAATTTATACCGCGAGAGTTCTACAATCCATATAAATTTATACCATTCAGGGTCTTTCTAAGATAAATTTATACCGCTAGAGTTCTACAACGGTATAAATTTATATCGAGGGAACACGAGCGTATAAATTTATACCGCTGGCAGTAACTCTCACAGATAAATTTATACCGAGAGAGTTTTCAGAATGGGATAAATTTATAACGAGGATCTCACAAAAGATAAATTTATACCATAGACCCAAAATAGAAGAAAAGTAAAAAGATTAAAAGAGATGCAGAACTAAAATGGTACGGGTTAGAGACTTACGTGGCCATGACCGTATGGAATTGCTTATAGCTGTTCGGAGGAGCAAATTGGGGCGAGTATATAAGGCAGAGCGCGAGCGCCTTCGAATCCAAACAACGTATATAGGAAATAGACGACGCCCGCCTGGTCTTGGGTACTTCACAGATGTTCTTCCCAGATAGCGCTTTTCCATAACGTTTCCTATACGGAAATCTGAAGTTTTCGTATAATTTTATACCGTCTCTGTATAAATTTATACCGTTCACTATCTCTTCTGCTTCTGTGTCGTATAAATTTATACCGTCAGACTCTACTTACTGACTATGGCTGGAAAAAAGAGAGCTTCCGAGCCGCCACGTCCTGCTCGCAGGCTCCTTCCTCCAATGCTTTTCACACCTTGTCCAATGTCCCCGGATAGTAGCCACAAAACTTCTGACTCTGACATTCAAAGCCCCAGCCCGGGCGTTTGTGCACGTCGGCTTCCACCACCATTTCAGTTTACTCCACCATCGCCTGCTCCTAAACGTCGTTTGCCCCCACCAATGCGTTTTACTCCACCACAGCCCACAGAACATCGCAACTTTCCTCCACCCATTCAGTTCACTCCAGCCAGTTTAAGACGAGCTCACTCCCTCCTCCAGCTTCATTTTAGTTCTGCCTCCTATAGTCCAAGAGACAGCTTCCCGGCGCAAATCACCCAACTCCATCCATCTCGCACCCGATACTACACTAAGGGGGAGCAACAAATACCATGTAACTCCTATGTTCTATGACACTCGTGAGCTGCTCAACTACATCATCAACCTCACTACTTTTTCCAAGAGAAAGGAAAACTAACTCCCTCCAAGACCTGCCCACACCCAACCTCACAAAGATCTACTAGTACACCATCTGCTGCTCCCATGCAAACACCTCATGTTGATCTCTCGATGATGATGTAGCAAAGCCACATGACTCTATGTTCGAATTCAAAGCTCATGCGAAAGTGAAAACCTCAAGCGAAACTTACACAAGAAAGCTTGTACATCGCAAAGAAGAAAGAAACTAATAGACGAGGGTCACTTGAGGGCAACACATACAAAGCACTAGTGTCTTCAATGTTGTTTGCTCAAGATTGGACTAAAGGAATTAAGGTTGATTCGTGACAACTACAGTTCAATGACTTTGTTAGACCAAAGGGGCTACTTAGCCTTCAATATTCGCCGATTATGGTGATAAGTTTACTTTACACGTACCGGTGGCCATAATCGCTCGGTCAAACGGCCTTTAAATTGATTCATGCTTTAGGCAGCAGACGACTTCATCGCCTGAAGAAAAGGCTTGACAAGAATCCTGGCATTAATGACTACTGCCATTTGGGAAGTATATCCAGAATTCATGCCCTTTAACGTGTTTCCTGGATGGAAGGTTTCTTCAAGGAGTCTTGCGAGAAACTCCCTAACAGCCCTATGTACCACTTGAATGACAACTTCACGAAACATGAAGTCTACAATAATTATAAGGATTTGTGTGTTGAGGCCGGAGAACGCCATGTATGCTACTCTTACTTCAATCGCGGTTCTCCCATTGTCTATTCCTAGAAAGCACCGGATGTCTGCTTGTGCTACATGCTCTAAATTAAAAGCTCGTAGACAAAATGCAAGGACACTTCACACTAAAAGTAAGCTTCCACAACGTACTCTTGCCTAGTTCTACTCAATGGTAGGTTTTTTTTTCCTAAACATGTTTTCATTTCAGATGCATTGAAAAAGAAACTGAACAAGCACAGAGAGCAACAATCTTTGGAAAGGAGAAAATTGACAAAACACAGGAAGAAGGCACTAGAACAACCACTCAACTATATATCGGTTGTTATTGGTGGAATGGGACTGTAAGAAGACCACCCTACCACACTTTGTCAATGTGCCTCAGGATGCTCCTAAAGAAGATTTCATACACCTGCATGTCGTTGGTACTATGATTTTTAATGGGAAACTCTCTTGCAAGGGATTTTTGAACTATCCAAACATTCATGCTGATCCAAATCTCACTATCACAATATTGAATAAGATTCTTTCCAAACCGGAACATATACCACCAGCTTCTATATCTTCACTAGACAACACGACAAGAGAGAATAAGAATCGTGCATTGTTTGCTTATCGTGCCATGTTAGTTGAGAAACAAATCTTCAAGAAGTCAAGATTGGTTTCCGCTTGTTGGTCATACACACCATCAAATTGATCGATGTTTAGTAGGTTCTCTAAATGTCTTGCTCGAAAAAGCTCTCACCGCCAAAGAATGATTGAGGTTATCCAAGATTCCTACAATCCCCACCGTAAAGTTTTTAGATATTGGAAGAAACTTACGATTTCAAGGAATGGATTTTTCTGAGAGATCAATTGGGTCACCGTGCAAATGAGCCCTTAAGAAACATTA
This sequence comes from Isoetes taiwanensis, assembly GCA_021234155.1. Classification (NCBI taxonomy): domain Eukaryota; kingdom Viridiplantae; phylum Streptophyta; class Lycopodiopsida; order Isoetales; family Isoetaceae; genus Isoetes; species Isoetes taiwanensis. The sequence goes on along the minus strand of JAJEKV010000117.1, from coordinate 2,481,546 downwards.
CATTTCAGCATCGATCAAATTTCACTTCTGCATGGCAAGGCCATCTTACAAGGAAAGAAATATGCCACATCCTTGCAAAGGGCGTACCAACATCTGGTATTCAATTCATTCGCACCATCCCCGAGACTACTTCTATGCTCTCTGCAGAGCAAATGCCTCTAAAGAGCTTGAAAGAAATCACAAAGAGTAAAAAGGAGGGAAGAGCATTTGACTCAAACAAATCATTGGATTATATTGAGACAAGTATTCAGTCATGCTCTAACCACTTTGGGGAGGCAGATGCTTTATGGTGGCGGTTTTTTTTTTTTCAAAGAACGGACATGCTACAAGCTTTGTCACAAGGTAGAAGACCTGTTGCATTCAACTGGCCATCTAGGCAAACTCTGCCTATGCAAGTTGAGAATCAAGAAGAACATGTACAGCTAATGCCTAGCTCAGATGAAGATGACAGAGTCATGTATATTGGCCCCAGACGCACGGCACAACAAGTTGTCTCAGAGATTCAGAAAGGAATGCTTGTTGTTGTCCCAGCTGATGATAATGAAACTGGGAATCCATTCTGGCTAGCTAGAGTATTGGAGGTAACAAGAGAGGATGAAATTCCCACTCAATTAAAGTGTACTGGTGGATGAGAACAAGTGCTATCAATGCTTTCAGTGGAAGTTATAGTTTGAAGATGGTAAAAACAGAAGTGGGAAGGAGAGCAAAGTCTAAAGCAAATACTAGTATCATAGATCTAGCTGAACTAAAGGTTCTTGTATATGACTTTGTTCTGACTACTGCTAATAAGTTACGTGCAGTCACTTAAACTTTAATAAGGTCGGCATGTGGATTAGATAAAGAACCTAAAAAGGTTGCCAAAAAAGATGATGATGAAGACTCACTGGTAGACAAAGTGATCACTTAAGATCGCTCGAAAGTACATCCGGCTTTTGGGAGTGAGGATGAGGATGAAAGCTCTAATGATCAAGGACTGAACGAGTTTGAGGATGACATGCATCCTGATATTGCTGCAAAATGTAAGTTCGTCCGATGACACAGACATGTAAACAAGACAAAGTGCCAGTGATGAGGCTTTGTCAAAATGTGCTATATTTTTGACAATTTTGTTCATAATTTTGTAAAATTTTCACAAGATATGAATACAACACTTCTTTATCACTCTACTACCCTTGCTATTTTTTCATTGCCTATTTTTTTACTTTTCATCTAAGTAACTATTTATTGTTCCAAATTAGGGGGCTAAAAAAAGCTATTAAATATTTTTGCATACAAGCTATGTTCAATCAACCCCTCAAAAAGAATACCTAAATTACCTAAATTATTACACTTGTCACGAACAAACCTTCAAAATGGACTTTTTTTTAGGGAATCTTAGGGAATCTTTCAAAGATTCCTTCTAAAGTGCATTTGGAGCAAATAAGTGTGTTTCAATTTAAACTTTGTTAGGTATGCAATGTGCTGAAACCTATCAATAATTCCATGCCATGCAAGAGCGCATGTGCCCTCTTTGGAAGAAATGGATTCCAATATCGAAATGCAAATTCTCCTCATCCTTATATTAACAAAATAAGCAAATGAATGGTGACAAATATTTATAGAAATGAAGGGACAATTATCTGCTTTGAAGATGCAATTAACCCAAATTGAAATATTTAGGTGTCTTCAAAGATGCTCTATGCAACTCAGCTGATAATTCTTGAGAGCTTGCTTTGTTTTCTTGTAATAAGTTCATATTCCACTGAATTGTCACATGAAATGCCAGCATTTTTAATTCTGTTACAATATCCATTGGCTATAGTAACCTCTGATTTGAATGCCAGCTTACAATCTGATCCATTGAAGTCTATGATGCCGGACAAACTTCAAAGTCCAATAATTGTCATGTTGAGTACCATTTAGAAGAAATTTTTAGACGCATCCCTTCCATATGTATCCTGGTGTTCTCATCAAGGAGGCAGATATACCAAGCTCCATAGCGTGCTGCCATTAGCGAAGGTAAGAAAGGGGGCATTATAAAGAGTGGTGATGAAAATGAGATGCATGAAAGATCCTTTGCGATTCAAGCATCTACTTATTCTTCAAATAGCAAAGATCAACATATATACACTTAATCAACCAAGCCAAATAAACTGTATGAGTATAATTCGAGCTTCTTTATATGGAGACACTAATATTTCTCTCCTTTGTTGCATCAAACTGTGAGAACTCTATCCAAAAATTATGAGTGCTTATGTCAGCATTATGTCTAAAATTTTTGCATGTCCTTCTGCTTGTCATATAGACTACATTTCAATCAATGATAGATGTGTAAAGAAGCTATTGAGATATATTTATAAAGCTCAACATGATCTATCTCTTAGAAAACATATTCCATACCTTGATACGACATGTATCAAATTAATTTTCCATGTACCATCTGCCAGTGGGACTGACAGGCTCCAATGCTCCCAAGTTCACATCACCAGAGATCTTTGCTAAGGATCGAAAATCTCCCCACCGTTTTAGCAAAACCTTGGTCATGTGTCCTAGGCTTGCTTGCCCTCACATGAAGGCAGTTGTTTCACACATCCTACGATATCAGCTATGGTATACCACTAGAGATTCTTGCTGAGAAACAGAAGTTCCTCTATCGTTTGTTGTTGAACCTAGCCATCGCAAACGAAACAGCTCCAACAAGCCTTAAAATGGAAGGGCTCAACCTCTACATACCACGCCTAAGAAAAATACCAATACATACATATAGATGCGGACCGCAGTGTTTAGAGTCACAGATGTGGTATATCTGGCCTTTTCTTGGTGGTATATCTGACTGTTATCGGCCAATGTACGCTTCACAGTTTTGAGCCCAGCACCAACTTCTTTGAACCATTTTTTTTGTCGACCTGCTTCCTCTCTTCATCAATTAGTGTCAAAGAGGCAAGCAAAGCGATTGAAAGGGCTTTTGAATCAGTTCAAGTCGTCCACAAAGCTGAAGAAAGGTCCGATGATTTCGCCCCATCGCGGCTTTCACACCGGTTTTGGCCAGAGATACCATTTTTGGTCGAATATACTCTTTTTTGGGCTAGATAGACCACTCTTTTTGACCAGATATACCACATGCCTGATAATGGGTGGTCAGATATACCACCAAAAATGGGCGTCTAGCCAGGTGGCTAGGCCAAAGTGCAGCGGGCAAGGCTTAATCATAGGACTAAGAATTGCGCTAGCATTTCAAAATGCTAACCCTCAAATAAATGCATTAACACAATTATATAAAAACCATAGCAAATGGTTGTATAAATATATATTTTGCACAATGAACGATTTTTTGTGATATTTTCATCAAATCTTGTAGAGACAATAATAGTGGCATACCACATAATATAGCAGATGCAGAAAGAAGTCATCTCTTTACTTTTACAGAATACGTACAAGCTTTGAACTCCTTAGGCCTCATCATAGTTTTTGGGTTCAGAAAGATCCTTCAACGACATGTATCCTCCGACATGGCCATCGAGTTGATCAGAAAGAATTAATATGTCAATGTTCTCATGGTGATAAGACTTGCATGAGAAGTAGAACAAACTATGTAGTATAAGTTCGACAAAAGTGAGAAGAATGACGAGCATAAAACTATAACATAGTTCTACAACCCCATGTTTGTACATCTTGGTAGAGTATATGGGAACAATCAACATGGCAATGAATGCGTGCAAGAGAAGGATTGCAAATCCAACTCCAAAATTTCCTTTGACAAGTACGACACTTTTCTCAAGAGCTTCAAGTCCATACTTGTCTTCTACAACTATCATAATGTTTGCAAGATGCCAACATACATCAATATACGAGGTAAAGGCCAAGAAAGCAAGAGAAGAAAAACTACTATGGTAATGCGACAAAGTGACAAGGCTTAATCCTAGTGCCCAAAGGAAAGCCGTAACTGCGCAAATACTTAACATAATACCAAAGATGATTTGGATGAACAAACTCCACATCCACGTGAGCACAAGGCGCCACCAAATTTGAGGCATTGCTCGTATAATTTTGGTGAACTTGATCTTTTGTTCAGCATATATGCATGCCACAATATAAATGAGGGCAGCAGTGGGTATAAATGAAAACGTAGTAGCCAAAGTAAGGTAGCCCACAAGTGTCCACTCCAAATTAACCATGTCTAGATAAACATCTATGTTAATTTGTTAGACAAGCGTTGTTGCATCACCGATTATCTTCCCAATGAAAAAAGAAATGATGAAGAAATTCAATGAGATAGATGGAAGAAGGAAAGTGAACGCAATTGCGACAAGAATCTTGGCATGGCATGCAAACATGACCAAAGCCTTTCTTATTAGACCAAAAAACCCCAAGGAACGCATGGCATGCTCCTTCTCCATGGCTATGGCTGCGTTTCTGAAGATGAGAGACGTGAGGTATGAAGTGGATATTTAGTCATGTGAAGGGGATATTTAGTCATGCGAAGGCATTTCTTAGAAAGTCTAGTAGGGCACAATAATCAACCTTATACAAGGAAATTTTCAATGTGGGGTTTGTTAAACTTTCTATGCAATTTCTCGACTGTTACTTGTCGACTTAAGACTTGAACAAAAAAGAAAAGAAAACAATGCTTAAATTAATGTGCCAAATGTTATTATCTTTGCTCTCTACCATCCCGTAACCCTTGGTGGCCTCCGTGGAGTTAAAAGTTTCTACCTTATCTTATCGTTTTCGCAGAGATTCATCATGACGCCACAGGCGAATGTGGTCAAAGAACATATTATCAAGACACTATAAAGTGGGAATGTGTTTATGTGTGGCTTGAATTTGTCACCATTGTAGCATGTTTGTGAGTAATGGCTTAAACTATATTAGTAGCTCCAATCAAGTATTTTTGAAGCGAAATTAGATAATGCTCATTGTCAACCATCATGCACAAACAAGTTTGGTTTCGTGTCGGTTTTGTTGAGTTTTGCAGATTCTTACTTCATGGTTTCATCCTGATAACAAGTAGATCTTATAATGTTGCAAAGCATAAAGTTGTTTCAAGTAGGTATGATACTAATGCAAATGGGTGAACACATGGACACGCAAGAGAGAACAAAATTTAAAATGGTGGAGAACATTTGGAAATGCTTTTATGAAGTCCTTCATCTTATATAAATCTTATGCAATTAGACTCTAATTATCCTCCTTTTATATGTGGAGATGTATTTTGATAGAAAGTTCCATGCCAATTTCCATTTATGTACCAAGGAAAATTTATTAGAATCTTAATAGTGTTATATTCTTACAAAATTGAACTATACAAGAGGATAATTTTACATATAGTGGTTTGATGAAACCGTCTGGGGATCTTGTGTGTAAAGTGAGAGTATCAGGCCTCAAAGTCTTCCATGGGAATAGAAGGGTCCTTCAAGGGCATATACTCTCCAAGGTAGCCATCTAACTGGTCAGAAAGGGCTAGCTTGTCTATGCTTTCATGGTGGTAAGACTTACATGAGAAGTAGAACAGGGTCTGCACAAGTATGGCCACCAGATTGACAAAAGTAAGAGCAATGACAAGCAGAATTCCATACCAAATCCTGGCAGCCACGCCTGAGCCTCCAATCAGCACCTTTCTTCTAAAAACTGAACCAACTATTGTTGTGAAGATGAAGGAGATGAAAATGAGTGCATATCCAACTAGAACTCTGCCTCTGACAAGGTTCAGGCTCTTTCTAAGAGCACCAATTCCATACTTGTCTTCCATAACCGAGATCACGTTTGCAAGATGCCAGCACAAACTCAAGTAGATATGAATTCCAAAGTAAACCAGAACAAAAAAAACCATGGAAACAGCAGGAGAAATTTTGATGAGAGCAAGCAGGTTTATGAAGACTGCACTAACTAGGATCAGCAGAAAATTAAAGGCAAAGATTATGATGAAACCCCAAAACAGAGTAAGCAAAAGGCGCCACCAGATGCGAGGAATTGCTTTTAGGGTCTTCTTGAATCCGACCTCCTTTTCCACATATATGGACGCCACAGTATACACCAAGGCAGAAATAGACAACAAAGAAAACGCAAGGAGGAAAAGAAGATACCCTAAAAAAAATACCAAGAGTTTGATCCATTCCAGGCGGAGATCTTTCTGTGTTTTTGAAGCATCAACGGCGTCTCCGACCCTTTCTTCTGCGCCGATAAGGAATTGATCGACCAGTATTCTGTTAATGATCGGATTTGTGAAAAAAGAATGGCAGAGCTCGACCAAGACCAAGGGGAAAAGAAGGAGAATTGTGATGGAAAAAAGAAGCTTGGCATGGCGGGCAAGCATATGCAGCGCTTCTTTTATCAACCCGAAAACCCCCAAAAACTGCATTTCTTCGATTTCTTTGTCCATGGCTGGCTATGGCGGACGGAGGATCGATCAGACTAATGTTTGGTCCCTTATTATTAGCCTGGCAACTTTCCTTTAGGTAATTTCTTCGAAATGCTTGAGCGAGACTCGTTCCATTTTAGAAGCTCCTTTTGGTCTCCTTTGAAAATGCTCTCTTCTTCTACACGATGTAACCACATGGGTTAAAAAAAAGGGGAAGAAGGTCCCCACCTTACGTAGTGGCCTTCATTGTAAGGCCATATTCTACCTAGATTTCACCTATAATCAATGGCGAGGCTAACGTATTCTCGAAACTTCTCGCACGTACTGAGCCTACACTGGCTAGAAGCCTATATTGCCGTGGACAACTTCAAATAGAGCTTTACTCTGCATTGGGAGTTAAGGGTATAAGCAATTTTGCAAGGTATCGATCAATGTTTTCACCATATTTTTGCCCGTTCTTTTCTAAGAAGTTACAAATTCTCAAGTTTTAAAGACAAGCTTCTAATCATTCAGGCAAGCCATTACTAAATTTTCCTCTTGTATTCGACGGAAAGCACCAAGCGATTTTAACCTCGCTCATGTTGTTAAGATTGCTTTTTTTTTACGACCGAGCTATTATGCTCGCGTGGTTTCCTAGGCTCAAGTAAAACTTCCAATCCGCTTCTCAGTAAAGAATACGCGGATAATCTTGACCCACATCTTTGGTATGGTTCTGATGTTCATATTTATTTCCTTCTCTTATTAACATGCCAAATCATATTTGCTTTCTAAAGGGTCATGTATATGCACATATATCCGACCATTGATCAGAAACGTGTTGCAATATGAGCACGGATTCACTGCCTTGTACCAGCACCATATATGTAGCATAATAACATAGGGTTTTCTTTGTGTTTTTGTATGCTTTTCACTAAGTTTTTCCTATGATTTCGTGATGTATTCAAATGGATGTACTTAATCGCGCATATCTAGAGTGCACCATTTTGGCCAACAACCAATGGTTCACAACAAAGTTTTTTTTCAGGCGTGTGGTGCATAATGGTCAACAACCAATGGCTCACAACAAAGCCCCTTTTTGTGTGTGTGGTGTATAATGGGCACATGAGGGCTTGAAGGGCGATATAGTGCGATTTCCCGCCAACAACACATTTCTTATCATAACTTTTGATCCGTAGGTCCGTTTTTGGATGATTTTTTATTGCGTTGGAAAGCTCTCTCCGAGATCTTTTGATAGTGTATGATATGAATATGTTTGGTTAAGTTATCTATGATAAAACAGCAATTTTTTCGGCCGGGGGTTTGGTAGGCTTTTACATCCTACCGGTGATTAATACAGATTGCGCTATTGGATATTGTTTTATGGCTCATTTCAATGAAGCTTGCAAACAATTACCATGCATTTTAGATTTTGAGGCGCTTATTAAGCAAATTCCAAGGCTTCTAGATCCTTGTGCTAACAAGCGAAAAAGTTTCCCACTTTGGTTTCTCACCACAAGAATCCATGGAGGCCAAAGGTCATTGTTAAATTCCAGTTGAAAAATGTTTGTGTATGGGTGTTGAAAACTTTATGACTTTTAAAATAATGGGATCAATCTGCTCCATCTTTATAGTAACTTTTACTTATGTTCTATTTGTTTTATTGTCATGAAATTCAAAAGCTACAGGTGATGAAAGCCTCAAATGAATTCTAGTTTTTTTCTGGTTTGAATTCTAAATTTTTTGTCACACTTGGGACGTTCCCTAAGGCCCTAAGGGGCCAAAAATTTTTTTTTGCAACACAAACCATTAACATCTAACATATAAAAATTAAATCCCCCAATACATAACAACCATTGACATTAACAACTAACACATAACTACCATTGACATTAATTAACACAACTATTGGGTCCAACACGTTTAAATTAAAACCCCCCTTAAACCCCCTTTGGTTTGGGTGCATATTCACACGGGGGGTGACGTAGGGCAGTGAGAGCCCTTATAATTGTATTTTGCACGTACGAAATCAACACCATATAGTATTCCGCTTGAAATCTTATAGTATTTTGCGAATCTTGTTATACAGTATAGCAAATTTTGTACTTGCATACTCCACAAACGAGGAACTTTACATACGGTGTAGATTAAGGAATAAGGGGTGAATATACCTATCCAACAGCTCTCGTTGCCCGGAGTCACCCCCCGTGTGAATATGCACCATCTATCAAATTTTGGCCCAAAAACAACTCTCTTGACTTGTCCAAAATTTGCTTATCTTGGCTAAACCACATCTTATATAGATAACTAGAAAATTGCCCACCGTTGGTGGGCTTTCTATGTGATTGTATATGAAATTTAAAAGAAGGAAATTCAGAAAAGCAGGGATTATTGTTGAGAACTGCTTCGTTCTGGGATGCATAGACAAAATTGGTTTTTGCTTTCATGTCTCGGATCGCTCGGCTAGCTCTAGACTGCAAAGTGTGTGTTCTTATGCATCTTTAAAGAAAGATAAGCAATATTTAACAAAGTAGCTATATTTATAGTGATGGAAACTAATAAGTTAATTTCAAAGAATGAAAAGTGAGAAACACAAACCATGTCGCCGGATTTGGGCTTCTTTTCTTGTTTGGCGTAAGACTGGCGGTCAGATTGCGGGGCAGTGTGCCGGTTCTTAATTTTTTCGAGGCATGTACGCCGCCGGAAAGCGAGCCTCCAACTAGATCCCGATTTGAAGGTCTAATTCGCGAACGATCTAAACCGATCCATGCGTGATCGCAATTGAATTTCAAGCTTCTACCTGGCTAGCAGCCTTATTCGAGGGGCTATTTATCCAGGCCATGTTTATGAATGGCTATGGCAGATTTGAGGTATCCCTAACTTTTGGCACCCTTTCATTTTGGGAGACACCGACGCTAAGATGTCATATGGTGCAATCTAAGCCATCCAATAGGCGAAGGGTCAAACAAATAAATATGGGCCGTCGATCGGGGCGGAGGGATATTGGGACGATCTCGGCCGTCGATCGGGCGGACAGACAGACGCCACGGTTTTAACACAAAGAAGGAAGGAAGGAAGGAAGGAAGAGTGGGACACTATTGTGTTATGTATTAATACGTTATGCTTATTATGGCATATTAAATTGTGATAACTTGAGGATATATTTTTAACATTTGTGATGTGAGACAAAATGTTGACGCTGTATTCATCAATGAATATGAAAATTAATGAAAGGTATGTGTTATGAAAATTTTGTAATTATTAATATTTAAATAGGCGAATATGGAAATGAATGGATATAAAATTTTTTCGTTAAATTTTGTTGTTTATATCTTTACCGAGATAAAGAAATAGAGTCATAATTGTGTGTCAATGTAATGTTTTTAACGAATGGTAAGAGTTGACGATGTAGTTCTTCTAGTGGATTTTATCATTTCTATTTTGTTTAACAAAATCTTTGATCGTTGTATGCATTGTATTTTAGTAACGTCTTGGATTGTAATTTTGTGCTGCCTTTGATTTATGTAGTTGTCGTGTTGTACGTATAGTTAAAAACATGTGGAACGCATTTTGACTTTGTCAAAATTTGTTGGTATAATTTGCCTTCATCATCCTAGAAATCGATATGAACTTAGTTTGGTACAGTTCAATATGTATGTACCATTTTTACCTTTTGTATCGTACCTATGTCAGAGAAATATTAGCATGTTTGATTGAGATAAGGCTCTAGTATAGCATTTCAAGAAAAGAAACATATTAACTGCAATGCTTGCATACAAAGACTTTTATGTTAAGAGTGTAATGATGACAATGGTATGGACTAACTTCTTAACAAACTTGGTAGCCTTAGCAGTACAATGCATGCACAATACCAATGACAGAGGATAATTGCAATGCAAATCATCTGGTCTATTTGATTTTGTTTCCATTGTAACCTAAGATGCATTCTTTAGTGTAACCGTAATTATGTAAGGAAAGGAAAGTGAAAATTTATTGTTAACGGTGCAAAGTCGACTCAAGGCTTACCAGCACAATGCATGCACACAATACTAATAACAGAGGATAAGTGCAATGTAAATCATCTGGTTAGTGTAACCAAAATTATATAAGGGAAGGAAAGCGAAAATTTTAATGTTAACTGGGAATAGAAGAAGCCCATTGGAAAATGCATAAGCCCAAAAAACTCCAATTTCTCTTATAAATATCCTGGATGCTAAGATTGGAGGAGAAGGACAAAAAATTGGCAGTTTTCTGATATGGTGGTGCTCAGGGGAGTGACTATAGGAGCAAGAGAATGAGAAAGAAAGCTAGAACGTGTAAGCCAAATCTTGTATCCAAACATTGCTATGGGTTAAACTTGGTTTGGACATTTAAAGTTTAAAATTAGACGTGCGCCTTTATTCTATTTTTGCCCAATGAACCTTTTATAAAAGGTCTGGTCATTTATAAAGTAGCATTGAAAGCAAAGGAGAGGCATCTACGCCTGTTATCCAGCCGGAAACTCAGTAAGAGGTAGACCCGGACTGCTAAAGCAACGTGACGGCACTGCTTCTTGTGATCAATCTTTCATGACCTCCCATCTAGATAAATCTCCCAATCACGATCTCATATCTTGATAAATCTTAGCATACATTCAGTGTTGCGGATTGATTGCTTGGAGAAGCTTTCAATCATTTAAGTTTTTCCAATTTCCTGCCAATGCCATTCTTGAACCCATCCTTTTTTTAATTCGTGTTTTCTCCACATTGAGGATTCTCCGAGGTTAAATTGAATATTTCCTTAAGCCTTTCTTTCTTTTCATTGATCATTTTCGGTGGTTCTCTTTGCTTTCGGATAGCCCGGTTGGGTGGTGAGCTTTGCCCTTTAGGGGTGGATTTGTGTTTACTTGTTGTACCTCCTGAAGATTGTTTTGCAGATTATTTTGCAGATGAAGCCTGGAGTTACAGGATTGTATCACCTTCATATGCTTATCGTGCGGCATGCTAGTTGTTTTGTGGAATGCGAGAGGAATCTAGGCATAGGAGGGATAAATCGAATCCTCCTCAAGCTTCAAACCTACTTTGAATTGTTTGAAGTACCCATTACGAAGGCGTCATCTCTTGGTTTCATGTTTTTCATTTTAGGCATGAAAAAGTAGGCTTAGCTCGCGTGAAAAAATAGTGTTAGCTCTTCAAGGAGTTTGACATATGTTGTGGTGGTCAAATTTTTTATCTTAAAGTCATTGCTTATGGCATAGTATATGGTCATTCCATGTGTCTTATAAAGGTTGGATAATGCTTAACATAAGTTAATGTGTTTGTATGTTTAGTGATTGATTCATCCAATGGGCAAACAATCGAGATTATGGTTGGTTAGTAAATCCAAGTTGTAAAGTAATTTGAAAGTAGCATTGATACATTATTCAATATGTATGCCTTGTAAGTTGATATCATATATATTGAAAGTGTCACCGGCTTTAAATATAAGTTGTTGGCCGATATACAGTGATGACATTATTGGAACAGAGCAATCGTATAGCATTTCAAAAAAAACATATTAACTACAATGCTTGCATAATGTTTGAACTTTCATGTTAAGGATGTAATGATGATAATAGTACGAACTAACTTCTTAACAAACTTGGAGTTGAATTGATCTATTTGATTTTGTTTCTATTTGTAAACCTAAGATGCAAGTGTTTTTTTGTAGCCAAAATTATATAAGGAAAGGAAAGTGAAAATTTTAATGTTACATGGGAAGAGATAGATAGATAGTATTTTTACGCCACTAAATTTGGCTTTAACCCAACTTCGGCTATCTGAATAGATAGAGAAGAAACCCATTAGAAAATGGATAAGCCCAAAAAACTCCAAATTTCACTTATAAATATCCTAGATGCTAAGACAGGAGGAGAAGGACTGAAAATTGGCGGGCTTCCTACACTTATTGTGTGGCATGCTAGTTCTTTTATGGAATGCGAGAATCTAGGCATAGGAGGGATAAACTGAATCCTCTGAAGGTTCAAATCTAGCTTGAATTGTTTGAAGTACCATTATGGACATGACGTCTCTTGGTTTCACGTTTTAGGCATAAAAAATACGCTTAGCTCGCAATCTCTTCAAGGTGTTTGACGTATGTTGTGGTGGTCAAATTCTTGATCTTAAAGTTACTGCTTTTGGCATAGTATATGGTCATTCCATGTGTTTTATATCTAGCATAATAACAGGGGGTTTCTTTTGTATTTTTGTACACTTTTTTCAATGGTTTTTATATGATTTGGTGGCCGTATTACATGAGGTGTACTAATTGGTACATCTAGAGTGTGCCAGGTATTTGCATGCAACTTGTGCTAATTTTTTTTTCCTTTCTTAATGGTCAAGAATCAAAGGGCTTACAACAAAAGCCCTCTTTAAAAAAGACGAGATTGAATGGCTTACAATAAAAGCCCTTTTTAAAAAGTAAAAAATAAAAATAGAAATAAAATCAAAAAGAAAAAAGATAGAATCTTTACCCTTCTGTGAAACCCTAGGCGCCATGTAGCGCAGCTTTTCGCTGGCAACACAGTTTCTAGCATAACTTTTGATCCAGGACTCCGTTTCAGGTAAGGTTTATTGCGTTGGAAAGCTCTCTCCAGGATCTTGCCCATCTTTGGTTACGTTTTCCATGTCAAAACAATCCTGTTCCGGCCGGCTTTGGTAGGGTTTGTAGTATTGCCAAAGGGAAGGAAGCAGTGTCTTTCAAATGATTGTTCCTAATGTGACAGATGGATTTGAAGCAGCTTGGCTTGGCTTATCCGAGTTTGCAGATGATTTTGTTGCTTGCATGGGATTCTGACTGCACAAAGCAGATTTTAAGATTGTTGGGCTATTGCAAAAGCCGAAGAGAAGCCTTTACTATCTTTCTCGTCATTTGCATTCAACTGTGGCAGCACCATGGCAGCTCAAACCCCTGGGTATTTGCTGACCAACAAGATTCACAACAGCCCATGTCGATTTCAACGAGGTAACTATTGGACCCAAATCCTTTTCTTTAATTTATGGCATTAAGAATTTGATGCAGGCCTATCCCATGCCAAAGATCCTCTCAAAGTTCCGTGTTAGTAACCAACAAATGACTGCTTCCTATTCGAATCATATTGTGAAGTTTTGCTCCAAAAAGGTTTCCACAAAAATAAGATGTTTATTTCTTTACTTTTGCTCACGAGAATAAAATACATTAGATAGTTTATGCCACAAAGTGCAATGAAAGATTTCAGAATCGTGATACAAAGCTTGTAGTTATATTTCTTTGGTTCATGCCCATGAGATCTTGAAATTGGCAAAATTATAGATAATCTTGATCTCATCTTATTATATTTCTCATTGTCTTTGTTAGATTTATGAGTTTGATCTTGAATGGTCTGATTACATATAAACTTGCTCAGAGAAGATAAGCTTTTCTGATGTCTTGCGATAGAAGTATCCATTGGTTTATCTTTCAAATCCGGTCAAATTTTTGTTGCGGATGTTCTTACATACCATATAGGCACATCATGAAGATGATTTGTGCCAAGATTTTGGTTCGTAGTGCAAAAGGCATTACATGCGTATTGCTAAAGTTTCATAAACATTGTCTTCAATCTCGGTTTAGGTATAAGCATTTTAGAAGTATTGGCAAACCTTTTGCAAAGGAATGTGCCATTAGACTATTCACCATGTTGTGTTGCATGTAAAAAAAAAGATATGCCAACGACTTGGTTTATAATAAGCAACCAAGACCCAATTTTTTTTAAAATAAATACAATTCATTACATTCGGGCCCTTTGGTATGTTGAAGGCCCCGAAGGGGATAAAAGTTTTTTAGATATAACACAAACCATTACATTCCACACTTAAAAATAAAATTCTCCCTTAAACCCCCTTTGGTTTGGGTGCATATTCACACGGGGGGTGACTCCGGGCATCGAGAGCTCCTAAAATCATATTATATATGTATAAAATCAACAACATATAGTACATTGCCTCAAATCTTATAGTATTTTGCAAACTGTGTTATACATTATACCAAAACTTGTACACGCATACCCCACAAATGAGGATCTCTATGTACGGTCTAGATCGAGGAATAAAAGTTGGACAATGCTTAACATAAGTTAGTGTGTGTGCGTGTGTTAGTGATTGATTCATGCGATGGGCATAACAGATATAGAGGTTGACTTGGTTGTGTATGATATGAAAACTGTGGCATATCTCTTTTGATCCATACAAAGACATTGGTTAAAGAAATACATGTCATCCAAAGTTCATAATACTTCAATGGTTAATGCTGTATGCAAGGCTTTTGAAGGCGTAGGATGAAGATCAAATAGATGATAATTATCTTACGAATTAGTTAAATGTAAAGCGGTACAAATAGGTCACATCCACCAAAATGAACTACATTCTATAAGCCATCATTTAAAAAAAAAAGTTGAAAGGCTTTTTTAAGTCTTTTAATGGAGGCCTTTTAAAATGTGCCATAGTTAACATGTTAAAACTCTTGTGCTGCTGTGTTAGAAATATAAAATGTATTCAACAACTTAGTCATAAGAAGCCACAAAATCCTATGTAATAAAAGAACAGGAAGACTCACATACATCATTTGTGTTTCTCATGTGAACAGCTTGGCAAAGAAAACCAGATAGGCTCCCCCTCCAGGTAGAATGTAAATTCACAAATTGGCATACTTAGAATAGATTTTGCAAGGGACTTGCTGTATATGGGAGACAGACTGCCTCTCAAAGATACTCGCCCGGCCAGTGCAATTATTGTCATGAGCGTGTCGTGTTTAATGTGTTTGGGAAATACAGGCCCATTGGGCACGTATTGTCATGAGCAGGCTACATGTTTAATGTGTTTGGGAAATCACAGCCCATGGAGGTATTTTTTCCCGCTTCTGTTTTCTCTTAGAGTGATGTAATAATAAATGACAGGACATATTAATGTGTCACAATTAAAATTGGCCAAAAGAGATACCATCAGAGATAGTATCAGAGTTACCATCAGAGCCCGGATAATTATTCAAGTTATGCTTCACACACCATTAGAACCCGGATAATTATTCAAGTTATGCTTCACATTGCACTATAACTTTAACTTGTAACCTCTTCAAAAATACAATTCTATATCAGTTGTATGTGTAGCAGGAGGCCCTCTTAAAATGTGCCATAATAAGAAATATAAAATGTATTCAACTTCGATGTGAAGCAAAAAATTCTAAGAAGCCACAAAATCCTATGTAATAAAAGAACAGGAAGACTGGGATTAGGCTAGAAGGCAAAAACTCTGTAAGGAGCAAAATAAAAACAAAAAACGTCAAGCACACTCTGTAATTTGCAAGGTGATGCTTTGCATATTCCTGCAAAGTGCATGGGTGTTGTCTACAAAAGGAAAGGTAGGACGAAAAGATGCAAATGCCCCTGAGACTCTTGTACCATTTGCCACAGGTTTTGAAACTGGTTGAAGCTTTTAGAGCACTCAATGATTCTGCAGCATTCATAGAACGAACGAATCTGCTTAGGTTGAACTTGGAATCATCATTCATGTTCCTGGTCTTGGTAATCTAAGATCTCACAAAACAATATTTCTGGTGCCTGGATGGGATTCGACACATCCAAATTTGGAAAGAAAACATCTGTTCTAGTTGAAGATGCGAATCACCTTTTCCACAAAACTTCATAATGTTGTCAATTAAATAATACTTAGCCACGCTGCGTGCAGAACAAACATGAACCAGTAACATATTATATCCAAATAGTTATACTTTTTTCTGTTGCAATAGTAAAAAATACCAGATTCAATCTTTTCTATTATATTAAAGGACAAAGAAACCAACAAACATACCTCCAAATTCTTTATGTCTTCTGTTCTTGTACAGAAAAGTAAAGGCTTTTTGAAATCAAACCATTGTCTGCAGTGGATCATTTTGGAACTTTGAATTTGCAGGCAACAAAGCATCAACCATAAAAGAACCCATCCGCATATAAGGTTCCAGTTTGTACATCAAGATATAGAAAATCCAGGTTAAGATTGAACTGTTTAACAATCTACATTTTTAAGCAAAATGACAATCATATTATTCAATACAAAATTAGTACCTTATATCATAGCACTCATCAACATCCTTTAACATGGCAGAACTGGTACATTATTATCTCTATGAATATATCAAAGCATATAAATGCTTTGAGTTAGTAGAAACTTTGTAGCACATTTGCAATAAAAACAATTTAAATACACACTTATAGCCATGGTAACAACATAATTGTAATCTCTCATTATCCTGGATTTAGGATTGATGGCAAAGGATAAGGAGTACGTATCATTATTGCCATGGAAGCTCATCTATCTAGAGCATTGAAAGTACAAATAGACCTGCCTGAGCTGTCATGTATCATTTATAATGTATACTGTCATGTATTATTTATAATGTATTATCATTCTTATTCATGCTTACAGCTACAAAGCCGTATTCCTTCCAACATCCTGTTGCATGCTGCAGTGTCATTGCAGGAAAGAGATTACTCAAATATTATATAATAAGCGTCACTGACATTGATAAAGGTAATTACTTATTTACTGCCTGGGTACAATTTCTTTCAGATTTTACCAACAACAAAGCACATCTTTCAATTTACTACCTGGCACAATTTCTTCCAGGATTTCCCAACAACAAAGCACATCTTTCAATTTGTGCATGCACGTTAGGAATGTATGCCATGAGAGATGTTATTTGTCTAACTTACATGAACTTTCTAGATGGATGGAGAACCAAAGCACGTTCCTAACCTGGATGCACACTTGAAAAGTTTATGATAATGAGGACCTAAGCCATCTGGTAGGAATGCTTCAGTCTAGCTTTGTAAGCTCCTGGGAAATTGATATTGCTTGCCAGGAAAAATCAATGGAAAGAGCTGCACTTGCTGAGGCAGGAGCAATTGAATATCTGATCAATTTGCTCAATCTAAAGATCCTGGTCTTAAAGAAGTTTTTGTCACTGCTTTGCTAAACCTGTCCCTTCACAGAGGACCTTAACGAAGACAACAATGTCAGAATTGGTTAATCGGGCGCAGTAAATTTCTTAGTGGACATCCTTAGCAATGGCATTTCAGAAGCAAAGCAAAATGCAGCTGCAACTCTATTTAGCCTGTCATCTAAGGCTCTACGGGTGCAATGCACCCCTTAGTGGTAAGCAGTGGAACTCCCAGAAAAAAGAAAAATGGAATGCCGTAAATGTATAGTAGGTATATTTAATTTCTCAATGATACATGAAAATTGAGAAAAGCTACATGTTGGTGCAGTGAAGACACTTATTTGTATTGCTCAGGAACCAAGGATGGGAATATTAGATCAAGCACTTTCTCTTTTGGCTATAGTCTATCAAGCATAACTAAAGGCATGTCGGCCATCAAAGGGAAAAGAAAATGCAGCGGCTGTTATATTGAAAGTAGGTAGTGCAGTCCCGGAATCAATTTCTTACCAGACCCACCATCTGAGATCGTAGAACCAAAAGCATAATTAAAATAAACTGGATCAAAGGGTCCTTATACGTAGAAGGCATATCCGGCATACCTCCGTCCAAATAGACAGACACATTGTTTCGAAAAGAGTTGTCCCTTTTCTCGCCATCTCTAGCTCTCGATTCATTGACTTGCCCTATATATGCTTAAGCCATTATTCAATATTTGCGATGTGCCCAAAACAATCAGGCGGTTTCGAGCATCGATCTGATATCGGTGGGTCTTGCGTCTTTACTTAACCTCCAAATTCATAAAGAGCCCTGCCCTGTTTCTTGAAAGAGTAAACTACATCCATGGCAGTTATAGTCTTGCGATGGGCATGCTCAAGATAAGTGATAATAGTAGCACTTAATGGCATTCTCAAGGAAGATTTTGAGAATACCCAGCGCTAGTCCTGTGCCTCCAGTGTAGGGACTATTCATGCATCTGACGCACTGTGTCAAGCTCAAGGATCCTCAGTCAACCACGGGTCGGGACATCCAAGGCTCATTCAGAAGACCAAGCGGCAGACCACGCCTTCAAAGCCTTTCAACATGGCAAGAGGCGCCTTCGGACAAGTGACGACCCGTCCACCGCGGCGTCGGCAAGCGTGATTCTAGGCACTTCAAGAGGCACCGCCAACATTCAAGCAAATCGGGGCCTCCTTCGAGAGTCGGCACCAGAGATCGGTCCGTAGTGTCTATATTGGGCCCAAGGCCATTGTACTATATATATGAGTAGAGTTAGCTCATAAGTTTTTAGATGAGTTTTGAGTCTTGTCTCTTTTCGGTTTTTCTCTCTATTAGAGAGCTCATGTATTTTCATCATTGATATCAAGGAAGCTTTATCATCTTTCTCTCATTTGTTACGTTTCTCTTCTTTTTCTTCTCTTTTCGACCAAATCCGTGACATAGTCCCCCGGACTCTCACCCTGTTAGATCCCGGGTCCTCACGGAGGAACGTCTTCGAGGAGTTCGAACGACGGACCCCCAAACACCATTGCCGTGCCGGTCTGATTTTATCCTACTTTCTTCGTCAGCCATGCGTTAAGGTAATTTCCGCCCCGGAAGAACTCGCTCTCGAGCGGCCTCTCGCGGGGAGCCATCAGCGTCGGGGAAAGCGTTACGGCGACATGTATGGCTCACGCTTATGACATAGAGGGAGGCCATCTTCGGTCTAGAAGAACTCGGTCCCGGCCACCCACCCCTCGTGTCGGTCTGCGTCAGGGTTCCCGCCCCAAAGCGTGCAAACATTGCTCACAACCTGGGTCTCCTCATCACTATCGGGGGAGCCTTCCGGGGCTCAACCTTCTCAACCGTACTTTCACCCACCCCGAACAACATGCCTCCATCCATCATTCTTCGGGCCATGCGCCTCTTCGCCAAGAACCATCATCTCAGGGTGAAACGCGGCTATCCACATGTCTCCTTTGGCGCCTACCGGGGAATATCCTTTCCCTACGTTTCCCCTTTGCTCTTCCTGTTTACAACCTTTACGGATCTCAAAAACCAATGCTCAGGGCTACTTCAGGTCTCAACCGCTGATCACCCCTTCATCGTGGTCCGCGGTGCACGGTGCCACATCCACCTCAACCTCAATATCCTCACTATCCCGTTTCCCGCCCAAAACCCGGCACTTTCACATCTACCTTTCGTGACTCGAACCGACTTATCCCACCTTTGGCAACACGAAAGGCAAACGGATTAGACCAAAGTGCTCAGGCCCACATGGAAGAATTTGAGGCTCTAGTCTGTCCTAAATGGTCACGCCGCAACCTCAACTGAAATTCCACATCTTTTCCACCACCTGGCATTGCTTCTCCTCATCAATGGCTCATGTCCAACAAAGCCATTGGAAACAAGACTGGTCCGAAATGCGAGCGCTTTTACGTCTCATTCACGGGACCACCGGATGATGATCAACTTCATCTCAAGCAACTCAATGAACTTCAACAAGAGCCCACTGAGTGCCCGGGATTTTGCGGATCGACTTCACATTACGCTAAGTAAGCTCAAGGAGTACCCTACTACGAGCCATTTTTTTCTCGGTTTCTCCAAGGACTTCCTCCCGCTATTCGACTCATGATGAATACTGCGCCCAAAAACTTTGGAGCAGTGCTATCGACCTTGTCAATCACTCACGTCAATGTTTCCTCCCCGAGGCGGGGCTCTTCAAGAGCTCCCGCTCATTCCACCGCCACATGGTTCCACAAACGGGCCATTCGGCCTCAACACGCTAATCCAGCCAGAAGATCAAATCTGGTGCCATATTTGCAAATATCAAGGCCATTTGGCCAATGAGTGCAACTCCACCAATGGCCCGCCTCATTGCAAACGATGCAACATGTGCAATCATGCTACGCGGAAGAGTGCACTTCGCACTCATCCCACACCGTTCCGCAACAAAATGGTTTATCAAGTGCAAACCACACCTCGGCAACAATCGCGACTCGGCAGCCCACCTCTTCAGGTGCGACCCACGCAACTCTATCAGCAACCGGACCAACCACGGGATCCAACCAACGCCCTCCTTTTTGATCCTTCTAAAGCTCGGTGTTATCACCGCCAAGAATGGGGTCATACCACACCGGCGTGTCCTCAACTTCCACAAGTTCGTGTACGGCTTCACGGCACAAATCGGACCACATCGGTCCGCCTCACGGCTTACCAACTCGGCTCGCTAATGGCAAACAAGGCCCGCGACCCGTTCTTAGAAGCCACCAAGAGCCAAAGCAATCACGCTTATCAACCAGCTCCTCGGCAAATCAACCTCGGCTGGATCAACAAGCCCAAGAGGAAATTTTTCAGGCACTTAATCCTCCACTCCGGCCGTCAAATTGGGTTGGTTTAGTTTCACGCCGTGACCAAGGCATCACGTCCACTTGACTATTATTCGGAAGGGGCACGCGCCCGCTTTTGCGGTTGACACCATTCCTCATGGGGACGAAAAAAGGTTCACTTTGCACCGACTTGGAAAAGCTCATGCCACATGTTATGCCCAAAGTTCGCCAAAGCATTTTGAACCTCATGCAAGCTGCTTTGAAGGCCACACATTGGCAAATGTTCATGCCACCACTAGAGCTCAACAAAAGACAAGATACACCTTCAACATCTCAACCTCCACGCCTCAAACATATCCCAATATTGCAGCCGAGGTTGACTTACTCAAAGAAAAAATTCGCTTCCCCGCCACGCACTCCCGCACTGATTGGAACCAGCAGATCCTTTTTCTCATGTACCTCTCGAACTCCAAGAGGAGCTCGCTAAGATCAAAATTCCTTTAAGCTTGGCAACCATTTTAAAACTCTGTCCTGCTCTCAAGGACCGGTTACCACTCCCAACCTGTTTTAGTTGGGGTCGTGGTTACCTCTACACCCACGGTCCATGCCACGGTGGGAAATCAGCAAGTCAACCATGTTCAAATCGATGGAGGTAGCGCAGTCAATCTCATCACGGATAAACTCCGCAAACAAATGGGCATCACACAACTCTTTCGTGCCCCATATGACATCAAATTGGCTAATGGCCACATCACGAGACCTCAAGGCGTCACACCTATTCTTCACATCAACATAGGTGATCTCCGCTTTCCCATGGAATTTGGAGTGTGGAAAGCTGGCGAAGATCCAGGTGACTATGAAATGCTGGTAGGCAGACCTTTTCTCCGCCAGGCAAAGAGTATCCATTACTGGGCCACGGACCAGTTAGTCATCACTGATGGTCATCTCAATGCCACCATGGACTTGCAAACAGCGGGGATCATTTACGGTGACAATGCGAACCTTCTCTCGGATAATCGATTCGAAGACGCCTCCAGAATATTTATCAAGTTCGGGCTCCACCGCGAGTGCCGCCTCTGTCATCCCTACCTCAATATGCCGATCCTGGGGAGAAATGACTCTTTGATCGTGACCGGGCCGTGGCTGCCTTACTTGACCCCCTATCCGCCCTTGCAATCAATCCAACGCGTTGATCACTTTTCGTGATCATCGACACTCGCAACTCCCCGTTGATGTACACGCGCCATGAAGCAACCACTACTAGATGACACTGCGAACCTCTCTTTTTTTCACCATAAAGTGCCACACGCGATCCCGTTATGCTCCAACCTCCCCGCACACATTGTCCGGGATACCGAAGTCATACCCCATATTCCGGACTCAAGTCAGATTGTGGACGTTGGCAACAATCAACCTCGGTCCGCGATTGCCGCAAAACCTTTCGGCCCTTTATCGTAACGGGGGTCAACTGCTCAAAAAAAATTCAAACACATTTTTACCGGAGTTACAAAGATCTTCGGGAATCAACAAAAGCTTGGGGAACTCACCATTCCTACCAAATCTGATGCACCCGGTGTAGCAACGACAAGCATGTGCTCAACCCTAATTACCGCGGATCGCCAAGGCGGAAATTGACAAACTCCTTGTCGCAAGTTTGATCTATGAGGTCAAACATTCCGAATGGGTGAGCCCCATCGTCATTGCCCTTAAGCACAATGGTAAGATCCGCCGTGTAGACTACTATGGAAACTCAATCAGGCCACTTGGCGGATCATTTTCCACTTCCTTCACCCCCACCAAGTTCTGGAAGAAGTTTGGACATGAGATGTACTCCTTTATGGATGGTTTTTCGCTACAATCGATCTCCATCAAAGAATCCGATCAACTCAAGACCACTTTCACCACCAGGTAAAGCACTTTTTGCCTACAAGGTGGTTCCTTTTGGATTATCCAACTCTCCTTCAACATTTCAACGATCATGCTCTCGTTTTTCATGATTTCATGAAGGAAAATCCCTTCTTGCAAATTTTTCAAGATGACTTCTGCCTTCTACAGTTCCATGGCTAACCATTTGGATAAATTGGAACTCGTCTTCGAAATGTGATGAGTCCGGCATTAGTCTCAATCCCGAGAAATGCACCTTTAAGGCCACTTCGGTGTTCTCGTTAGGCCATGTTGTCCAAAGCAGGAATCACCACCGATCCTCGCCAAAAATTATTGTGTGCTCAAGGCTCAAGCACCAGCCAATATCAAAGAGACACGCTCTTTTCGGAAAGGTCAATTATTACTCCACCTTCATACCGATCGTGACCATTGCGGATCCCATTCATAAACTCGCGGTGTGAATCCACCGGGCTTGGAATTCCGGTGAAGTCGCTTTCCAAGGGAAGCTTTTTGCTTACCTCGTGCACCGGTTCTTGTTCCTCCTCAATGGGACAAGCCCTTTCACGTTCATGTCGATGTCCCGGCGTTTGCTATTGAGCTGTTCTTTCTCAAGCATATGATGCGACATCGATAAACCAAATCGCTACGCCCGGTAGAAAACTCAATACCGCTGAAGCAACTATTCTCGCCCGCGAGCATTGAAGCTTTGGGTCTCATTTTACGTGGTCCAACGCCTGGTCATTACCTTTTGGGCAGATCAAATCAAGTTCTTTGTGGACCACCAAGCACTCCCTCTATTTGATCAACAAGTCCACGCCCACGGGCCGCATTGCTCGTTGGGTCCTTCTTCTCCAAGAATTTGCTCCTTTTGAAATCGTTCATAAGGTGGCAAATCTCATGTTGTTCCGGATTATCTTTCACGCATCCACACGGATGATCCCCAATGAGGGGTCTCGGGCGCCTTCCACGATGCTCAACTCTTTTTAGTCACGCGGCAACACCACATTGGTTCCATGATTTTCGCGGTAGCCTCCTCACGGGTGCTCTTCCACCGAAGACAGACGCCTCTCGCCAAGCGACAATCCCGCCGCCATCAATTTTCCTCAGAGGTCCGTGACTACACCATGGTTGCCGGACATCTCTACAAAAAGGGTAAGGACACCATCCTTCGACGCTGTGTTCTACCTCATGAAGTTCCAGACATTGTTCGAGAAGCTCATCAAGGGCTCGGTGGTGGTCATTTTCATGGTGACACCACGGCACGCAAAATCCTTCTCGCCGGGTATTATTGGCCCACGCTCTTCAAAGATGCTCATGCCCCGCCGCGTGTGACGCTTTTTGCGGGTGGGGGGCTTCCACGGCCCGTGACGCTCTTCCCTTGACGCCGGTCGCCACGCCACTTCCCTTCAGCAAATGGGGAATGGACTTTGTGGGACCTATAGATCCTCCTGCGAGGCACACTCGTGCCCGATACATTCTGGTTCTCACTGACTACGCCACCTCTTCCTTTCAAAGTGGCACGCGGCCGATGGCCCTGTGGATATTCCACTGAGCAGTGCTGATTTTCTTCGGATTTGGCCAGAACTCTCCATTGAAGACAAAGGGTTGTGCTGTGCCCTTGTCGTCTTTGATCTCATACACTGTGCCGATCCAGACTTTCTCACCTTCAGAGTGGTTCAGCCCATGGCTTACATCTTTCATGATTTCTATCTGGGTGATACACAGGAAAACTTTGGAAATGGGCCACGCCAGCTTTTCCAGGGTGACCCCACTGTGCAATGGGTGCTTCAGGATAACAATCCATATCTTGCGGATTCTCGCCGGACCCAAACTCTTCATCGAGTACATGCCTGAAGCTTGCCAATCATTTATCTCTGGTAAGCGAAGGCCGCAACAAATTAGGAAGTATCTAGGACATCCCGAAGATCTTCCCTATGCACAAATTTATATGCAGCACCTCGCTGGTTACAATCAGTTACAAGCTCTGTTGGATAGCAAGACGGTCCCCACGGGATGGGATAGCCCTCCTGTCAACTCTCAGCTCTCTGCTTCTCTTTGGGATCGTTGGTGTCAGGCACTTGATCCAGATCTTGTCAGTCAATTCAGGGAGACTGCACAGCAACCCACGCCCACGGGCATGGTTCCTTCTCCCTATGCTTCCCCGGCGTACCTCCGCCCGGGTTCTGACTTCTGATTGGCCTTCCTTTTTGGACCAAGGTCATGGATGGTCATGCGGTGGACCCCACCCTCGGATCTCGACGGATCTCCGGTGGGATCCGCGTTTTGTTAAGCCGCTCACATTGGGAAGAAGGTGCCACTCTGGACAACACCACCAATTGGATCTACATTGCTAATGGCGTGGTTGGCAGCGGCCGCGGATGCGCTTCATGGTCTCAACACCTTCTTGCGAATGCCTCCACCTCACGATCCTTACGTCCCATCTTCAAGCGGATTTTTTTGCCCTCAAATGCATTTTGCTAAGCTCCTTAAATCGGCGGCGCCCCATTTTTCACTGCAATCCAAATGCAGCGTCGGTGCCTTTGGCCTTCGGACCTGTCTCCTCATGGAATGTCGGTACATTTCTTGAGGCATGCCGCGCCCTTGAAGACATGGTCCGCTCTCGCTTTCTTATAGATGCGATCCCGCCCTTGGCCAAGACACACCTCAAGCTCTTCAATCACGCCAAGATCTCATCGGCCCGGTATCATAATGGTGCCGTCCTCACTCCCGTGAGGATCACTTTCGAACCGATGGCTTCAGCCCTCCGAAACGCTTCCTCCTTTTCTTCACTCTGGGTGTCGTTTGGTGGGGGGGAGTGTTAGTCCTGTGCCTCCTGGTACAGGACTATTCATGCATACGACAGACCAGGTCAAGCTCAAGGATCCTCAGTCAACCACGGGTCCAGACATCCAAGGCTCATGCAGAAGACCAAAGCGGCGGAACCACGCGGATCAAAGCCTTTGGCTGTCAACAAGAGCCCCGCTTCGGACAAGTGGCGGCCCGTCACCAGCGTCGGCGTCGGCGTGATTCTAGGCACTTCAAGAGGCACCGCCAACATTCCTGCAAATCAGGCCTCCTTCGAGAGTCGACACCAGAGATCGGTCGAGTGTCTATATTGGGCCCAAGGCCATTGTACTATATATATGAGTAGAGTTAGCTCATAAGTTTTTAGATGAGTTTTGAGTCTTGTCTCTTTTCAGTTTTCTCTCTATTGCGAGAGCTCATGTATTTTCATCATTGATATCAAGGAAGCTTATCATCTTTCTCTCATTTGTTCTGTTCTCTTTTTTCTTCTCTTTTGACCAAATCCCGTGACATAGTCCCCAGGACTCTCTGTTAGATCCACGGGTCCTCCAGGGTCAGTTTCTTCAGAGTTCGAATCGGACCCCAAACACCCACTGATTCTTTTGACACCTCCACGTCTGGCAAGGCACCAGATTGCAGGCTTTGTGATACCTTGGATAATTATCCGCGAAGGACTCGCCTGCGTCGCTTGAAACCGAAAATGGATTATATCACCTAATAGGATAGGGTCTTGTGTGTTTAAGCCTGCAGGCCCCATCCTTCAACATGGGGAAAATTTTGCATTTATCGTCAAATTCCTCAAAGTTTGCACGTACACAGCACCCTTTCGTTTGGGACACACAAAAACCTAACATGCCATATGGCACAATCTAAGCCATCGATCGAGGCGGAGGGACGAACGGACAAATCTGGGCCGTCGGGTGGGGCGGAGGGACATTGGCGCGATCTCGGCCGTCGATCGGGCGGACAGACCGACACCACGGTTTTATAATATAGGATAGATAATGGAGTTTGTTAGGGGGGCCTTAGCTGCTTTAATGCACCTTCTCAATGTTGCTACATCTATTTCATCTTGAAAGCTTGTGGCAGTTGCAAAACAAGACTGCAACAAGATGCATTGTTGGCAGTGCCATGATCCATATGCATGCTAGATGTGTTTCAGTTGTGGAGGCACATGTTGTCATTGATAAGCTGAAATTAGAAAAAATATTTGTCCATGGGTGGTCTATCGTCTACGTTCCCAACTATTCCTTTTTTTCCTAGGTGTTTTCATAAAGAAGCTATTTCTGACAGGTATCATATCTTAGTAACTTATTTAGTCTTTCAAGTGATGATGATGTGTAAGTTTGTCCAGTGAATTTATCTAGTAGGCTATCTAGCATGTTTCACAATGCTTTTTTATTGTAAAGACTGGGCTACTTTTAAGGTTAGAATATTGCCATCGAGATTCAGAGTGATTTATTTTCCCTTTAGTATAAACAAAAGGTTGCGGGGAGATACCTTTATGAGAAATCTAGTTTGTATATACGACATGAAGGCATAATTACAACTTATGATATGGCACAAAAGAATAAAAAATGCTTTATACCATTTTCTTTGTATATGTTACTTTTATATTATGTAATTATGATCATGTTGCTATCACACTACCATTTATTAGGTCATTATGCTAGACAGTTAATGAATGAGCAACTCGTTCTTCCTTTAGATGTTGAAGAGGGTTTTGCATTTCTTTGGCAAAAGCTTTCCACTTGTGCAATGACTAAGGATTTAGTTTAAGCCTGCACAACTTTGGTTTAGATCTATATGCTTCCCTTTAATCTTCTAGTTCTTGAGTTGCATAGCAAGCCATCGCTTGTGTGTGCAATGTACAAATTTTAATTAAGCTAAAAGTTTCACCTTTGAAACCATTTAATAATATGCATGAATATGCAACTTCTGAGGCAACTTACTAGGAGACATCGCTTTTGTTCTCATGTATGATCATTGGATCACAAAATAAGCCCTGGAATATACCAAATCAAGGATGGAGGAATTTATACCTCAAACCTTTGTATAGCACAACACTACCCATACAACATTGCCAAAGCAAAGTTGCAGAGCTTTGGTTTCGTTGGCATAGAATGTGTAGCACGTGGTGCATCGGACAAACTTAAAGAAATGGAAAGAGAAAGAACCCAGACCGTTCCACGATATATTCCTGCAATTCCTACAACTCTAACATAGAGCGGCATACAGAACAAATGCAGCACAACAGATTACAGGGAAGATGTCCACGATTGCTGAAGAATGATTTAGGTTTACAATGCACATAAAACACAAGGAAGGATGCATGTTTGTCGCCTCTCTAGGAAGCGACATTGTGCAAGCTGGTGGATGCTATGTACTCCCAAAATCCAATCCTGCCTTTGGACATCGCGAACCTTACTTCCGCTTTTCGTCCTCGTCCTGGAATGGTTCATATGCATCAATCATATATCAAAATGGCATATAATCTCACATCCATACTTATGCGGATAATGCTGGGCACACGTATACCTGGATTTCACAACACAATGGTGTAATAGTTTCAATATGATTAAAATAAGATCAGAATAACAATATAACTTCTTTCAATGTCTTTCAAGTGGAACATCTCCCAAACCATTGTTTATTGTATGTTGTGACTTGTTCAACGATGTTATATACGAACAACTATAGTTTAAAATATTGTCCTCGTTCTAATCCAATACGAAAACTTGCTATGACCAACATCCAACAGTATAGGGCGTTAAATGTGGATGTCGTGGACGAGCAAGCAATGCACACAATCACAGTAACTGCTGATGACGAACGCGGCGTGGAATCATTAGAGAAAATTTGGGGTCTCATATGGTCCCAATATGAATATTCAAAAAATCCACGTCAGACTTTTGCTCTAGCCAATAGGAGTTTAGACTCTTTGTTTCTAATGCATAATATGTGGCAAAAGTTTTCTTTAGCTTTTGTGAGTTAGCATCCACATGGCATAATTTGTATGGTTACATCCTCTAATACCAAATTAATGTTTTGGTTATTGGGCCGGGTAAAAGCATGTTAGGGTGTACCACTTTTGGAACCTGCAAAGGTACATACACTAGGTACTTCTAAACTGAGTACTTTCTCATTTTTCTTTTCATTAAAACTAATACAAAAATCCAAAATAAAAGTCAAGGACATGGTAATATTCAAAGTTAAGGTAAAGATAATGCTATCGGAGACCAATATATATATAAAAAGTTCTAAAACATACCGTATATTGAGATATTATACAGGTACCCAGTACCCATTCCTGGCTACCTTTTTAGGTACCTTTTTAGTCACTAAATAATACTTTTTAAGGGACACCCTAACATGCTTTTACCCGGCCGTAATCTTGTTCAATATCTTCTTCAAAGATAGTGTTTGGCTTATCGAAATATTTTATCGAAAGTAGGGCTAGGCCCATTAAAAATTTTAGGCGCCAATCGTATTCAGGGTTTAGGGTTACGTCCACTTTGGCTATCAGCATCTCTGGCCATTTTTTCCAAATCCGGTACTTGCTGATGATTTCTTGATCAATCCGGTACTGACTGGCGATTTCACTTACTGGCGATTTCAACATTCCAATTGATCCGGTACTTGCTCATGTTTTCTTGATCAATCGAATGCATATTCATTTTTTACTTCTATTGATCAATTCATTTTGTTTTTCAGATCATGTCCATGCTCAGGTCAGAGACAAAAACAGTTATATTAAGAAACACAAAAGACTCTAGTGGAGAATGGATCGATTTGGTTGTTTCTGTTGGTTCATGGATTACCATGCAACCTAAAACTTCAGGTGAGCATGGAGTATCAAGAGCCAGATTAAATGATCTCAATGCCCATTGGAAAGGCCGTGTCAAAAAATTTATTTATGGGCCTGGAGGCATGACAGTCATGGAGATCCTTGTGGAGCACGTTTATGACGCTAAGGCTATGGCAAAGGAAAAAATATCTGAAAGACCTTCATTTCGTCCCCTTGAAGTAAATTATTTATGCTCTTCTGATTTTATTGACACTATTTCTGCGAAAAGTATAACAAGTGTGCTTCAAGTATATCATTCTGAAATAGGGAAGGCAATATTTGAAGATTATCGCTTTGAGTTGCTAAGAAAAAAGGCATTTGGTTCTATAGGTATCATTATACCATATCGCAAGGGGTGTTGGTAAACTAATTGAAGTTGATCCCCGGCCTTAAGGTAATGAAATTTGAGTGTACGATGCCAAGCTCTTACTAGCATGCAAAGAACAACTTGGAAGAGAATTTTACAAGACATTGACGTAAAGAGGAGGCGTTAGATGTCTTTGGTAAGCTTTTCCTACCTATAAGTGTGTTCTCTTTCTTATTTCAGAATGAGTCCTCTGTTAGAAGAACGCCCCAAATGTACGTAATCAGTAAACCATCTAGTGAGACATTGGAAAGTCTAATTTCCAACAGATGGAAGAGAAAGGAACACGTGACTGGCAATGAGATTACTGAATCTGCAATTGCAGATGATACCATTGCTTTTAGGTAAACTTTTTTAATTATCATTTGCTGACCTTTGCACTGTAACAGCTCTGACTTTCTTCACAGATATAGAATATCAAAGCAGAATCTTTACTTCAACTATTTTGTGGAGAGGAGAAGAAGGATTCGAGAGGGAAATCATTGGGTCTGGAAGCCCATAGAGGAACATCGTTCTAAATCTTCTTCAATGGAGCTGACTATTGCATGTGGAAATTTTGGAGACAAAGTCATTGATGTTGAAGAAGATTGTACTTTGCTGGAGTGCAGAGACCTTTTAAATACATTTAGATTATATGGTGACTTCTGTTTTCTTCTAAATGGTAAGAAAGTTGGATACCGGCGTGAGTCTTCTACTAAGTGTAAAGATTGTCAAGCTCCAAATAAGTTGAGCATCAAATTGTTAGCTTGATAGGAAAATAAAAATATATCTTGGTAATTCAGGTTCAAATCCTGAGATATACAATGTTTATAGTTCTAGATGGTCCATTCTTTTTGCTGGTGTGGTGTATCATAAGCGGAGAATGCTTAAAAATCTGATATTGGAAATGCACAACCCCGTGCAATTTCGATTTGATCGTAGTCCGATCGGGACTCAAGATCTTGGTCTTTGGAATGATCCTTTAGGCTGGTTGCATTGCTTCACTCTAGAAACAACCGACAAATGACTCTAGATATGGCCGGAATATGTACCCACTATTGGAACAATGCTATCCAAGTTGGATCTCATTGCAAACATGCAACTTTTAGGTCTCAAAAATGTTGATTTAACCGAAAAGTCAATTGGTTTAAGGTAAGGCGGGGCATTTTAAGGATGATCGAATTGGATTTATCACATGAGGAAGAGATTTGGATTGAACATCATGTATGTTCCTATTTTTTCAAGGTGATTCTCGTATGTAGTGTGGCTTTCTATAAAGGCTTTACAGATTAAGACTATAGCACTTTGTGCAACAAACAATTGCTACAATCGGAAATGCCCCCAGTAACATGGAAACATGGATTTTTATAGCACTTAATTCAACATGGATTTCTATAACACTTAACTTCAACTTGGAAGGTTGGATTTTAGGGCAGGTACGTGTATTGGTCTTAGGCCATATGAGTCAAGGTAACATTTTAGCTCAACTTGGATACATGGATTGTTAGGCCTTATGGATCAATATAACACTTATAAACTTATGAATTAGACGTATATGCATAGAGAAGACCAAATTTATGAACATATTTTAAATACCATGCTTTATTGAATGTCTCCTTATAAAAACCTTCTATTGCATTGTTTTTTAGTTAAATATTAACATCAGAATGATTGAGAATATATAAACAATGAAAAATGATGCATGGGTATAAATATATGTTCCTTGGCAGGTGGCACAATCAAGCTTGGGAAGGCTGCGATCTGCGCAATAGAATCGTCAATATAAACTGCTCCTCCCTTGCTCTTCCTTTGATCGCACGCGCATATTTCAGATTTAGAAAAACACATAATATATTGGCAACCAAAACAGATAGAAGTTGTGGATATGATACATCCACTTGACTCTGAATTGCCCAAATCTTCTGATGCATTGACCATTGACATAAGTTCACAATCTATTTGGCCAAAATCCTTTTTTATGCTTCCAGAATGCTTGTCTCAAATGATGTAAAATACATGCAACAAATCCTGTTTTGTGCTTCCAGAATGCTTGTCTCAAACAATGTGAAATACATGCAATAAATCCTTTTTTTGTGCTTCCGGAATGCTTGTTTCAAACAATGTAAAATACATGCAACAAATTTAAATGTGCCAACATCCATAAAACAAATGAAATGCAAGAAAGAGTGTTGTCATGGAAATGTAAACCAAACATAGAGAATCTAAAACTATAACAAATACATATAGTAGATGCAATGGGAAATGAGAGGAGCAAACAAATATAAATGGTAATAGTTCAAATCCATCATTTTTGCTAAATAGGAAAGCATGCAATGCGAGAAAACCAGAATACCTCCTTTTATGCTGGCAATGCTATGAAGCATTTTTTTATCTTCTCCATTGGAAGAAAAGCAAGATGCATGCAACACAATCCACAAAACTCAAATCATGGCTTCAAAATAGGCAAAGCTTTAAAAGGGAATGACATCTTGCAAACACAATTGGTTGTATGAAAAACCTCATCTCTGCAAAAGTGAAATTACAATGGCAGAATGAGATAAAAGTTTGTCATGAAAATAACAATGAAATGTAAGCCAAGAATTTGGAGGTGGCCTTTTGAATGATCTATGATTCCATTTAACCAAAGATAGATTAAAATGAGAATATACACATCCGTTATGGCAGAGAACATTCACTCATGCTATTGAAGAGAGTTCGGACTCAACGCCTAAAAAACATGAATAAAAATCTGAAGCAAATCCTCTTTATGGAAAGATACAAAAATAGTAGTACTTCTAACCAAAAAAATGGGTATCTCAACATATACATAGCATCAGCAGACTCTTTAAACTATATAAGAAAAACTGTCAGGTTGAGAAAATCTTGATGTGGAGCCAGAGCACCCCAGCAACAACTCGATTTCAGTTTAGATGCAATTCTGCACTGCCGTTGGAATCTGGGTTAGTATATGTTTTAGAATTTTTTCCTTTTGTATCTGGAGCCCAAAGCACAAATCTTACCGATGCATGCTTTTCAAGACATTAGAAATGATATCTTTGATTCATCTGCATCCTTTCTTGAAATAGATACGATAGTAATCGTTCTGCTAGGAAAACACATACTTCAACATATACGCAGCATCAAACCCTTCAAACGAAATAGAAAAATATTATAAGGTACCAAAAACCTTAATGTCCAGCATGATCTCCCCCAGCAACAACCCCATTTAATCTCTGATGGAATACTACCTCTTGGAATTTATATAGAAATATCAGTATGTTCCATATATCGTTCCCTATTCTCTACGTTCCATAAATCGTCATTCTTACCAATAGAATCTCAATAAAAAAAATTTGAAGCAGATAGAAGCTTGGGTTGGAAGAAAACTCAATCTATTTGGAGAAAGAAGGAATGATGGAGCTGAGAGAGCCAGGGCTCGATTCAAATTCCATAGAGAGAAAGGGTGCAATAAAGGAAAACGCAGACGACCAAAAATATTCCGCGAGGGCAAGAGGAACGCAGCGACATGCCTCACAGACGCAAAGTGTTCGCGCACGTAAACCAACACCCTCCCATTTTAAAAAAGAAGATGGCAACAACCGCGGCTATTCTGATGCATCCAACGAGGGCCACTTCAGATGAATCATCATAATCAAGGCCCGATCTATCCGCTCCTCTGCTACGTAAGCATCTGTAATGTGCATAACGACTTTTAGAGAAAAATGTAATGGGAGGGAAAGGGGCCAGAAAAGCCAAAACAATGCCAGAAATGCCTTTGTGGATTCAAACTCACGCCGTAAAAAGCGTTACACCCGTGAGAGAGAAAGAGCAAAAACATTTTAGACAAGTAGGTTCGAGCCTCAAGAGCCAACACCTTCTTTAAGCGAATCCAACATATTAGCTAGAGTATTTATCATGCTTCTTGTCTACATGCTTATGTATTTATCGCCGCTTTTGTGTGCACCCTCATCTTTCCACTTAGACAACCTGCCCTTGTGGCGCTTATTTACATGTAAGAGCTTGGGTGTGTTTTATCAGCTTTTTTAATCCGGACGCCCAGACCGTATGTTGGAGCCTCTCGACACCTCTCGTTTCGGATTATGCTCAATTATCGCCTATGATTTTAAGATGTCGTAATACGAGTTTGCTTTAAGGTTTTGATGGTATATCGAGCCTCTATACTGGGCTTTTTTAAGCTTTTAGAATATGAAATACGGGGATTCAACCTCTACCAAAATAACTCAATGTCCTAATAAGACTACTTTAACCAATCTAACCGAAGGAGCTAACGGACTATTTTTATGTTAAATCTATGTTTTTTTTATAATAACCCATTGAATTGTTTTAGGGATATGGTCTATGGTTTCAAGAATTATATCTATATCAAATCCCCCGAACCCCCGTTATTTTGCTACATATTCTAAACGAGGTGCACCTCGACTACCATCGTCAGATTCTGCCAATCGACGGGCCCGCATGTATGTTGGAGCCTCGGACACCTCTCGTTTTCGATTATGCTCAATTATGATTGGGGACGCCTATGATTTTAAGATGTCGAATAATGAAGTTTGCCTAAGGTTTTGATGGTATATCGAGCCTCTATCTGGTTTCGCTTTAAGCTTTTAGAATATGAAATCTGTGGATTCAACCTCTACCAAAATAACTCAATGTCCTAATAAGACTACTTTAACCAATCTAACCAAAGTGAGCTAATGTGACTATTTTTTATGTTAAATCTATGTTTTTTTTTTATAATAACCCATTGAATTGTTTTAGGGATATGGTCTATGGTTTCAAGAATTATATCTATATCAAATCCCCCTGGAACCCCCTGTTATTTTGCTACATATTGCAGTCGTAAAGTCTCTTCTATTCTTGATTTCTTTTAACGAAAATGACGCACACTTCCACTACTCAACAAATTGCTAGTAACCTCAATAAATTAGAGACTTTATACATCAATTGAATCGTAGATTGAATCTCCTCCTTATGGGAGACAAGTATAAAAGAATTGTTGTTAGTCTGTCAGCAGCCTTGCTACAAAAAGGGGTGACATATAGGGAATTCTTGTTGGGCCGAAGCAGAATGATTGCAACGATGTAAACCATATTATTAATGGAATTGGGGGGAAGAGGCAAGGTGCAAAGAATAATGCTCAGTTTTAACATCGCAAAAATTTTAATTTTGTTTGGAGTTGCTCGAGTAGGGTAGACAGCCATCCTCCCACATGTTTTTGTTTAAAGTGTAGTTTGATGTAATGTCCAGGATGACAATGTTTCACTTTCATATGGTTTTCTTTGCCCTTTCTTGCACAGAGAGGCATAAATGAGGAGAAACATCATCATTTGCTCTTGTCATATAGCCTGGGTCCATATCTTAGTAGTGAAGATGCAGTAAGAGTCTCTTCTTTGTGCCATCTGCTCATTTTGAATTCTCTAGATTTGGTTTGTGCGTCATCCTCATAACATTGGCAAAGGAAGGGAACATTTTTGCAAAACGAAACAGAGCAAGACCTTTTGGGAGCCTCATCCGAGACTTCCTAAGATCAGCAAACAGAATTTATCTGATGGAAGTGAAAATCTTATAACTACTAGTTTGTTTGCATATATCCCTCAGGAGTGGGGCACAGAGCGAGTGCTAGTGAACATGACGGATGACACGGGGGGTCAATAGATGTTAGAGACAAGATGAGCGTGTAGCAATGGGCCAGGACATGTTTGTAGATGCATAGACAGAAGACATGGGATAGCTGTAAACAGGGCATGATAAAAGCCGAACATACGCTATATCCGATGTTACACCCTAGCCACATTGATTTTATTTGCTACTGATCTGGAAGGATAAAGACTACATGCCAAATGGCGACATCACATAGGGCCACGTGGCTTCAGTAGGACGCCAAAGAAAAGTTACTAAAGTAATTAGTGATAAACTAAAATTACTTTTCTTTGCTCATTATAACGTGACCAAACAAACGTAAACCCGGGTCGCCCTTCACCGCCATAGCCAAATCCGGCGATTCCTCCCGCGCTTTCTATACCCATAATTCTTGCAATTTTGGATCGTTTTTTCTTCCGGCCTGCTTCTTTCCTGTCTTTTTTTGTCTCTGCACCATTTCTTGGAGTAGAAAGAATAGGCATTTTGTGATTCGTTGAGTTTTCTCTTGAAGTGGACTAGACGAACTATGGCTACGGCTTCCGAGGCAAGAATTAATCCGCGGCCACAAGGAAAAGTAATCACCGCTCCTGAAATTGGCCGTCCAGTTCTTAAGGGAACTCAGCCTAAGGTACTTCCCAAATCTCCCAAAATTTCTTCTCCGAAAAAAGACACTGTCAAGAAATCCCTGGATGCATTTGAAAAAGGTGCTCTCAAGAAATCCCTGGATGCATTTGAAAAAGGCGCTGTCCTGGATGCATTTGTCTTGACCGAGAAGATAGAATCTGTGAACATTGAGGTCTTTAATCCGGCTCAAGATGCTTCAATTAAGTCAAGTGCTCGACTTTTCGACAGTAAGATTGATGAGAAAGAGCTCTATGCCGTAACATCGGCTGGGAAAGTGAAAAAGATTTCAATGCAGGGGCTGGAAGTTTCATCTCCCCTTATTAAATCGCCAAGGGGGGCTCAAATGCCAAAAGATTAAGCTTCCATTAGGTTCCCCTCGATCTTCGGCAATAAATTCTCTAGCTTCTCCGGCTATAAGGTCCCCTGCCACACCAAGATCAGATAAGCTTTCTAGAACCAGAGGAGGTATGTGCCTGGCCAAAATTTCTCCAAATTCAGCTGCAGATTCGCCCAAAGTTCTGAAGAAAAGGTGCGGGTGGATCACATCACAAAGTGGTAAGGACATTTTTAACCAATGCTGACAATCTGGTTTTCATCTTCAATGTGAATTGAATGCCAATTTTCCCGTGATTTTGCTGTAGACCCAGCCTATGTAGCTTATCACGATGAGGAGTGGGGAGTTCCTGTTCACGATGACAAGTACGAACTTAGTTTGTTTTTTTACCTTTTCATGTTACAATCCCAATATCTTATGGAAGTTGATCTTAGCAGGAGCCCAAGCAGAACACAGCTGGTCTTCTATTGTAGTAAAGCGTGAGCAATATCGGTGAGTACCTGCAACAATTTAAATTGATGTCCTTACAGACCTCTTTTTCTCCCTCAATTTTGTCCCCAATTCTGACAATTTTTATCTCCTTAGAGCTGCATTCATGTGCTTCAGGTACAAGGAATGCATTGCATTAGCTTGAACTGTCTTAGATGATGAAGCAAGGAGAGACAGACAAAAACCAGGGCATGCATGAGAAATAGGGGTAGAAGCTGTATGGAAGCTGTAGAAGAACAACCATTTTGACCATTTTCTAATGCCATTTTGTACATATGGAAGCTGTGTAAAAACTGAATTTGGTGGCAGTTGATAGCAAGCTTGATGAGGATAAAGAATGGTGGAAGTATGGGAAATACTAAAGGATTACTTAATAGCCATTGTTGAATTATACATCCAAGGAAAGGAAATGATGGTTTTGTGAAATTGATTGAACAATTGGCACAATAGAGAAGCATGGGAAGAAGAAACTTTGTGTATTATGAGCTTCAACCTATGTGCTTGACTAGAGCAAGCATGTACTTGAGCTCAAAACTATTGTTATGCTTTTAATGCTAAAGCTTTACAACCCTCTCTAAATCTGTTCAATGCATTTTTCCACAAGATGTTAAAGATGTCCAAAGTGCCCAAGTATTTATTAGTTCAACCTTTTGCCCTTTGATATAGATATGGCCTTTTGCCCATTGATATATTATGTGAACATTTTGCCCTTTGATATAGATGAGGCCTTTGGCCCTTTGATATAGATAATGTGCCAAAATACGAGCCAAGCAAAATCGCCTTGTCTTGGCACATTTTTTTGTCGGATTTTTGCATTGGGCACATTTTTTGTCATAATGGCTCGGGGCACACGGCTATTTAGCTTAGGGTTGCAATAGCAATCTCGCTTGCCTTGGCACACTTTTTATCGGATTTTTGCCCTGGCACACTTTTTGTCATAATGGTTTGAGGCAGAGTCTACCAAAGCATGTTGCACTTAGCACATGGAAATATGGGTATGTCTGCACTGTACTTTTTAAAGCACTCCTCTACTTGCATCTTTACACTATCTGCTTCATCATCTTGTTCTCATTTTCGTTTTCGTCATCTCCCGATGTACTTGCTAGACCATTCTCTTCATCGCTTTTAGTGGTTCCATCTACGAGGTAAACTGCTTCCTCAATCTGTTGTACATTGCTATCTTGCTGCTCTAAAGCTCGCCCTCATATCGGTATGCTATTCACTCTCTTCCATACGCTTGAATAGGACATATCAATGTTCGTGATTCTCATTCATAAATAGGCGGCGCGATTTTGCGGTGGGCCGAACATCGATTCCTCGACGTTCCATAAACATTGTCGATAGAACGTATCCCGCTCATTTGTCAAATGACGCTTTTCGCGGATGGCGGGCGGCCTGACTGCTTTCGTCACTTGCGCATTGTGCCAATGGTCGCGATAAGCGGAAGTTGCATTAGCATATACATGCCCGATAATCGCGATGCCGGTTGCGCAAAAGGCCAGACTCATCACCATTTCGTGGCGGTGTAGTTGGATTGTGATTTACGGGATCGCTACTATGTCATCTACACCGGATGAAGTGGTCAGATCTACCCTTATATGCCGCTCTATTTTTGCTTCCTCCCGCATGATAGACAACATGCTAGTCACCACCGTTGATGGGTTGGTGTGCACGCTCTAGCCCAAGGGCCGGTGGCTTTGTTTTGCACTCATCAATCTTTTTGCATGCTTTATTACTGTATGCGGGCAGACTTGAACATGCCTATGTTCTTGCAAGAATGCAACTGCCCTTCTTTGCGCTGATAACATCTTGTTTTCCTCCATGTCCCAAAATTGCAAAGAAGCGGATCATCCTCCTTTTGCGGGCCATACACCATTGTGGGATGCGGTCCCTGTAAAACCACGATATTAGATCAAGGTAGAAATTGATACATGCGGTACTAAATTTAATTAAAAACAAATATTCTAGGATTTGATTACATGCTAAGATCTTTTTAGAATGCACAAAAAAATTGTAGATTGCCTTTATTGACAAGACAAAAAAGAAAAAGGTAAAAAGTGTCATATAACAGTACAGCTAACTACACTACAATCCTATACTGCAATAGAATGACCCATCTGCCATACCAGCTGCAGAAGTCCAACATATACGATTTAGAATAAAAAGAAAACAATTGGCACCATGTTTTGCAACTCTCTCATCCAATATCAAGCTAGAAAAGCTTTTACGGACCAAATTTTATGCATCTAGAACATGAATTATGTACAAAATCAAGGGATCTTCTAGCCTACCAGCTTTTTTCATTTTGTGCATGAGGATTTTACCACTTATTATGAATCTTAGGTTAGCCAATAATCAAAGAATCTAACATCTATTAAACCAACACTAAAACATTAAACATTCTCAAAACCAAGCCTTTACCCAAAGCTCTACACCCAACCAAACTACTCACCTAGCAATATCAGGCTGAAATATAAAGACATGCCTGACAATCAATTACCTCTTGTACCTCCTTTATCGACCTAGCAATCCTCAATATGATACACCAAAAACCAGGTCCTAGGATACTAACAGGATATTAAACAACAACAGCAGAAGCTCTAGAAAAAAGTAATAGCTTTCTAGGAATCAGATTGAAGACGGAATGAGTAGAGCAGTCTTTCTTGACCCCCTATCACTCTTCCGGCCATAACTCTCTTACTCGGAGGAGTTATGGGAAATGCAGCCCCAATTCAGAAACTAGACTCGAACACGATTCCAATGAAGTAAGGGTCACCTCAATCCGAGCTGTAATTGCAGAGATATCGCCGATTGAATTTCAGGTTTTATTTATAGAACCCTCTGCGATTTCAACCTTCTTTGACCTGCCTTTGCCTTTGTCTTTTCCTTTTCCTTTGCCTTTTGTTCCCAACCATGACATATAATAACTCTCTAAAAATGGTGGAGCAGCAAGCCTTCCAACCATCAACAACTAAAACCCCATTGCTTGTTGTCGTTAACCTCCATTGCTTGTCCTCATTCCTTTCGTGATCCCATTAATCAGCCTCACACTGCAGATAACATCATCCAGTGGCACCAAACGCACAACAAGCTGGGGAATCTATGCACGTGCCTAATACAAAAACGATCCAAAAAACAACTTATTTGTTTGCTGCTCCTGGAAAAGAGATACATGTCCTCGTTCTAATCCAATACGAAAACTTCTATGACCAACATCCAACAGTTATAGGGCGTTAAATGTGGATGTCGTGGACGAGCAAGCAATGCACACAATCACAGTAACTGCTGACGACGAACGC
This sequence comes from Isoetes taiwanensis, assembly GCA_021234155.1. Taxonomy (NCBI): domain Eukaryota; kingdom Viridiplantae; phylum Streptophyta; class Lycopodiopsida; order Isoetales; family Isoetaceae; genus Isoetes; species Isoetes taiwanensis. The sequence continues at coordinate 2,441,677 of JAJEKV010000117.1, read as the reverse complement.
GGCGTGGAATTACAAATCGTGTTGAGACCAGGTTTTTGGGTCTCCATATGTAATTTCGGTGTAAGGAAGAGAAACCCATTGTACGAGTACGGAGATTGTGTGAATACCATAAAGATTCAGAGGAACACTGAAGTGACACCCATTGAAGGGCCTGGAGTTCTGCTCTCCTTATTGCCCACAGACAGTGCAAACGTCACTGTTAAGTGCGACCCATGACCAACCCATTCACGTCAACCTGCTAGTTGCTATTGTCGGGGTCAAAGAACATATGATGTTCCCTTGTTTGCTAATCGCAGATGGGTGTGACAAAAAGGATGTCGCAGAATTAAAGTTTCGCCCGAACAGCATTATGTGTTTGACAAGCTCAAACACTTGTTTTTTTAGGACATAAACCCATTGTCGTATTCAAGACCCTAAAGGCCAAAGACGCCCGCGGCCGGACTAGCTTAACATCTATAGCAATGATTTGGAGTCCGTGGTTGAGCTCAAATGTGCATTTACTCGCTCTTCAAGATGCTTTAAATGAATGATCGAGGATCCGCTTTCATTGTAGCTAACGCCTCCCTAATGGGTAATGGAGAAATTTATCAAGCAATGCTCCTACCATTGTGACATGTAGCGTGTTGGATCCAAAGGTCATGTCGCCCAACATTGTTAACTCTTTCGTCCATGTCGCCGTTTCCGCACGCAGGTCGCAGAGACCGTCCAAGACTACCTTGTTGCAAGCATCGGACGCCTTGACGACCTTTGTTTTCGCCATTATGTTCAATCTTAATGTGCCTAAGATCCGCATACATGCAAGGATGTTTGATTAGTAGAGAGCTCGTATGAAAGAAGGTAAAAAAGCTTAAGACAATTTTGGCTTAGTTTTAGTAGCGTAAGATATACATTGGTATTTTGTAGAACGCAGTGGCCGCAAAGACTTCATTTGTGAGTGTTGCTACTACGCCATCGCCCGGGAAACCATAAATCATCCAAAACCAACTTGACAAGACGCCCTCTATAATCTTGAATGCCATTGTAGCTTCTATAGATGTTAAGTTAGTCCGCCACTTAACGCGGGCCGGCCTTTAGGGTCTTGAATATGATTAATGGGTTTATGTCCTAAAAAGAAACAAGTGTTTGAGCTTGTCAAACACATGTGCCCTGCTCAGTTTAACTTTAATTCTGCGACATCCTTTTTGTCGCACCCATCCTCGCGACTAGCAAATAAGGGAACATCGTGATATTCTTTGACCCCGACAATAGAAACCAGGTGTTGACGGTATGGGTTGGTCATGGGTCGCTAGCTTTTAACAAAGGATGTGATGTTTGCACTATCCGTGGGCAATAAGGAGAGCAGAACTCCAGCCCTTCGGTGTCACTTCAAGGTGTTCCTTTAAATCTTTATGGTGTTCACACAATCTCCGTACTCGTACAATGGGTTTCTCTTCCTTACATCGAAATTACGTATGGAGACCCAAAAACTTGGTCTCAACACGGTTTGTACATTAGAGAAAATTTGGGGTCTCATATGGACCTCCTAAGAGAGACTAAAAATATTTTTTCCTTTTTATCCACGTCATATCATCTCATTTTCTCTTAACCATTATTATAGAGAGAGAAGATATCTTGAACCATCTAATTCCATATCTAATGGATATTCACATGTGTATAGGTCTATTTTGGGCGTAGGAAAATATTCGCAACTAAGAGAGGGTTTATTAGGTCTATTTTGTGCGTGTGAAAAGATTTGTGCAACCTAAGGAGGGTTTATTAGATGCTCGCGGTGAATGCCGACGCCTCAAGACCGGAGTTAGAGTTCTCCATCGAGAACCGGAGATAATTCCTCGCTCGATCTCTTCTTAATGCCAGCTCAAACCAAAGGCAGCCATCAGAAGTATATTTTTATGCCTCTATTTCAAATTCTAGCATTTGAATTCGAATTTGAATTACACTTCCCGCACAGAGCAGATCTCACTAGCTTATAAAAGATGGGCAATTTTAGATTTAGATTTTTTCTTTTGTATGCCTTTCTATGGCTCAAATTAGGATCAATCTACCTTCTGATGAGTATGCCCAGACAACAAATAAAAGGAGAGGTAGCTTGCTTAAGGATGTAGATGCAAATTTACTACGCATGTCCGGTGCAAAGAATGCTGATCTATGGTGTAAGGGAGAGATCTATCCATGTAATCCTCTACCGTGTAGAACTCCAAACTTTAATTCAGGCCGTGTTTGGTTATATTTTGCCGTGGAAGGAAAGGGAGGATTGCTTGGTTATGTTGAGAGCATGGTCCAGTACAATGGACAATTGACATTTCACCTTAACAATCTGAATTTGAGCATACAGCAGAAGCAAAATGAGATCTTCTCTTTACAAGGTAAAATGGATGAGAGCCATAGTAAAGTTAGCCACTTACAAAAGAGAATTGAGCAGTTAGAGCAAGATAAAATTCGGATGGAATTCGTGGATCAAACAACAGAGAATGAATGTTGTATCCTACAACTGAAGCTCGAAAAATAAGAGGCGGATTTGCTCATTAGAAATTAGATTGAAAAGGCTAAAAAGACTTCACTTGGCCTTCGTGGAAAGGAAGAAACATTTAAAGCCAATTGAGCAAAAAATTGTGGAGCCGCTAAGAGGAGAATCTATGCAAAGTGCGCCAAGTGCTCCATACAAATAAAACTAAAGGAATAATACGGGAAAATGTGGGGCAAGTTTTGAAGAAATTTGTGACTAATGATGAAATTATTGCAATGCTAAAGCAGCCCTGTAATGTGAGCTTGCGAAAGAGCATAATTGAGATGGTAATAGGAGAAATTTATGCTAAAGTGGACGCGTTGATGTCGCGGCAAGGTGTATGTGATTCTCACTGAATTAGCCAGAAGGCTATAGACTCCTCTTTAAACCATTCTATGATGCCTTAAAGGCTTTAGGCACAAAGAAAATAACCATTCCAAGACCTTACTACATGGAGAAGATAAGGGCAAGAAAGAATGTATCGCTTAATGAGATTTTGGGCAAGCATGCACTCTAGAGTCCGGGTACTCCAAGCATTATTTCAAAATCTTCAAAGGGTAAGCGATCGATGATGCTGATATAATAGGGCTAAATGCAAGTAATAATGCCCGGGTTTGATTTAGAGAAGGTTCTAAAATTTATGGTTGTTTATTACAACTTGAGAGAAAGTGACGCTTGGGGAAAGCTAGAGATCTGGGCCTAAAACTTGATGAAATGGAGCTCACAAGCAAGAAAAATTTGAGAGAGTATCTTTAACGCCATGAACAAAGCACTTTCAGCCCTTTATGATGAATGAAGAGGCAATTGAAGAAAAGGAGAGAGATCCCGAATGGTTTTTCTGCTCAATCGGAAGATCATACATGGTGGTTAGGAATGTTTCAAGTAAAGAAGGAAAATTAATTAAGTATTAAAGTGGGTTTTTGACCGACCGATATTCCCAAGCTCATAGGCATGTACAACAGCGGTGAGAAGTTACATGTTGAGGGTTATGGTGCATTTGTAGTTAACTTTCACTTGGCATCCGATCTAAAGATTTAAAAATGTATGTACAACATTAGCTCTCTGTGCAAAAAACTACAAAGAATTGTACTTATTGTTGTCATACTTTGAAAGTGAAGGGAGGACCATCCAGAGCACTTTGTCATGTAACCAAAATGCTCCACCAAATCGTGATAGAAAGGATAAATTATTTCAGCCAATTTTACCTATTCCTTTAGAACAAGTTCATATTTGTACATTACATGCCTTGGTTCGAATTGTTGAGAGGATGATTTGGCATTCTGAATGTTTTGTGTGGAATATAAGAAATGAGAAGGAGCGGTTGGAAGGTATAGCGCTGCGGTGGAAAAGGTTCTTTCCGATGCCGGATTGCATGGTGGGTGCGTGAAATTGGAGAAGGATACCGGGTTTATCCAATGGTAGAAGCTGCTCCAAAGAAAAGTTTCTATTGGCGGTGACAAAGCCGGGCCGCTTTTTAAACAATGTGCATAGTGTGAGTAAAGGGATGTTTGGATTTGGGAAGATGTTAGTCGAGGCTGAAAGGGATAGGACTGACAGATTGCATGCAGAAGCAAGGAAGTTACATGCTTGGAATGCAATGTCTGATCTTAATGCACTTTTACAAAAACCATATTTCAATGATGCAGATAAGCAAACATTTCATGTGGTCGAAAGTAACTTTGCTGAAGCATACATAAGAGCATGGGGAGAGTGTGAAGTTACACATTACATCCATATAATATATGCACATGCTCCCTGGTTCGCAGATAAATATGGCAGCCTTGCCATTTGGAACACTCAAGGGATGGAAAAATCCCATAAGCAGGCAAAAATGGCTTTCAATAGGAAGACCCAACGTGGTGGATGTCATGGAAATGATAAAGCAAACCCGCTCATACAAATGGGCCAATGGTTTTACAGAAAAGTACTTACTCGCCATGAGCAAAACATGGCAAGAAGAGCTTCCCCGGTAGTTCATATTGCCATGGCAGAAGTTGCAAAGAAACGAAAGCAAGATGCTTGGAAAAACTCTGATGCAAGTAACAAATCACGCGAAAGTGGAGAGAAAAGAGGCTTAAGGTGTGGGAGAAGGTATTGTTTATAATCTTTATTACGCCCTGTAATGTGCAACATCCTCGAACAGCAGGTTTGTGTTCATGATGCTAGTGTATTCATTATTATGCCAGTCCCTGATTATGCTAATGCTAGTTTATTATATGACAGGGTTTAGGATGCTAATCCCAATGCATGCATGCTACTAGAAGGCATGCATATTATGTTGCAAAGAAAAAGTGCCCCCTTATGGAGACCGCGGCAGCAGCCTTTGCATATTATAAGTGGCCATGTTTGTAAAAGATGCAAAATTCAATTCTCGGTAGAAATAAGGCAAGGTTCTCGTGGTTTTAAATGCATGTTATATTTCAGAATAATATGCCTAGCGCTTATCCCTCGACACCTTGCCCAAGATACTGGTGACGATCCGATCCAAATGTACCGCACAAGGTATTTTTCTTCAAAGTATCTTCTCTAAAGTGAAATGGCAAATGATGTTGTTCCTCTGCTTTTTCGCTCCTCTACCAGATTAACTTGCATTTGAGGATTCGATGAAATTTACATACAGTTGGCCTTTCATGTGTTGTAAGATGTGAAGACATTGGTTACTGTTTGAAGACATTGGTTACTTGTGAAGATGTGAAGACTTGCATCAACCTGCTTGATCGAGGAAAACTAAATTTGGCTGAAACAATTGAAAGAGGACCCTAAATATGAGGCACAAAGAGCTTCCTCAACAAGAGCTTATGGAACAGAAAGCAAAGGGCATCAGTTCACTTAGGATCATTCAACTTGTTTACACATAGCAAAAAAGACAGTTATAAATTACACATTTGTTTACACATTACAAAAATGCCAACTTGTTTTCACATAGCAAAAAAAGACAGTTATATTATGTTATATCAAAATGTCCAGTACATATGTTCACAACCCCTCGCTCAGAGTCGAAAAACTAAAAAAGCATAAAGTATAATATAATCGTGATAAGATAAAAAGCATACCGCAGATACTACAATGAAGATAAAGAGCAAAAAGATAAACCGCAGATCACTTTAATCGTGCATCTTGAGCACTATTTTGAGGGCACCGCCTCCATCAACTTCAATCTTCATCTTCGTATATGTTCCTCATGCAAGCAGAACGATCTACCCACGTTTGACTTTTCCGTAAAACCAAAACTCCTTCTTGGGTTTGCAAAACCATCACCTTGGGAACAACTGAACCGAAGCTCTTGCACTAATTTTTGACGCTTTTGAGAAGAAGCTTTATGCATTCCTCCATTGGCCTCTCTTCGGTGATCTTAGTCCGCGCCATATCTAGAGTCGCCGGGATGAGTGAAGCAATGCAACCAAATTGCTCACAATTTATTCGAAATTTTGCATGCAGAAATGATAGGACCTATATAGATCCTATAGACAAAAGGTAGGCTATAAATTATTATTCGATAGGACCTATATAGGATATTCTTAGAATATTCTACTTTTATTTTGGGGGTAGTGTATGTGGTAAGTTTTTTTATATAAGTTTTTTTTTTTTGGGTAGTGTATGTGCCAGTCATCATGTGCCAGTCCAAGTGGCAGTGCATGTCACTAGTCCATGTGGCATGCCATGTCACTAGTCCATGTGGCATGCCATGTCAGTAGTCCATGTGGCATGCCACTAGTCCATGTGGCACTAGTCCATGTCAGTGCATGTCACTACTCCATGTGGCATGCCATGTCAGTAGTCCACGTGGCAGTCCATGTGGCAGTCCATGTCAGCAGTCCATGTGGAGTCCATGTGCATTTGGAAGTACGTGTGGACAAGTATAAGTTTTTTTTTTTAGCATTGAAGCACTTATTGGACAAGGGTGAACACATTGCTACATCAAAGGGTGAAGCAGTAGGCCAGTAGAATGTGCCAGTAGTTTATTCATGTAGTGCAATACCCCCATATGTATATGTTAATATTTAACTAAAAAACAATGCAATAGAAGGTTTTTATAAGGAGACATTCAATAAAGCATGGTATTTAAAATATGTTCATAAATTTGGTCTTCTCTATGCATATACGTCTAATTCATAAGTTTATAAGTGTTATATTGATCCATAAGGCCTAACAATCCATGTATCCAAGTTGGCCTAAGACCAATACACGTACCTGCCCTAAAATCCAACCTTCCAAGTTGAAGTTAAGTGTTATAGAAATCCATGTTGAATTAAGTGCTATAAAAATCCATGTTTCCATGTTACCGGGGCATTTCGATTGTAGCAATTGTTTGTTGCACAAAGTGCTATAGTCTTAATCATGCTAAGCCTTTATAGAAAGCCACACTACATACGTAACCGCTTTGAAAAAATAGGAACATACATGATGTTCAATCCAAATCTCTTCCTCATGTGATAAATCCAATTCGATCATCCTTAAAATGCCCCGCCTTTAGCTTAAACCAATTGACTTTCGCTTAAATCAAGATTTTTTGAGACCTAAAAGTTGCATGTTTGCAATGAGATCCAACTTGATAGCATTGTTCCAATAGTGGGTACATATTCCGCGCCATATCTAGAGCTGTCGGGTTGTTTCTAGAGTGAAGCAATGCAACCGCGCCTAAAGGATCATTCCAAAGACCAAGATCGAGTCCCGACGACTACATGATCAAATCGAAATTGCCCGGGTTGTGCATTTCCAATATCAGATTTTTAAGCATTCTCGACTTATGATACAAACCCACCAGAAAAAGAATGGACCATCTAGAACTATAAACATTGTATATCTCAGATTTGAACCCGAATTACCAAGATATATTTTATTTTCCTATCAAGCTAACAATTTGATGCTCAACTTATTTGAGCTTGACAATCTTTACACTTAGTAGAAGACTCACGCAGATCCAACTTTCTTACCATTTAGAAGAAAACGTAAGTCACCATATAATCTAAATGTATTTAAAAAGGTCTCAGACTCCAAAGAAAGTACAATCTTCTTCAACATCAATGACTTTGTCTCCAAAATTTCCACATGCAATAGTCACTCCATTGAAGAAGATTTAGAACGATGTTCCTCTATGGGCTTCCGCATCCAATGATTTCCTCTCGAATCCTCCTTCTCCTCTCCACAAAATAGTTGAAGTAAAGATTCTCGCTTTGATATTCTATATCCGTGGAAGAAAGTCGAGTCAAGCATAAAGGCAAAGGTCAAAGAAATGATAATTAAAAAAGTTTACCTAAAAGTAATGGTATCATCCGCACTGCGCATTCAAGAATCTCATTGCCACCATGTGTTCCTTTTTCTTCCATCCGTTGGAAATTAGACTTTCCAATGTCTCACTAGATGGTTTATCGACACGCATATTTGGGCGCTTCTTCTAACAGAGGACTCATTCGAAATAAGAAAGAGAACACACTTATAGGTAGGAAAAGCTTACCAAAGACATCTAACGCCTCCCTTTTTCTCACAATGTCTTGTAAAAATTCTCTTCCAAGTTGTTCTTGCATGCTAGTAAGAGCTTGGCATCTCAGACACTCACCCCATTACCTTAAGGCCGTGGGGATCAACTTCAATTAGTTTACCAACACCCCTTTTGCCGATATGGTATAATGATACCTATAGAACCAAATGCCTTTTTCTCGCAACTCTAAAAACGATAATCTTCAAATATTGCCTCCCTATTTTAGAATGATATACTTGAAGCACACTTGTTATACTTTTAAAAGTAAAAGTTTGTCAATAAAATCAAGAGCATAAATAATTTACTTCAAGGGGACTAAATGAAGGTCTTTTCGATATTTTTTCCTTTGCCATAGCCTTAGCTGCCATAAACGTGCTCCACAAGGATCTCCATGACTGCCATGCCTCCGTGCCCATAAATAAATTTTTTGACACGGCCTTTCCAATGGGCATTGAGATCATTTAATCTGGCTCTTGGTACTCCATGCTCACCTGAAGTTTTAGGTTGCATGGTAATCCATGAACCAACAGAAACAACCAAATCGATCCATTCTCCACTAGAGTCTTTTTGTGTTTCTTAATATAACTGCTTTTTGTCTCCGACTGAAAGCATGGACATGATCTGAAAAACAAAATGAATTGATCAATAGAAGTAAAAAATGAATATGCATTCGATTGATCAAGAAAACATGAGCAAGTACCGGATCAATTGGAATGTTGAAATCGCCAGTAAGTGAAATCGCCAACAAGACCGGATTGATCAAGAAATCATCGCCAGTACCGGATTTGGAAAAATGGCCGAGATGCTGATAGCCAAAGTGGACGAACCCTAAACCCCGAATACGATTGGTTTTAAAATTTTAATGGGCCTAGCCCTACTTTCGATAAAATATTTCGATAAACCAAACACTATCTTTGAAGAAGATATTGAACAAGATTACGGCCCAATAACCAAAACATTAATTTGGTATTAGAGGATGTAACCATACAAATTATGCCATGTGGATGCTAACTCACAAAAGCTAAAGAAAACTTTTGCCACATATTATGCATTAGAAACAAAGAGTCTAAACTCCTATTGGCTAGAGCAAAAGTCCGACGCGGATTTTTTGAATATTCATATTGGGACCATATGAGACCCAAATTTTTCTAATGATTCCACGCGCTCGCTCTAGTTATCAGCTAGCCATCGCGGATTGTGTGCATTGCTTGATTCGGTCCATTTTAAACATCCACATTTAACGCCCTATACAATAATAGGATGTTGGTCATAGCAAGTTTTCGTATTGGATTAGAACGAGGACATTATTTTAAACTATAGGTTGTTCAGATATAACATCGTTGAACAAGTCACAACATACAATAAACAATGGTTTGGGAGATGTTCCACTTGAAAGACATTGAAAGAAGTTATATTGTTATTCGATCTTATTTTAATCATATTGAAACTATTAGTATCACCATTGTGTTGTGAAATCCAGGTATAACATATGACCCGTAAACGGTGCCCAAAGATTATCCGAGATAAGTATGGATGTGAGATTATATGCCATTTTGATATATGATTGATGCATATGAACCATTCCGTGACGAGGACTAAGAGCGGAAGTAAGGTTCGCGATGTCTAAAGGCGTGATTGGATTTTGGGAGTACATAGCATCCACCAGCTTGCACAATGTCGCCTCCTAGAGAGGGCCACAAACATGCATCCTTCCTTGTGTTTTATGTGCATTGTAAACCTAAATCATTCTTCAAACAATCGTGGACATCTTCCCTCAGAATCATTTGCTAGCCGCATTTGTTCTCAGATGCCGCCTATATGTTAGAGTTGTAGGAATTGCAGAATATATCGTGGAACGGTCCGGGTTCTTTTCTTTCCATTTCTTTAAGTTTGTCCGATGCACCACGTGCTACACATTCTATGCCAACGAAAACCAAAGCTCAAGAACTTTGCTTTGGCAATGTTGTATGGGTAGTGTTGTGCTATACAAAGGTTTGAGGTATAAATTCCTCCATCCTTGATTTGGTATATTCCAGGGCTTATTTTGTGATCCAATGATCACACATGAGAACAAAAGCGATGTCTCCTAGTAAGTTGCCTCAGAAGTTGCATATTCATGCATATTATTAAATGGTTTCAAAGGTGAAACTTTTAGCTTAATTAAAATTTGTACATTGCACACACAAGCGATGGCTTGCTATGCAACTCAAGAACTAGAAGATTAAAGGGAAGCATATAGATCTAAACCAAAGTTGTGCAGGCTTAAACTAAATCCTTAGTCATTGCACAAGTGGAAAGCTTTTGCCAAAGAAATGCAAAACCCTCTTCAACATCTAAAGGAAGAACGAGTTGCTCATTCATTAACTGTCTAGCATAATGACCTAATAAATGGTAGTGTGATAGCAACATGATCATAATTACATAATATATAAAGTAACATATACAAAGAAAATGGTATAAAGCATTTTTATTCTTTATGCCATATCGCAAGTTGTAATTATGCCTTCATGTCGATATACAAACTAGATTTTCATAAAGGTATCTCCCCGCAACCTTTTGTTTATACTAAAGGGAAAATAAATCACTCTGAATCTCGATGGCAATATTCTAACCTTAAAAGTAGCCCAGCCTTTTACAATAAAAAGCATTGTGAAACATGCTAGATAGCCTACTAGATAAATTCATGGACAAACTTACACATCATCATCACTTGAAAGACTAAATAAGTTACTAAGATATGATACCCGGCCGTAAATAGCTTTTACTTAAAACACCTAGGAAAAAAGGGAATAGTTGGGAATCAGAGATGATAGACCACCGGACAAATATTTTTCTAATTTCAGCTTATCAATGACAACATGTGCCTCCACAACTGAAACACATCTAGCATGCATATGGATCATGGCATCGCCAACAATGCATCTTGTTGCGCCTTGTTTTGCAACCGCCACAAGCTTTCAAGATGAAAATAGATGTAGCAACATTGAGAAGGTGCATTAAAGCAGCCTAAGGCCCCTAACAAACTCCATTATCTATCCTATATTATAAAACCGTGGTGCCTGGCCTGTCCACCGATCGACGGCCGAGATCGCGCCAATGTCCCCCTCCGCCCCACCCGACGGCCCAGATTTGTCCGTTTCGCCCCTCCGCCGATCGATGGTTTAGATTGTGCCATATGGCATGTTAGGTTTTTGTGTGTCCCAAACGAAAGGGTGTTATGTGACGTGCAAACTTTGAGGATTTTGACGATAAATGCAAAATTTTCCCCATGTTGAAGGATGGGGCCCTGCAGGTTTAAACACACAAGACCCTATCCGTGATTCTGATATAATCCATTTTCAGTTTCAAACGCAAGACAGTACCCTTCGTGATAATTATCCAAGGTATCACAAAGCCCTAATCTGGTGCCTTGCCGTGACGGAGGTGTCAAAAGAATCGCGGGTATTCTCAAAATCTTCCTTGAGAATGCCATTCGTGCTGCTATTATCACTTATCTTGAGCATGCCCATCGCAAGACTATAACTGCCATGGATGTAGTTTACTCTTTCAAGAAACAAATGTGGCTCTTTATGAATTTGAGGTTAAGTAAAGACGAAGACCCACCGACATCAGATCGATGCTCGAAACCGCCCGATTGTTTTGGGCACATCGCAAATATTGAATGGGCGAAGCATATATAGGGCAAGTCAATGAATCGAGAGCTAGAGATGGCGAGAAAAGGGACAAATCTTTTTTCAAAACAATGTGTCTGTCTATTTGGACCGGAGGTATGCCGGATATGCCTTCTACGTGATAAGGACCCTTTGATCCGGGCTTTTATTTTAATTATGCTTTTGGTTCTAACGATCTCGATGGTGGGTCCGGTAAGAAATTGATTCCGAATCGCACTACCTACTTTCAATATAACAACCGCTGCAATGATTTTCTTTTTCCTTTGATGGCCATTTAACATGCCTTCGCTATGCTTGATAGACTATAGCCAAAAGAGAAAGTGCTTGATCTACTATTCCCATCCTTGGTTCCCGAAAGCAATACAAATAAGTGTCTTCACCGCACCAACATGTAGCTTTTCTCAATTTTCATGTATCATTGAGAAATTAAATATACCTACTATACATTTACTTAAGATTCCATTTTTCGCTCGACCCAAGCGTATTCGCTCGCTCTATGAATGCCGCAGAATCATTGAGTGCTCTAAAAGCTTCAACCAGCTTTCAAAACCTCGTGGGCAAATGGTACAAGAGTCTCAGTGGGCATTTGCATCTTTTCGGTCCTACCTTTCCTTTTGTAGACAACACCCATGCACTTTGGTGAATATGCAAAGCATCACCTTGCAAATTACAGAGTGTGCTTTGACGCTTTTTGTTTTATTTTGCTCCTTACAGTAGTTTTTGCCTTCTAGCCTAATCCCAGCCTTCCTGCGTTTTTATTACATAGGATTTTGTGGCTTTTAGAATTTTTGCTTCACATCGGTTGAATACATTTTATATTTCTTATTATGGCACATTTTAAGAGGGCCTCCCGCTACACATACAACCTGATATAGAATTGTATTTTTGAAGAGGTTACAAGTTAAAGTTATAGTGCAATGTGAAGCGTAACTTGAATAATTATCCGGTTCTAATGGTGTGTGAAGCATAACTTGAATAATTATCCTGCTCGATGGTAACTCGATACTATCTCTCGATGGTATCTCTTTTGGCCAATTTTAATTGTGACACATTAATATGTCCTGGCCATTTATTATTACATCACTCTAAGAGAAAATGTAAGCGGAAAAAATACCTCCATGGGCCTCAGATTTCCCAAACACATTAAACATGTAGCTCGCTTCATGACAATACGCGCCCAATGGGCCTCAGATTTCCCAAACACATTAAACACGAGCCCCGCTTCATGACAATACGCGTCACAATGCAGTATCTTTGAGAGGCAGTCTGTCTCCCATATACAGCAAGTCCCTTGCAAAATCTATTCTAAGTATGCCAATTTGTGAATTTACATTCTACCTGGAAGGGGAGCCTATCTGGTTTTCTTTTGCCAAGTTGTTCACATGAGAAACACAAACGATGTATGTGAGTCTTCCGTTTTTTTATTACATAGGATTTTGTGGCTTTTATGATTTCTCTTCACATCTAAGTTGTTGAATACATTTTATATTTCTAACACAAAGCAGCACAAGAGTTTTAACATGTTAACTATGGCACATTTTAAAAGGCCTCCATTAAAAGACTTAAAAAGCCTTTCAACTTTTTTTTTTAAATGATGGCTTATAGAATGTAGTTCATTTTGGTGGATGTGACCTATTTGTACCGCTTTACATTTAACTAATTGTGAAGATAATTATCATCTATTTGATCTTCATCCTACGCCTTCAAAAGCCTTGCATACAAATTAACCATTGAAGTATTATGAACTTTGATGACATGTATTTCTTTTTAACCAATGTCTTTGTATGGATCAAAAGAGATATGCCACAGTCTTCATATCATACACAACCAAGTCAACCTCTATATCTCATATGCACAACAATTTGGATATACTAACCCACCCTAATCTCATTTTTTGCCCACATGAATCAATCACTAACACACGCACACACACTAACTTATGTTAAGCATTGTCCAACTTTTTATTCCCGACCTAGACCGCATATAGAGATCCTCATTTGTGGGGTATATGTGTACAAGTTTTGGTATAATGTATAAACACAGTTTGCAAAAATACTATAAGATTTGAGGCAATGTACTATATGTTGTTGATTTTATACATATATAATATGATTTTAGGGCTCTCGATGCCCTGAGTCACCCCCTGGTGAATATGCACCCAAACCAAAGGGGTTTAAGGAGAATTTTATTTTTAAGTGTGGAATGTAATGGTTTGTGTTATATCTAAAAACTTTTATTCCCTTCGGGGCCTTCAACATACCAAAGGGCCCGAATGTAATGAATTGTATTTATTTTAAAAAAAATTGGGTCTTGGTTGCTTATTATAAACCAAGTCGCTGGCATATCTTTTGAACATGCAACACAACATGGTGAATAGTCTCATGCAGACATTCCTTTGCAAAAGGTTTGCCAATACTTCTAAAATGCTTATACCTAAACCTGGAGATTGAAGACAATGTTTATGAAACTTTAGCAACACGCATGTAATGCCTTTGCACTACGCATCAAAAATCTTGGCACAAATCATCTTCATGATGTGCCTATATGGTATGTAAGAACATCCGCAACAAAAATTTGACCGGATTTGAAAGATAAACCAATGGATACTTCTATCGCAAGACATCAGAAAAGCTTATCTGAGCAAGTTTATATGTAATCGCACCATTCAAGATCAAACTCATAAATCTAACAAAGACAATAAGAAATATAATAAGATGAGATCAAGATTATCTATAATTTTGCCAATTTCAAGATCTCGCGGGCATGAACCAAAGAAATATAACTACAAGCTTTGTATCACGCTATGTAAATCTTTCATTGCACTTTGTGGCATAAACTATCTAATGTATTTTATTTCAAGGAAAGCAAAAGTAAGAAATAAACATCTTATTTTTTGTGGAAGCCTTTTGGAGCAAAACTTCACAATATGATTCGAATAGGAAGCGGCCATTTGTTGGTTACTAACCCGAACTTTGAGAGGATGTCGGCTGGGATAGGCCTGCAAAGAAATTTTAATGCCATAAATTAAAGAAAAGGATTTGGGTCCAATAGTTACCTCGTTGAAATCGACATGGGCTGTTGTGAATCTTGTTGGTCAGCAAATACCCAGGGGTTTGAGCTGCCATGGTGCTGCCATAGTTGAATGCAGATGACGAGAAAGATAGTAAAGGCTTCTCTTCGGCTTTTGCAATAGCCCAACAATCTTAAAATCGCTTTGTGTCATAATCCCATGCAAGCAACAAAATCATCCGCAAACCCGGATAAGCCAAGCCAAGCCGCTTCAAATCCATCCATCACATTAGGAACAATCATTTGAAAGACACTGCTTCCTTCCCTTTGGCAATACTACAAACCCTACCAAAGCCGGCCGGAACAGGATTGTTTTGACATGGAAAACGTAACCAAAGATGGAGAGAGCTTTCCAACGCAATAAACCTTACCTGAAACGGAGTCCTGGATCAAAAGTTATGCTAGAAACTGTGTTGCCAAATAAAAGTCACGCTTTACATGGCGCCTAGGGTTTCACGTATGGGTAAAGATTCTATCTTTTTTCTTTTTGATTTTATTTCTATTTTTATTTTTTACTTTTTAAAAAGGGCTTTTATTGTAAGCCATTCAATCTCGTCTTTTTTAAAGAGGGCTTTTGTTGTAAGCCCTTTGATTCTTGACCATTAAGAAAGGAAAAAAAAATTAGCACAAGTTGCATGCAAATACCTGGCACACTCTAGATGTACCAATTAGTACACCTCATGTAATACGGCCACCAAATCATATAAAAACCATTGAAAAAAGTGTACAAAAATACAAAAGAAACCCCCTGTTATTATGCTAGATATAAAACACATGGAATGACCATATACTATGCCAAAAGCAGTAACTTTAAGATCAAGAATTTGACCACCACAACATACGTCAAACACCTTGAAGAGAGCGAGCTAAGTTTATATTTTTTATGCCTAAAACGTGAAACCAAGAGAGACGTCATGTCCATAATGGTACTTCAAACAATTCAAGCTAGATTTGAACCTTCGTGAGGATTCAGTTTATCCCTCCTATGCCTAGATTCTAGATTCCATAAAAGAACTAGCATGCCACACAATAAGTGTAGGAAGCCCGCCAATTTTCAGTCCTTCTCCTCCTGTCTTAGCATCTAGGATATTTATAAGTGAAATTTGGAGTTTTTTGGGCTTATCCATTTTCCAATGGGTTTCTTCTCTATCTATTGAGATAGCCGAGTTGGGTTAAGGCGCCAAATTTAGTGACGTAAAAATACTATCTATCTATCTCTTCCCATGTAACATTAAAATTTTCACTTTCCTTTCCTTATATAATTTTGGCTACAAAAAACACTGCATCTTAGGTTACAACAGAAACAAAATCAAATAGATCAAATAATTTGCATTCCACTCCAAGTTTGTTAAGAAGTTAGTTCGTACTATTATCATCATTACATCCTTAACATGAAAGTCTGCGTATGCAAGCATTGTAGTTAATATGTTTTTTTCCTTGAAATGCTATACAGTACTCTGTTCCAATAATGTCATCACTGTATATACGGCCAACAACTTATATTTAAAGCCAGTGACACTTTCAATATATATGATATCAACTTACAAGGCATACATATTGAATAATGTATCAATGCTACTTTCAAATTACTTTACAACTTGGATTTACTAACCAACCATAATCTCGATTGTTTGCCCATTGGATGAATCAATCACTAAACATACAAACACATTAACTTATGTTAAGCATTATCCAACCTTTATAAGACACATGGAATGACCATATACTATGCCATAAGCAATGACTTTAAGATAAAAAATTTGACCACCACAACATATGTCAAACTCCTTGAAGAGCTAAACACTATTTTTCACGCGAACTAAGCCTACTTTTTCATGCCTAAAATGAAAAACATGAAACCAAGAGATGACGCCTTCGTAATGGGTACTTCAAACAATTCAGGCTAGGTTCAAGCTTGAGGAGGATTCGATTTATCCCTCCTATGCCTAGATTCCTCTCGTGATTCCACAAAACAACTAGCATGCCCGCACGATAAGCATATGAAGGTGATACAATCTCAGAACTCGTGCTTCATCGCGCAAAATAATCTGCAAAACAATCTTCGTGAAGTACAACAAGTAAACACAAATCCACCCCCCTAAAGGGCAAAGCTCACCACCCAACCGGGCTATCCAGAGCAAGAGAACCACCGAAAATGACTGAATCTGGAAAGAAAGAAAGGCTTAAGGAAATATTCAATTTAACCTCCAGAGAATCCTCAATCTGGAGAAAACACGAATTCAAAAAAGGATGGGTTCAAGAATGGCATTGGCAGGAAATTGGAAAAACTTAAATGATTGAAAGCTTCTCCAAGCAATCAATCCGCAACACTGAATGTATGCTAAGATTTATCAAGATATGAGATCGTGATTGGGAGATTTATCTAGATGGGAGGCTGTAGCAGTTGATCACAAGAAGCAGTGCCGTCACGTTGCTTTAGCAGTCCGGGTCTACCTCTTACTGAGTTTCCGACTGGATAACAGGCGTAGATGCCTCTCCTTTGCTTTCAATGCTACTTTATAAATGGCCAGACCTTTTGTAAAAGGTTCATTGGGCAAAAATAGAATAAAGGCGCACGTCTAATTTTAAACTTTAAATGTCCAAACCAAGTTTAACCCATAGCAATGTTTGGATACAAGATTTGGCTTACACGTTCTAGCTTTCTTTCTCATTCTCTTGCTCCTATAGTCACTCCCCTGAGCACCACCATATCAGAAAACTGCCAATTTTTTGTCCTTCTCCTCCAATCTTAGCATCCAGGATATTTATAAGAGAAATTGGAGTTTTTTGGGCTTATGCATTTTCCAATGGGCTTCTTCTATTCCCAGTTAACATTAAAATTTGCGCTTTCCTTCCCTTATCTAATTTTGGTTACACTAACCAGATGATTTACATTGCACTTATCCTCTGTTATTAGTATTGTGTGCATGCATTGTGCTGGTAAGCCTTGAGTCAGCTTTTGCACCAGTTAACAATAAATTTTCACTTTCCTTTCCTTACATAATTCTGGTTACACTAAAGACTGCATCTTAGGTTACAATGGAAACAAAATCAAATAGACCAGATGATTTGCATTGCAATTATCTTCTGTCATTGGTATTGTGCATGCATTGTACTGCTAAGGCTACCAAGTTTGTTAAGAAGTTCATTGTCATCATTACACTCTTAACATAAAAGTCTTTGTATGCAAGCATTGCAGTTAATATGTTTCTTTTCTTGAAATGCTATACTAGAGCCTTATCTCAATCAAACATGCTAATATTTCTCTGACATAGGTACGATACAAAAGGTAAAAATGGTACATACATATTGAGCTGTACCAAACTAAGTTCATATCGATTTCTAGGATGATGAAGGCAAATTATACCAACAAATTTTGACAAAGTCAAAATGCGTTCCACATGTTTTTAACTATACGTACAACACGACAACTACATAAATCAAAGGCAGCACAAAATTACAATCCAAGACGTTACTAAAATACAATGCATACAACGATCAAAGATTTTGTTAAACAAAATAGAAATGATAAAATCCACTAGAAGAACTACATCGTCAACTCTTACCATTCGTTAAAAACATTACATTGACACACAATTATGACTCTATTTCTTTATCTCGGTAAAGATATAAACAACAAAATTTAACAGAAAAATTTTTATATCCATTCATTTCCATATTCGCCTATTTAAATATTAATAATTACAAAATTTTCATAACACATACCTTTCATTAATTTTCATATTCATTGATGAATAGCGTCAACATTTTGTCTCACATCACAAATGTTAAAAATATATCCTCAAGTTATCACAATTTAATATGCCATAATAAGCATAACGTATTAATACATAACACAATAGTGTCCCACTCTTTGTGTTAAAAACCGTATGCCGTCTGTCCGTCACCGGATCGGCCGGCCGAGATCGTCCCAATATCCCCTCCCGTCGATCGGCCCATATTTATTTGTTTGACCCTTCGCCTATTGGATGGCTTAGATTGCACCATATGACATCTTAGCGTCGGTGTCTCCCAAAATGAAAGGGTGCCAAAAGTGGAGGGGCCTTTCCGTTACTTTTATGCATAGGGATACCTCAAATCGCCATAGCCATTCATAAACATGGCCCGGATAAATAGCCCCTCGAATAAAGGCTGCTAGCCGTAGAAGCTTGAAATTCAATTGTCGATACGGATGGATCAGTTTAGGATCATTGCGAATTAGACCTTCAAATCGGGGATCTAATTCGAGGGCTCGCTCGGCGGACGTACATGCCTCGAAAAATTAAGAACCGGCCTGCCTGCCGCTGCAATACAGCACCCAGTCTTCTGCCAAACAAGAAAAGAAGCCCAAATCCGGCGACATGGTTTGTGTTTCTCACTTTTCATTCTTTGAAATTAACTTATTCGTTTCCATCACTATAAATATAGCTCGCCTGTTAAATATTGCTTATCTTTCTTTAAAGATGCATAAGAACACACACTTTGCAGTCTAGAGCTAGCCGAGCGATCCGAGACATGAAAGCAAAAACCAATTTTGTCTATGCATCCCAGAATGAAGCAGTTCTCAACAATAATCCCTGCTTTTCTGAATTTCCTTCTTTTAAATTTCATATACAATCACATAGAAAGCCCACCAACGGTGGGCAATTTTCTAGTTATCTATATAAGATGTGGTTTAGCCAAGATAAGCAAATTTTGGACAAGTCAAGAGAGTTGTTTTTGGGCCAAAATTTGATAGATGGTGCATATTCACACGGGGGGTGACTCCGCAACAGAGTCTGTTGGATAGGTATATTCACCCCTTATTCTTAATCTACAACCGTATGTAAAGTTCCTCGTTTGTGGAGTATGCAAAGTACAAAATTTGCTATCTTGTATAACAAGATTAGCAAAATACTATAAGATTTCAAGCGGAATACTATATGGTGTTGATTTCATGCATTACGCAAAAATACAATTATAAGGGCTCTCACGCCCCTACGTCACCCCGTGGTGAATATGCACCCAAACCAAAGGGGTTTAAGGGGGATTTTAATTTAAATGTGTTGGACCCAATAGTTGTGTTAATTAATGTCAATGGTAGTTATGTGTTAGTTGTTAATGTCAATGGTTGTTATGTGTTGGGGGATTTAATTTTTATATGTTAGATGTTAATGGTTTGTGTTGCAAAAATTTTTTTTGAAGGGCCTTAGGACGCCCCCCCCAAGTGTGACAAAAATTTAGAATTCAAACCGGAAAAAACTAGAATTCATTTGAGTCTTTCATCACAGAAGCTTTTTGAATTTCATGACAATAAAACAAATAGAACATAAGTAAAAGTTACTATAAAGATAGAAGTGATTGATCCCATTATTTTAAAAGTCATAAAGTTTTCAACACCCATACACAAACATTTTTCAACTGGAATTTAACAGCAGCCTTTGGCCTCCATGGATTCTTGTGGTGAGAAACCAAAGTGGGAAACTTTTTTGCTTGTTAGCACAAGGATCTAGAAGCTGTATAAAAACTGAATTTGGTGGCAGTTGATAGCAAGCTTGATGAGGATAAAGAATGGTGGAAGTATGGGAAATACTAAAGGATTACTTAATAGCCATTGTTGAATTATACATCCAAGAAAAGGAAATGATGGTTTTGTGAAATTGATTGAACAATTGGCACAATAGAGAAGCATGGGAAGAAGAAACTTTGTGTATTATGAGCTTCAACCTATGTGCTTGACTAGAGCAAGCATGTACTTGAGCTCAAAAACTATTGTTATGCTTTAATGCTAAAGCTTTACAACCCTCTCTAAATCTGTTCAATGCATTTTTCCACAAGATGTTAAAGATGTCCAAAGTGCCCAAGTATTTATTAGTTCAACCTTTGCCCTTTGATATAGATATGGCCTTTTGCCCATTGATATATTATGTGAACATTTTGCCCTTTGATATAGATGAGGCCCTTTGGCCCTTTGATATAGATAATGTGCCAAAATACGAGCCAAGCAAAATCGCCTTTTTTTGTCGGATTTTTGCATTGGGCATTTTTTTTTTTTCATAATGGCTCGGGGCACACGACTATTTAGCTTAGGGTTGCAATAGCAATCTCGCTTGCCTTGGCACACTTTTTATCGGATTTTTGCCCGCACACTTTTTGTCATAATGGTTTGAGGCAGAAGTCTACCAAAGCATGTTGCACTTGGCACATGGAAATATGGGTATGTCGCGACCGTACTTTTTAAAGCACTCCTCTACTTGCATCTTTACACTATCTCGCTTCATCATCTTGTTCTCATTTTCGTTTTCGCCATCTCCGATGTACTTGCTAGACCATTCTCTTCATCGCTTTTAGTGGTTCCATCTACGCAGGTAAACCGCTTCCTCAATGCGTTGTACATTGCTATCTTGTCGCTCTAAAGCTCGCCTCATATCGGTATGCTATTCACTCTCTTCCATACGTTTGAATAGGACATATCAATGTTCGCATTCTCATTCATAAATAGACGCGATTTTGCGGTGGGTGAACATCGGTCTTACGACGTTCCATAAACATTGTCGATAACGTGATCCCCGCTCATTTGTCCAAATGACGGGACGGATGATGGCGGCCGCAGCCGACCATTTGTCACTTGGCGATTGTGCCAATGGCTGCAGAGTTGCGGAAGTTGCATTAGCGGACATGCGATCGCATGCCGATTCGCGCATAAAGGCGTTCACCGCCTGCGTTCTATGCGGTGTAGTTGGATTGTGATTTCTGGGACTGCTACTATGTCATCTACACCAGATGAAGTGGCTGCATCTACCCTTATATGCTGCTCTATTTTTGCTTCCTCCCGTATGATAGACAACATGCTAGTCACTACTGTTGATGGGTTGGTGTGCACGTCTAGCCCAAGGGCCAGCTGGCTTTGTTTTGCACTCATCAATCTTTTTGCATGCTTTATTATCAGATCGCGGGCAGACTTGAACATGCCTATGTTCTTGCAAGAATGCAAGCTGCCCTTCTTTTCTTGTACCGATAACATCTTTTGTTTTCCTCCATGTCCCAAAATTGCAGCGATAACGGATCATCCTCCTTTTGCCTAAGGCCATACACCATTGTGGGATAAATCGTGTAAAACCACCGATATTAGATCAAGGTAGAAATTGATACATGCGTACTAAATTTAATTAAAACAAATATTCTAGGATTTGATTACATGCTAAGATCTTTTTAGAATGCACAAAAAAATTGTAGATTGCCTTTATTGACAAGACAAAAAAGAAAAAGGTAAAAAGTGTCATATAACAGTACAGCTAACTACACTACAATCCTATACTGCAATAGAATGACCCATCGCCATACCAATTGCTAAGTCCAACATATAATGATTTAGAATAAAAAAAAAACAATTGGCACCATGTTTTGCAACTCTCTCATCCAATATCAAGCTAGAAAAAAGCTTACGGACCAGCTTATGCATCTAGAACATGAATTATGTACAAAATCAAGGGATCTTCTAGCCTACCAGTTTTCATTTTGTGCATGAGGATTTACGCCACTTATTATGAATCTTAGGTTAGCCAATAATCAAAGAATCTAACATCTATTAAACCAACACTAAAACATTAAACATTCTCAAAACCAAGCCTTTACCCAAAGCTCTACACCCAACCAAACTACTCACCTAGCAATATCAGGCTGAAATATAAAGACATGCCTGACAATCAATTACCTCTTGTACCTCCTTTATCGACCTAGCAATCCTCAATATGATACACCAAAAACCAGGTCCTAGGATACTAACAGGATATTAAACAACAACAGCAGAAGCTCTAGAAAAAAGTAATAGCTTTCTAGGAATCAGATTGAAGACGGAATGAGTAGAGCAGTCTTTCTTGACCCCCTATCACTCTTCCGGCCATAACTCTCTTACTCGGAGGAGTTATGGAAAATGCAGCCCCAATTCAGAAACTAGACTCGAACAAGATTCCAATGAAGTAAGGGTCACCTCAATCCGAGCTGTAATTGCAGAGATATCGCCGATTGAATTTCAGGTTTTATTTATAGAACCCTCTGCGATTTCAACCTTCTTTGACCTGCCTTTGCCTTTGCCTTTTCCTTTTCCTTTGCCTTTTGTTCCCAACCATGACATATAATAACTCTATAAAAATGGTGGAGGAGCAAGCCTTCCAACCATCAACAACTAAAACCCCATTGCTTGTTGTCGTTAACCTCCATTGCTTGTCCTCATTCCTTTCGCATCCCTTTAACCAGCCTCACACTGCAGATAACATCATCCAGTGGCACCAAACGCACAACAAGCGGGGAATCTATGCACGTGCCTAATACAAAAACGATCCAAAAAACAACTTATTTGTTTGCTGCTCCTGGAAAAGAGATACATGTCCTCGTTCTAATCCAATACGAAAACTTCTACGACCAACATCCAACAAGGTTGCATGTTAAATGTGGATGTCGTGGACGAGCAAGCAATGCACACAATCACAGTAACTGCTGACGACGAACGCGGCGTGGAATTACAAATCGTGTTGAGACCAGGTTTTTGGGTCTCCATATGTAATTTCGGTGTAAGGAAGAGAAACCCATTGTACGAGTACGGAGATTGTGTGAATACCATAAAGATTCAAAGGAACACTGAAGTGACACCCATTGAAGGGCCTGGAGTTCTGCTCTCCTTATTGCCTACGCCGATAAAGGCAAAGCGTCACCGTTAAGTCGCGACCCATGACCAACCCATTCCGTCAACACGCTAGTTGCTATTGTTCCGGGTCAAAGAACATATGATGTTCCCTTGTTTGCTAATCGGAGATGGGTGTGACAAAAGGATGTCGCGTAATTAAAGTTTCGGCACGAGCGGGCACATGTGTTTGACAAGCTCAAACACTTGTTTCTCTTTTTAGGACATAAACCCATTGTCGTATTCAAGACCCTAAAGGCCAGCACGTTCCGTGGCCAGACTAGCTTAACATCTATAGCAATGATTTGGAGTTCGTGGTTGAGCTCAAATGTGCATTTACTCTGGCTCTTCAGTATGCTTTGGCTGAATGATCGAGGATCTGCTTTCATTGTAGCTAATGCGCCTCCTAATGGGTAATGGAGAAATTTATCAAGCAATGCTCCTACCATTGTGACATGTAGCGTGTTGGATCCAGTGTCGATGTCACCGAACATTGTTAACTCTTACGTCGTATGTCGCCGTTCGTTCGCACGCGTGTCGCAGAGGATCGTCCTAAGACTACCTTGTTGCAAGCATCGGACGTCTTGACGACCTTGTTTTCGCCAGTTATGTTCAATCTTAATGTGCCTAAGATCTGTACATGCAAGGATGTTTGATTAGTAGAGAGCTGTATGAAAGAAGGTAAAAAGCGAAGACAATTTTGGCTTAGTTTTAGTAGCAGAAGATATACATTGGTATTTTGTAGAACGTGTGTTGCAAAGACTTCATTTGTGAGTGTTGCTACTACGTCATCGTCTGGGAACCATAAATCATCCAGAAACCAACTTGACAGTACGTCCTCTATAATCTTGAATGCCATTGTAGCTTCTATAGATGTTAAGCTAGTCTGCCAACGGAACGTGCTGGCCTTTAGGGTCTTGAATACGACAATGGGTTTATGTCCTAAAAGAAACAAGTGTTTGAGCTTGTCAAACACATGTGCCTGCTCGTGCCGTAAGAACTTTAATTCTGCGACATCCTTTTGTCGCACCCATCCGACTAATCAGCAAATAAGGGAACATCAGATATTCTTTGACCCCACAATAGCAACTAACCAGGGTTGGCGTGTATGGGTTGGTCATGGGTCGCGCTTTTAACAATTGGATCGTGGGATATGTTTGCACTATCGTGGGCAATAAGGAGAGCGAGAACTCGGGCCCTTCGGTGTCACTTAGGTGTTCCTTTAAATCTTTATGGTGTTCACACAATCCGTGACTGCATAATGGGTTTCTCTTCCTTACATCGAAATTACGTATGGAGACCCAAAAACTTGGTCTCAACACGGTTTGTACATTAGAGAAAATTTGGGGTCTCATATGGACCTCCTAAGAGAGACTAAAAATATTTTTTTCCTTTTTTATCCACGTCATATCATCTCATTTTCTCTTAACCATTATTATAGAGAGAGAGAAGATATCTTGAACCATCTAATTCCATATCTAATGGATATTCACATGTGTATAGGTCTATTGGGCGTGTAGGAAAATATTCGTTACCTAAGAGAGGGTTTATTAGGGTCTATTTTGTGCGTGTGAAAAGATTTGTGCACGAAGGGAGGGTTTATTAGATGCTCGTGCAGGAATGCCGACGCGTCAGATCTGGAGTTAGAGTTCTCCATCGAACCGGAGATAATTTGCTCGATCTCTTCTTAATGCCGGTTTCTCAAACCAAAGGCGACATCTGTAAGTATACTTGGCCTCTATTTCAAATTCTAGCATTTGAATTCGAATTTGAATTACACTTCCCTTGAGCGAGATCTCACTAGCTTATAAAAGATGGGCAATTTTAGATTTAGATTTTTTCTTTTGTATGCCTTTCTATGGCTCAAATTAGGATCAATCCACCTTCTGATGAGTATGCCCAGACAACAAATAAAAGGAGAGGTAGATGTAGATGCAAATTTAAGGATGTAGATGCAAATTTACTACGCATGTCCGGTGCAAAGAATGCTGATCTATGGTGTAAGGGAGAGATCTATCCATGTAATCCTCTAACAGGTAGAACTCCAAACTTTAATTCAGTTTCAGGGTTGGTTATATTTGCCTGTGAAGGAAAGGGAGGATTGCTTGGTTATGTTGAGAGCATGGTCCAGTACAATGGACAAGGTAAAATGGATGAGAGCCATAGTAAAGTTAGCCACTTACAAAAGAGAATTGAGCAGTTAGAGCAAGATAAAATTCGGATGGAATTCGTGATCAAACAACAGGAGAATGAATGTTGTATCCTACAATTTGAAGCTCAGAAAAATAAGAGGCGGATTTGCTCATTAGAAATTAGATTGAAAAGGCTAAAAAAGACTTCACTTGGCCTTCGTGAAAGGAAGAAACATTTAAAGCCAATTGAGCAAAAATTGTGGAGTTGCTAAGAGGAGAATCTATGCAGTCGCCCAAGTGCTCCATACAAATAAAACTAAAGGTATAATACGGGGAAAATGTGGGGCAAGTTTTTGAAGAAATTTGTGACTAATGATGAAATTATTGCAATGCTAAAGCAGCCCCTGTAATGTGAGCTTGGCATGAAAAGAGCATAATTGAGATGGTAATAGGAGAAATTTATGCTAAAGTGGACGCGTTGATTTCGCGGTAAGGTGTATGTGATTCTGCTGAATTAGCCGCAAGGCTATAGACTCCTCTTTAAACCATTCTATGATGCCTTAAAGGCTTTAGGCACAAAGAAAATAACCATTCAAGACCTTACTACATGGAGAAGATAAGGGCAAGAAAGAATGTATCGAGTTAATGAGATTTTGGGCAAAGATGCACTCTCTAGAGTCGGGTACTCCAAGCATTATTTCAAAATCTTCAAAGGGTGTTTATCGGATGATGCTGATATAATAGGGCTAAATGCAAGTAATAATGTCTGGTTTGATTTAGAGAAGGTTCTAAAATTTATGGTTGTTTATTACAACTTGAGAGAAAGTGACGTTGGGGGAAAGCTAGAGATCTGCCTAAAACTTGATGAAATGGAGCTCACAAGCAAGAAAAAATTTGAGAGAGTATCTTTAACGCTCATGAACAAAGCACTTTCAGCCCTTTATGATGAACAGAGGCAATTGAAGAAAAAAGGAGAGAGATCCGAATGGTTTTCCGTTCAATCGGGAAGATCATACATGGTGGTTAGGAATGTTTCAAGTAAAGAAGGAAAATTAATAAGTATTAAAGTGGGTTTTACCGGATCGATATTCCCAAGCTCATAGGCATGTACAACAGCGGTGAGAAGTTACATGTTGAGGGTTATGGTGCATTTGTAGTTAACTTTCACTTGGCATCTGATCTAAAGACAGAAAAATGTATGTACAACATCAGCTCCTCGGGTGCAAAAACTACAAAGAATTGTACTTATTGTTGTCATACTTTGAAAGTGAAGGGAGGACCATCCAGGAGCACTTTGTCATGTAACCAAAATGCTCCACCAAATCGTGATAGAAAGGATAAATTATTTCAGCCAATTTTACCTATTCCTTTAGAACAAGTTCATATTTGTACATTACATTGTTGAGAGGATGATTTGGCATTCTGAATGTTTTGTGTGGAATATAAGAAATGAGAAGGAGCGGTTGGAAGGTATAGCGCGTGTGGAAAATGTTCTTTCTGACGCTGGATTGCATGGTGGCTGCGTGAAATTGGAGAAGGATACGAAGCGATCCAATGGTAGAAGCTCTGTTCCAGCAAAAGTTTCTATTGGCGGTGACAAAGCGAAGCGTTTTTTAAACAATGTGCATAGTGTGAGTAAAGGGATGTTTGGATTTGGGAAGATGTTAGTCGAGGCTGAAAGGGATAGGACTGACAGATTGCATGCGGAAGCAAGGAAGTTACATGCTTGGAATGCAATGTCTGATCTTAATGCACTTTTACAAAAACCATATTTCAATGATGCAGATAAGCAGACATTTCGTGTGGTCGTAAGTAACTTTGCTGAAGCATACATAAGAGCATGGGGAGAGTGTGAAGTTACACATTACATCCATATAATATATGCACATGCTCCCTGATTCGCAGATAAATATGGCAGCCTTGCCATTTGGAACACTCAAGGGATGGAAAAATCCCATAAGCAGGCAAAAATGGCTTTCAATAGGAAGACCCAACGTAGTGGATGTCATGGAAATGATAAAGCAAACCCGCTCATACAAATGGGCCAATGGTTTTACAGAAAAGTACTTACTCGCCATGAGCAAAACATGGCAAGAAGAGCTTCCCCGGCAGTTCATATTGCCATGGCAGAAGTTGCAAAGAAACGAAAGCAAGATGCTTGGAAAAACTCTGATGCAAGTAACAAATCACGAGTGGAGAGAAAAAGAGGTTAAGGTGTGGGAGAAGGTATTGTTTATAATCTTTATTACATACAGAATGTGCAACATCCCAAGCAGCAGGTTTGTGTTCATGATGCTAGTGTCTTCATTATTATGCTAGTCCCTGATTATGCTAATGCTAGTTTATTATATGACAGGGTTTAGGATGCTAATCCCAATGCATGCATGCTACTAGAAGGCATGCATATTATGCTGCAGCAGCGTGCCCCTTATTTCAGACCTGCAGCAGCCTTGCATATTATAAGTGGCCATGTTTGTAAAAGATGCAAGATTCAATTCTCTGGTAGAAATAAGGCAAGGTTCTGTGTTTTAAATGCATGTTATGTTTCAGAATAATATGCCTAGTGGTTATCCCGCATTACACCTTGCCCAATATACGGTATCGATCCGGATCCAAATGTACCGCACAAAGGTATTTTTCTTCAAAGTATCTTCTCTAAAGTGAAATGGCAAATGATGTTGTTCCTCTTGCTTTCTGTTCCTCTACCAGATTAACTTGCATTTGAGGATTCGATGAAATTTACATACAGTTGGCCTTTCATGTGTTGTAAGATGTGAAGACATTGGTTACTGTTTGAAGACATTGGTTACTTGTGAAGATGTGAAGACTTGCATCAACTGTTTGACTGAGGAAAAACTAAATTCTGCTGGAAACAATTGAAAGAGGACCCTAAATATGAGGCACAAAGAGCTTCCTCAACAAGAGCTTATGGAACAGAGCAAAGGGCATCAGTTCACTTAGGATCATTCAACTTGTTTACACATAGCAAAACAAGACAGTTATAAATTACACATTTGTTTACACATTACAAAAATGCCAACTTGTTTTCACATAGCAAAAAAAGACAGTTATATTATGTTATATCAAAATGTCCAGTACATATGTTCACAACCCTGTTCTGTAGCCGAAAAACTAAAAAGCATAATAAAAAACATACTGCAGATACTACAATGAAGATAAAGAGCAAAAGATAAACTGCATATCACTTTAATCAGGCATCTTGAGCACTATTTTGAGGGCACCGTCACCATCAACTTCAATCTTCATCTTCAGAAGGCGTTCCTCATGCAAGCAGGAACGATCTACCCAATGCTGCACTTTTCTAGAAACCAAAACTCCTTCGGTTTGCAAAACCATCACCTTGGGAACAACTGAACCGAGCTCTTGCACTAATTTTTTGAAGCTTTTGAGAAGAAGCGACAGATTCCTCCATTGGCCTCTTCTGGGTGATCTTAGTCCGCGCCATATCTAGAGCTGTCGGGATGAGTGAAGCAATGCAACCAGCTGTTCACAATTTATTCGAAATTTTGCATGCAGAAATGATAGGACCTATATAGATCCTATAGACAAAAGGTAGGCTATAAATTATTATTCGATAGGACCTATATAGGATATTCTTAGAATATTCTACTTTTATTTTGGGGGTAGTGTATGTGGTAAGTTTTTTTATATAAGTTTTTTTTTTTTGGGTAGTGTATGTGCCAGTCATCATGTGCCAGTCCAAGTGGCAGTGCATGTCACTAGTCCATGTGGCATGCCATGTCACTAGTCCATGTGGCATGCCATGTCAGTAGTCCATGTGGCACTAGTCCATGTCAGTGCATGTCACTACTCCATGTGGCATGCCATGTCAGTAGTCCACGTGGCAGTCCATGTGGCAGTCCATGTCAGCAGTCCATGTGGAGTCCATGTGCATTTGGAAGTATGTGTGGACAAGTATAAGTTTTTTTTTTAGCATTGAAGCACTTGTTGGACAAGGGTGAACACATTGCTACATCAAAGGGTGAAGAGATTTTCTGTTGTTACCTCCATTTTTCACTTTCTACCTTGCTAGATGGTTAAGATAAACTTGTGCGCGCCGCTAAACATTTTCCATTCAAAACATATTTCTAAAGCAATTTTATTTTGGTTCTTCGTAGCTGTCAACGTAAAGGGAAGCTTCAATCTCTGAATTTGGTGCATCGATCTTACCATATACTTTATATTTGAGGGCATTTCCAGATCATTCAATTTTAATTCATTGCATGTTGCTGAAGGGCAAGCTCTTTTTATAATTCAACACCATCAAACATGCCAAATTACTTTGTTTATGAATCAATACCATCAAATGTGCTGGCCTGCAGCAAAATCGAGGTAGCCTGACTGCAGCTTGGCATGAACATTTCAGTCAGTAATTATTCTTCTCAGCGAGGTTTCATCATTTATTTGTCTGCATGTTATTGTGCTTTATAGGAAACCTACTAAAGTTTTCTAAAATCATGGCTATAAAATCATAATCAGTCGCTTTGTGTTTATTATTATTTGCTCCACTAGGGATGAAATGAGGTGGTTTAGCCAAATATGGCTTGCTCTGTACTATCTTGATTATTTCTGCAATATACAAATAAAGTACGTAGGGATTTACAACTATTTGTGAAGTTATTACAACAACCAAGTGTGCCTCTAAATATAGTCCCTTATAACAATTATTGATAAATATGTAGCATTATAACAGGGGGTTTTTTTTGTGATTTTATACGCTTTTTGGCATGGTTTTCATATGATTCATGGGCGTATTGCACGAGGCATACTAATCAGTATATCTAGAGTGCATGCATATTTCAATGGCATATTATCTATGGTTTTACAATGGTTTTGCATTGCATATTTATTCCTTCACAAATAACTTATCTTTTTACTCCAAAAAATGCATGCAAGTATCGAGACCCTTTACTTTAGGGTTCGTGGAAGAAAATATTTTAGGGTTTAGTCAGATCTACAGAGCAACGATTCTTGCTTGGCTGTGCTCGGATTTGTGCATGATAGCTCCAGTGCCTCTGACAGATGGATGAAACCGAAACCCCGAATAGATTTTAGGGTTCTTTCCTTTTGTAACACTATTCTTTCCATGACGACGGTGTCTTCTTCGGGCGCTTATGGCTCAACAAATCCTCCCCCGTGTTAGCCTCTCCTGCACCTGCGTACGCCAAAAATGCGGATCTGCGGCTTCTGGGCGATGAAAACCTGTTGGGAAGAATACTTTTGGAGCCCCGACAGTGCAAATAATGGATGGGTTTGATTGTGGAATTCGCTCTCTTTGCTGCCAGAACGATTTCGCCATCGTGCGTGCCTCGAAAATTTTGTTATCTCATCTTTTTAGCATACTTAGGCTGGGAGATCCTTCTCTGTCGTTTATGCTCAGATTGCCTTGCAGGTGCTTTTTTAGATATGCTCATACTAGCATCAGGTTATCAATCTAGTGGAGATCCAGTTTTATGGCAGCCTCAAAGCGTGAAAAGGGCATTTGAATGGGCCACCATGTTTCAAGATCTCATGGCAAAATTTCCTGCCGACCAAAAGAGGGTGAAATATCTAAGGAAGCCTTTGATCGGCTCTCTTAGATCTCATGGATGCCACTCCTCACCCTCCAGATTGCCGGCCTTGTCATCTTCCCCGCTTTCGCCTAGGCCGGAAACTTCTTGTAAGTGCTCTTCTTGGTGCATTTGGAATTGGCAATGGACGGCTTGTTCTGTTATTGTGCTAGCCTCAAGAATTAGACAAAGAGAACACTTACGTAGAATGTCCACATGCAAACCAAATGCGGAGTAGGAAGTGGTCTTTGATGAAATGGAAGGCGAAGGCCGGAGAATCTACCAGCTAGGGTAATGGTTGATAAATTTGAAGAAGGAATAAAAGGACGTTATTCTCCTTGGTAGTGGTGGAGTCCCTTAGTGGGGACTTAGAAATAAACTGGAAGTTCTCTTGCCAAATGGGGCACAAGTGTTAAGGATTCTATGGATATTTGGAAGAGATCGGACTTGGAGTAAAACAATTCGAGACATTTCTTGTCATCCTTTGTGAACAATGGGCTAGAGACAATGGGCTAGAGAGCGGTTTGTTGTATATCACTTCAAGGAAACAATGTACAAGCTCATGGGAGGGATGATCATTTTTAAGTCCGAAGCGCACATTGGACAAATGTTTTGAACGATGCTAGCTGAAAGTAATAAGCACTCGTAAATCAATACATGGGTTGATGTTGTTGCAGCTCATTGGTGGTTCCGCATCGTGAAAAGCTCATCGGCATCGAAAAGCTCATCAGAAAGCTGGAGACAAATGCAAAACAAGTTACTTAATTTCTTACATTCTTATCCAGTTTTATCATGACAAAACCAATTGTCACGTTACTTTGATAGATGGTGGGAAGAATCAGCATCTGCTTGTGGCCTTAGCGATTCTAAATGGACGTTGAGAATGAAAGATGAAGTTGAGAAATATTTGCTAGGTCATTTGAGATCAAAAGAGGGTTTGTGTTGGAATTTGCCACCAATCATTGCAGCATTTGCTTTGAGACATGGCACATTAGCTCAACATTATATCAGGGAGATTGAGAAACATGCGATTGAGAAAGAAAGCCCCGCCCTGTGCTCGTGCCACTCACGTTGTAATACCCTATGTTGTAATAGCTTATGAATGCTTCGCGGAAATAATTTGTTTGTCTTGATGTTATTGTGCTTTTTAGTTTAATATTTAGGCCCATAAAGTTTACCTATCTTTGCTTTAGTTAGGGCCCGAAGGGCCCAAAATTTTTTTTAATATAACAATCAACACACAACTACCATTAACATTATTAACACAAATCATTGCATTTAACACATTTAAATTAAAATCCCCCTTAAAACCCCCTTTGGTTTGGGTGCATATTCACACGGGGGGTTACGTAGGGCAGCGAGAGCTCCAAAAATAGAGCTCCAAAAATATATTTACAAATATGTAGCATTACAATACATGTACAAAATTAACACCATTAAGTACATTCTCTCAAACCTTATAGTATTTTGCAAACTTTAATATACAGTATACAAAAACTTGTACATGCATACCCCACAAACGAGGATCGCTATGTACGGTCCAGATCTTAGAATAAAGGGCAAATATGCCCATCCGACTAGAGTGTTCACCAATTATGGAAGGTGATTGGGGTTCCACATCTTCATTTTTGTCGATCGTGAACAACCTACACACATCACAACCATGATTGAGATATGAGTTGACATACATCACATAGAGTGGCCATCTTTGAGAAGTAAAAGACATTAAAGTGTTAATCAACTGTTTTCAAAACCAAAAACTGATTCTTAAACTGGTCCATTATCATTGAATTTCAATGATAATGTAGCTCAAGAGTGTAAACTCCATTTATTGGATAAGATATAAGTGTTCTTGGTGGAACATCCTCATATATTATACAACAAACCATTTTTCTCTTTATATTTAGTGACTTGCATTCTCTGTATTTGTTTGAGCATATTTTATTTTGCATAACTAATATCCTATAGTCTTATCTTAATAATTCCTTCTTTTGAACTACTACAAATAAAGGCCTAAACCCGTGGAGCTTTAATTAGGGTTTACACTTATAGCATTGTGGGTTTAGGGTTATGTGTTTGCAGGATATAGGCGTACGAATTTAAGGTTCATGTGCTAATAAGATACATATACAATCCATATACAGTACAAACTCCATTGAAAGATACATATTCATTCTGACTCATTACAATCTCTTGGATGAAGTTTAATGGGATAAGGATATGGGTTTAGGTTTGTAGGGATTTATGGGTTTATGGTTCGAGGATCTATCATATTGTAAATTAAAGAACCGAAAGGACGAACTTCGGATACTTCTACACACAAACACACCCGGATCTGCCGCAACTCCCCACACTTTGGCGGCAGACGGCCGGTGAACCAGCTCCTCGAGGGTAGGGGACGGATGCTTTGGGAGAGACCGCTCGACGATCCACGAGGGCTGCAACCACCTTCCCCGCAATCAATTGGTTCGATGGCGAATGTCGGGGGGGGTTGAAACGATGGCTCCGTAAAGTGCTGGACCCCACCATTTAAGCACAGCGGTCCGTCAATCTGGCTCCTTCCTCAAGACCAAGAAAGCCGGGGTACCTTGCGGAGCACCAAAGAATGATGTTTGGTCTTCTAGACGCCACCCTAGGGCCTTCGGAGAAAGGTCTTGAGTAAGCCTCGCATACGGAAATATTACCCGAACAATGGGTGAGATACTTGCGGCGGATGACCCAATGGGAAGCGGGCACCGTACCTCCATGAGCGAGGCCTAGTACGGTCATTCTTGAAGGGATGTCATAATGGCCTGCGAACGCCGCTAACGGAAGGGGCCAGCATTTGGATGGTATGCGTAGCTTCTCGAGTGGGTCGGGCCCCAATGGTGCCGGTTCTCACGACCTCTTCAACGGGGCATTGCAAGAAGGCTTCCCGACCGACTACTAGTAGAGTTGTGCCCATATACAAAGCAGGGGACCCCACAGCCCGACCAACCATCGCACCATTATAGTCGGGCTCGTCTTTGCCAAGTTGCTTGCTTGGGATTCTTGAGCTGGCGCATTGACACTTTGGGCGAGGATGGAGAAGTCGCGGCTCGCAGGGCAAAGCCCAGCCCCGGCATTCTACTATTGACCATATCTTCACTCTGCGAACACTCATAGAGGATAGCCGGAATCGGCGACGAGAATGCATGACCGTTGCTTTGTGGATTTAAGTAAAGGCTTTTGACCACGGTGCCTGAGGGATAAGTTGTGGGACGATTGAGACAAAAATAGGACCCCCTCTCGACTTGAGTAATGCTATATACAAACTATCACGAGGCTGGCTTGCTCCGTCGTCTCCTAATTGTCGGGGAGCAAGTATTATTAGCATTGGGGCGCCAAGGCTGCCCTCTATCCCCGGCGGCTCTTGTACATTGACCGCCTAGAAGAATGGCTAAATTTGAAAGCACGGGGCGGCTCGGTTGATGCACCACATAATCGGCAACTCATATATGTCGATGATGTTGGCACGCTGGATATACCCCGGAGGACATCCAACGCCACGGATGCTTTGGACACTTTCTCGCCAATTCAGCGACATGAGAGTTAACGGAAGGCCAGGACAAGGGTCTTCTTTGGTCCCATCATCTCGGCACCCACGTCTTCCCTCATTCACTTACCGAGGAGGGTAGTGGAGGTGGCTCGATCTTATAAAAGTATTTGGGCATTGAGTTTTCTACTACCACACCTTTGGGATGCATCCATCAAAGTTCTGGTCACACTACCACCCCCAAACTGGTCCACATGTTGTTTTGATGTCTTTTTGCAAAAAACAACACCAAAAACTACGTGTTGTTTTTGTCGGGATTTGCTAGAAATGGCGTGTAGTTTTAGCAAAATTTTTATACATGTAGTTTTTGTTGTCAAAAGTCTATGCATAGAGAGTTTTTGTCAAAATTATCTACGCGTAGGAATTAGCGTATATTTCTACATGTTGTTTTAAAAGTAGTTTGTAGTTTTTCAAGCGTTGCTTTCTTCAAAAATTAGACATGTGATTAGTAATAAAACTTAAAAGTCCACATGTTGTTTTTAAGCTGTTGTTTTGCCAAAAAGCAACACTAAAAACCATGTATAGGATTTTGTCCGGATTTTGCTAAAAACTATCGTAGTTTTCGATTTTTCTTTTAATTATGTTGTTTTCAAGTGTTGATCCTTCAAAAAAAAGATATGTGGTTTTGAGAAGCAATGTAATTTTTCAAAAATAGGTGTTGTCTTTTAGTATTATTTTACATAAAATGCACATGTTGTTTTATAGAATTTTCAATAAACAACATGTCAAATAAATATTTTTAAGTGTTGTTTTCTTCAATAAACAACATGGTTAAATGCCATGGTTAAATGACAAGTTTTTCAAGTATTGTTTTCGATTACAATCAATTGCTATTTTTCAAGAAATTGTTGATGCAAGTTTTGCAATTTATAACTTGTCATTCCTTCAAAGTGGAAAGAAACATTTCATCTATTGAACTTGTTCAAAATAAACCAATGCATGTATTTCAAGTAATAAGAAGCTGATTCAAAAATCCTGTTTCCAATTACTAAAACCATGATTTTCATATCCTCACTCTATCTGCCTATTCAATTCATGGGATTTTGAAATCCTTGGAGGTTGCAAAACTAGCTGCTTGTAATTGCTTGTAATGTACTCTTTAGAACAAACCATAGGTGGCGAAGCATATTTAGCCAAAGCGGACCGATTACAATATTTTTGGGAAGCAGATCTTTGTCTATCTTTGTATTCTAGCTATAAACTTTGTCAAACTGCCAAAAATTATAAAAGAATAGTGGTCAAGTGTATGCAAGATTAGCACCATATTGAAAACCATATGCAAGACTTGAACTACACCATATTTATCGTAACTTTCTAATTGGAGTTAGGGTTCTAATAGACATGAGAACCCGGACACCTCTCATGCTTCCAACTTTAAATAAATTAATAAGAAAAGATAGCATCATACCATGATATACAAAAGCATCTCCGTGTTATCCAACATCATTAGAGGCGGTTCCATAGTAATAGATCGGCCCCTTGAATATATCAGCCCAACACATAAAAGCGTTTTTGGGGCCAAAAACACATTTGGGCATCCCTAGACAACCAAGTTTTAGTTAAAACACAAATCCAACTACCATTTCAAGCAAAAAATGTAGATGTTTAAGGAAATCAACCCAAACGTATGTAGGCCAAGATTATTTGACTCTTTGAAATGTTAGCTTATGGATTTCGAAAGGTTTAGAGCTCGGGCAAGTGGCACGAGGCATGGTACAAGCAATCCATCATAAATCGATCTGAGCTTTGTTATGGTCTTGAGCAGGCCGACCAGCATATATCTTTGGTAAATAGATTCAAAAGCGTATTTCTAGCAAATCTTGTCTCTGCCCTGTAGATTAGGAAACAAAGGATTATGCAGACGCCAAATGCACTATCTGTCACAAGCCGACACATCTTCGGCAACAAATCCGGTAGCATAGCAATATGCATATCTGAAACTGTGTTTTAGCAGGTGCAACGAATCCGGCGGCTACAAATCATGGGCGACATGTGTGTATGCCGACTTCAAATCCGACATTTTCTGTGGATGCGGTTTAGGTGCCTCATCTATTAGATTGGCTAGCAATCCAATCCGCAAAAAATTTGAGCTCCATGTATTCATCGGTGGCGGGCTAGGCGCTGACTCGTTGCTTTCAGTTTCCTTCTTGCATTGCTTTGGAGAGCTGCAATCTCAATCTCAAAGGCGCAAGATAATCATGCAAGGAGCACGGTGCGTAAGAAACAAGAAAGGCAAAGCCTGAAGAAAGCAGGCAAAGCCAAGAAACAAGGCGCCGAAATCGACGCGCCAAAATCGACGTGGGAAAAAAAAATTTAACCTAAACCAATAGGATGATCAGGACCAAGATCAAGATCTTGGCCCTTCATCTCTGCCTCATCTCTGCCGTTAAAATAAACCAATAGGATGTTAGGGCCCAAGATCTTAATCTTGGCCCTTCATCTCTGCCCACCTTTATATTTTTTAGCTTAATCATTTTCTTTCACCTTCATTGTGCTTCTTTTGCCTTATATTTAGTGTTTAAATATTTTTGCCTAGCCAATATTTACATTTCCACCCATGTCCTTTATTAAAATTTTACCACCATTGCCTTTGTCCAAATACTCTTGTACCACGCATTTGTAAAAATGGCATTTCCAACACACCATTCCCTATTGCCCCCGTGTGATCTTTTCCTTTTATGATCTTTTCCTTTTATTTACCCTTCACTTATTACCCACCTTGGTCTTCAAGCCCTTTGTTCAAGCTAAGTGACCATTATTGCTCCACCATGGTTCTAAGCCTTTGGTTTTCTTGCTTTTTAAAAAGGATGGACTTGTGAATACCACCATGCCTTTAATTTCTCACTCCATGGTCCCAAGGTTTGACCAATGGTTGCTCTAGCCAAAAAGTCAAGTCATGGAGTCAACTTGCCATGGTCTTTAAGATGCTTCTACAAATTTTCTCTAGCCCATAAATGTTGGCCTATGGTCCCACATCACTCTAAAAGCATTAAATATTTTTAAGTACGGCCTTTGGAAATTTGTTAAACATCCAAAAAGTGTTCAAATACTAGTATATGGCAAAAATAAGAGAAGTCATTTGGCGTGATTGGGGATACAACTAATAATTGTTTTCTGTCTTTTATTCGTAAAGAGGGCATCCGATAGAATTATCATCGGTTCGACTTTTTTGAAATTCATGGTTGCTCCAATGCTAACCCTTCTGTCCAAGTGCATATCTTGGCTCTGATTGAAGTGCAAAACATTGATTTGAGAGTCTAGGCATAGTGGCTGGATGCGCAATTACTTCTTTGAAGACCAATTAGTCTATTCTATTCTATTCTATTCGAAGACCAATTAGTCTTTTTGAAAATTCTACCATGATGTCTCGTTAAAGGCGTAGTCCATGTTATTGCCTACATGCCCATAATAAGCACTACCAAAATTTGTAAAGGTTTCATATGTGCATACTTGACACCAAACAATATTCTTGAAATCGTCTTCCACCACATGATCATGGTAATTAAAGTGACAATTTGGCGTGGAAGTGCAGTTTGCAAAGAAGCGAGAAAAATTAGACAACATATACATCTATAAGCGATGATCGACAACTAGAAATTATGCCTTCATAAAAGCTCATCTAAGCATCAAGTTGTCATAGTTATCTGACCTTTTGCGAAGCGTCCAGAAATATAATAAAATTTCCACATCAAAAGGCTAAGCGAGGGGAGCGTCGATATTATGATCTCCATTTCATATGGAATCACGTTTGAGCCTACATGGCATGTTGGAGCCCACGTGGCATGCTTGAGCCACCTTGGCGTGTTGGAGTCTAGGTGGCACATTGGTGCGTGCTTGGCATTTCAAAGCTTTCGGTGGCATGTTTGAGCCACCTTGGCATCTTGGAGCCTAGGTGGCATGTTGGAGCATGTGGCATGTTGGAGCCACGTGGCATGTTGGAGCCTAGAGGGCATATCGGACCCCTAGGTGGCATGGTGGAGTCCGCGTGGCATGTTTGAGCCACCTTGGCATGTTGGAGCCGCATGGCATGTTAGAGCCCGCATGGCATGTTAGAGCCCACATGGCATGTTGGAGCCAACTAGGTGGCATGATGGATCCCTAGGGGCCACGACATTTGAGTCTCTTGGCGAGCTAGTTCGATTCAGGAGTGGGAGGGTTGCTCGTCCGTGGGTAGGGGCCTTGAGGAGAGGACCTTTGGTCAAGCTACTTAGGAAGGTTTTAAGGGTCTATCTTTTGGCTTCAATACCCTCCCTCTCACATTGATGATATTGTGCAAGATCTGGTCAAACTTGACTAGGATATGGCCTCAAATATAAACCATGTGTGTTGTTAGGTTATTGAAGTGTTTACATTATAGCATAATTCGCTTACACTTGGGACATGGTCGAGAGTTTTGATTGAAGGCCTTGAAACATAAATGGCCCAGCGGACATGGGTTTGGATCTATTTTCCTCCCAATTGTGGCAATTAGAAGTCAAAGAGCTAATTGTATATATATTGTCTTGAATAGAAGCACTCAAAGGAGTTGGAATTATTGACCAAGTCTAAATTCTAATGTATCATGTAAAATATGATCATATGGCTTGTCTTCCTCTCCCATGCTCCTTTGAATCATTTTGGGATAAGCATATATAAGTTGATACTTCTTAGGTGAGTTAGTTCGTAGGCATGCTTTGATATGGGTATGATGTGTTAGAACCGCCAAGTTGGTTAAGGCAACCAATCTTTGTCCAAAATTATGCAAAAGGCATCAATTACATTAGGATCCCTAAAAGCAAAGCGAGGACTTGCACTTAGATCTGAATATCTCGAGTTGTCTTTGGTCTTTATTCAAATGATTTTAGAGGAGCAACTAGAGAAAAATTGTGATGAGATGTGGGAAAAAATTAGGCTTAATTTGGATGCGGGATGTCGAGAAATCTGGTTCAATATTGAAGAAAATTTGACCACTTTGCATACATGTAA
Organism: Isoetes taiwanensis; assembly: GCA_021234155.1. Classification (NCBI taxonomy): domain Eukaryota; kingdom Viridiplantae; phylum Streptophyta; class Lycopodiopsida; order Isoetales; family Isoetaceae; genus Isoetes; species Isoetes taiwanensis. The sequence goes on along the minus strand of JAJEKV010000117.1, from coordinate 2,402,055 downwards.
TAGGGTTCAGAGATACTTCTCATAATAACATGCTACGAGAGATACTTTTTGCGATCGAACTATAATTTACCTTTTGCACATGATATTAGGCCCTATTCAAACTGTGTTAGTTGAAATCATGCAAAAAAAATCAAGCTTGAGATCAAAAATCTACTAATTTGGTTTTTGCGACAGTTCAGCGGCAAAAAATTTTGGATCCAATTTGGTCTCATTTTTTCTTCATCATCCAGTTCTAAATCGGGGCTATTTTTTTTTGCCATATATTCCTACAACTTTTCTCTAATAGTCATTTAAAAAACCATGCAAAAGTGTTGGTAAAACTCGAGATATCATCATTTGGGTGTGCGGGCCTTGTTTTGTCTCGGGGAAGTGCATTGACCAAATTTTCTTCAATTTTGAACCTGATTTTCCACGGGCATCCATGATCAAATTGAGCCAAATTTTTTCCAAATCTCACCACAACATTTATTTGGTTGCTTCTCCAAAAATCATTTGAACAAGATCAACATAACTCGAGATAGTGCAACTATCTCATTTTGCTTTAGGAATCCTAATGTAATTGATGCCTTTTTGCATAATTTTGGACAAAGATTGGTTTTCTTAAACAACCTGGAGGTTCTAACACACCATATCCATATCAAACATGTATGAACTAACACACGAGAAGTGGCATGTTGGAGCCCATGTGGCGTGTTTGAGCCACCTGGCATGTTTGAGCTTTGGTGGCATGTTGGTGCCTAGTCGACATGCTTGAGACACCTTGACAGGTTGGAGCAAAGGTGGCACGTTGGAGCCCACGTGGCATGTTTGAGCCACCTTGGCATGTTGGAACCTAGGTGGCATGTTTGAGGCACATTGGCATGTTGGAGCCTAGGTGGCATGTTGGAGCCCCGTGGCATGTTTGAGCCTATAGGTGTTATGTTGGAGCCCACGGCATGTTTGAGGCACCTTGGCATGTTGGAGCCTAGGTGGTATGTTGGGTGGCGTGGAATATTTGAGCCACCTTGGCATGTTTGAGCCCTAGGTGACATGTTGGAGCCTAGTTGGCATGTTTGAGCCACCTTGGCATGTTGGAGCCCTAGGTCCACATGGCATGTTTGAGCCACCTTGGAATGTTGGATCCTAGGTGACAAGCCTTGACATGTTTGAGACAACTTGGCATGTTGGAGTCCATGTGGCATGTTGGTCTTTGGCGTGGCATGTTTGAGACACCTTGGCATGTTTGGGCAACCTTGGCATGCTGGATCCTAGATGGAATGTTGGAGCCCACATGGCATGTTTGAACCACTTTGGCATGTTTGAGCCACCTTGACATGTTGGAGCCTAGGTGGCATGTTGGAATTCATGTGGCATGTTTGGGCCACCTTGGCTTGTTTGAGCCTAGGTGGCATGTTGGGCCCATGTGGCATGTTTGGGCCACCGCCGATATGTTGGAGCTTAGGTGGCATGTAGGGAACTGCATGGCATGTTTGAGCCACCTTGGCATGTTTCAGCCACCTTGGCATGTTGGAGTCAGCGTGGCATGTTTGAGACACCTTGGCATGTTTGAGCCTGGGTGGCATGTTTGAACCACCTTGGCATGTTGGGCAGCGTGGCATGTTTAAGACACCTTGGCATGTTTGAGTCTTGGTGGCATGTTGGTGCCTAGGCGGCATGCTTGAGCCACCTTGGCGGGGTTGGAGCCTAGGTGGCATGTTGGAACCCACATGGCATGTTTGAGCCACCTTGATATGTTGGAGCCTAGGTGGCATGAAGCCCCGTGGCATGTTTGAGCCACCTTGGCATGTTTGAGCCTAGGTGTCATGTTGAAACCTAGGTGGCATGTTTGACTGCGTTGGCATGTTGGAGCCTAGGTGCATGTTGGAGCCTATAGGTGGCATGTAGGAGCCAGCGTGGCATGTTTGAGCCTAGGTGGCATGTTGGTGCCTAGATGGCATGCTTGAGCCACCTTGGCATGTTGGAGCCTAGGTAGTATGTTGGAGCCCATGTGGCATGTTTGAGACACCTTGGATCTAACCGTTGAAGGTATTTTTCATGAATGTAAAACAGTACGATACATTTCTAAATTTGAGCACACAAAAGAATATTCCAAGTGGTGGTGCTTTGCTTAAGAAATAGCCTCAAGAAAACCCTCAAAAAACCATACTTTCTTAAGAAATAGTTGCGTAAAAACTATACCTAGTTATAAACCACACCACTTCAAAAAACCACACTTCTAAAAAAAATAGGCGCTTAAAAAACTACACCTACTTAAAAACCACACCTAAAAAACTATACTTACTTTAAAAACAACTACTCAAAAACTACACCTAGTTATATAAACCACACCTAAAAAATCATACTTCCTTAAAAATAACTTCTTAAAAACTACACCTAGTTATAAACTACACCCTTGAGGAAAAACCATACTTCATTAAAAACAACCACTTAAAAACTACACCCAGCTTATAAGCGACACTTCAAAAAACCATACTCAACTATTTAGAAACTACACCCACTTATAAACCACACATCAAAAACAACACCTCAATTAAAAAAAATCACACCACTTCAAAAACTATACTTCCTAAAAAACAACCACTTAAAACTATACTTCCTTATAAACCACACTTCAAAAACTATACTTCTATAAAAACAACAACTTAAAAACTACACCTAGTTATAAACTACACCTCAAAAACAACACCTTCTTAAAAACAACACCCCCTAAAAAAAAGCAACACCTCTTTTTAAAAAAAAACCTCAAAAAGACACCTTAAAAAAAAAAAAAACTATAGCTCAGGTAAAAAAAACTACCGCCTCCTTAATAAACCATATCTCCATATAACCACATGTAGATTTTTGGAACAATGACATGTGGTCTTTTTATTCTTTGTTTTTTAGGTGTGGACAATTGGGGTGGTTGTGTCACCGCAGTTGGAAAGCCCTGTATGCAATGCAAAACAACAAATCACAAAGGCATTTGTATACATGGGGTCACCAGCACACTTGTTGAGGGGCCTTGGTTGAACCGGTCCTCCTCTATGGGGGAAGTGTGGGGGGCGGTGATATCCCTCACCACTTGGAGCGATCTAGAGCAGGTCAAAAGCTTTCTAGCCGAGACCGGGAGTGAAATCCACGGTCCCATATCAGACCTTGCTCCAAGAGACGAGGCTTCCTTCCATTCTGAGGGCTGCGCTGAGCGTCACATTATTTACTTCCGTAAGGTGGTGGCTATGGATGAAGCCCAGGCTGCCCAACCTTGCTTTGGCGTTGGCGATGGGCCCCAACGACTCAAAGCCTGTTGGAAAGACAAGCAAGCCCGGTGGTTTCGCTATGGAATGTGCGAGCACACATATGGACCGGTGCATACACCGAAGGAACGCTACCGCCTTGAAGCAAGTGCGGATGCTTGCTTCATGGCCAAGCTTTGGGATCACGAGGCCCCGTCACATGTCAAGGTGGCAAATTATCGATGACGGTGTTAATCCCATGCTCACGAGGGGCCACACCACCACTACGCTGCGCACCCATCTACCCATGGCCGGGGTGATTGCTTCCATTCGCGACGAGGTGCACACCACCTCCGCATTGAGGCGAGGGAGATGGATTGGGGGAGCAGCGTGAGGACGTCTGTCCGATCTTTGTCAGCGGCGCCATGAGAGGATGAAAGTCCGCCCTCCCGGGCTGTCGCATTGCGAGCATATCAGGGCTCGGTATGCTCGGTTAGTTGTGCCCCATCGGGCCTTGCATGAGCCTCGCGACACGGCCTCTGCCGTAGGCTTGTTGGGATGGAAGTACCTCAGAGGGAGGTAATGGATACAGCGGACTCGGTTATGCCCTTTGTCCAGGCATTAACCTCGGTGCATTGTACTTGTGATTATGTATATAAGCGTGCGGTATGTCGGCATCCTTATTGCTACTAAGGTTTTTCCCGAAAACCCTTTGGGGGCGGGGTTTTTAATCCCTGGTAATGTCCTGCTGCTCTCTCTCTTTGTACTTGGGTCCCATAGGCGGTTGGTCTCAGGTGGGCGATAAAATCATATTCTATTCTATTCTATTCTATTATCTCCCATTCCACATGCACCCTTTTCAATTGCAATTGTGTTGACTATGCCTAAGATCTATCATCTTCAATAAAAGCTTAAAAGCATCACAAGCATCAATCGATACCCTAGATTTCATGCATCTCCACGGCTACATCTACTCATTCCACACGTCCACGACTAATGCCCGGCATCGCCAGGCTCATGTTTCTAATGTTTTTTATTATGCACTCTATTTAGATGGAGCACAAAGAAATAGAATTACTATTTGATAACCATGATCAGGTGCACATATGGCTGTAGAAGGAGGTAAAGCTCTTGAGAAGAAGTGGAGGAAGTGGATGAGGTGGCAGTAAGTGGAGAAGAAGAGATTATCATGGATGCCCTCTCCTCCTCCGATGATGAAGATGTTGCGGAAGCCATCCTTGAAGAGATGGCGGCTTCGGAGGAAGAGAGGAGGGGCGAGGATGAGCCTAAAAGTCTTTTTTTGTTGTTTTGTTATTTTGGTTTTGTGCGGGGAAATAACTAGGCATCTCCAAAAAGGCCTCAAGTAGTGATTTTGAATGGAGGCTAGGCGTCTCATGGCGCACCTTGTTTTATTATTTGGATCAAAGAGCTAGGCAACGCTAATAAAAGGCCCTCCTTATGTAAAATATTTTTCTGATAAAACACAGACTTACTTCCTGCAATTTGTTTTCGAATTCTGTAATTTGTTTTGAATTCTTCCTGTAATTTTGATAACCTTAGTTTTGAAATCATGCCGGTAGCGATTTAATTTTACGTGCAAAATGTTTAAATTGTCTGATGGTCAATACACGCCGGCGTGAATTGCATCTGATAACTAACTTGCTTATCTTAGTATTAACTTACAAAAAAGATCCTTTGCTAATTATATTAATGCATCCAATGAGTTTAAACTTCAAAGTAGTTGGGTACAATGGCAAGTCCTCTTAATACTAATCACGAATTAACAATGGGCATAAAGTGCATTTAAATTATAAATGAATGGATTCGCGCGTGGCCCGAAATCACTAAAGTGCATTTAAATTATAAATGAATGGAATTCGCACCTGGCGCGAATTCGCTAACGTATAGTTACTACGCCTAGTGCCCCCACCTCCCACGCCTAGCTTTAACTCAAATTATTTGCGGTTGGCGGTTTGAACCACTTTGGCGTATTATTCAGAAGTTCCTCGTGCGGAAGGACATTTCTTGCCAGGGCCTATGCCAATCTTATAGTTTCGTGAAGGTCTTGATATTTACTGCCATATTAATATGACCGTTCTTGGTGAGATGTAGTCGGGAATGGCTACAAGCTCGAAGAGGCTTGAAATGGAGAATGCTCAGCTGAGAACGAGAGTTGTAGGACTCAAAGCCATTTTGGGTAATATATCAATAGCTGCACTAAATAATTTGTTATAAGGGATTTGAATATATGTATAAGGATGTCTTTATTACTGTCTTTTCTATCACGTTCTCCTCTGTGGTGTTGAAACTTGTGTATATGCCCAACACGACCTAAAGCTTTCCATATAATCTCATGGTTCGTACTCAGAATTTGTGTTTCAATAAGATCTTCATTGCTCTACATTTAAATTTCTTTTCTAAGTACATACACCTGAAGCCCTCCATGTGAAATTTTATCTTTGAATTTCTTTCAAGCTACTTCTCCTTTGAAATACTGCTTGCCCAATTCTATTTAAAGAGGCGAATGATTGAAATGATTTTATGTATCTCTCTTTATTTTTAAATTTTATGATCGACTTTTTAGACATAATGGAAACTAGAAATCTATTTAAAAGGCAAGCGGGACTATTGAAATGATTTTTACATTGTTACCTCCATTTTTCACTTTCTACCTTGCTAGATGGTTAAGATAAACTTGTGCTTGGCGTAGCTAAACATTTTCCATTCAAAACATATTTCTAAAGCAATTTTATTTTGGTTCTTCGTGTTTATCAGCGTAAAGGGAAGCTTCAATCTCGAATTTGGTGCATCGATCTTACCATATACTTTATATTTGAGGGCATTTCGGATCATTCAATTTTAATTCATTTGCATGTTCTTTGAAGGGCAAGCTCTTTTTATAATTCAACACCATCAAACATGCCAAATTACTTTGTTTATGAATCAATACCATCAAATGTCGGCTGCGACAAAATCGAGGTAACTTTTGCGACTTGGCATGAACATTTCGGTCGAGAATTATTCTTCTCGTGAGGTTTCATCATTTATTTGTCTGCATGTTATTGTGCTTTATAGGAAACCTACTAAAGTTTTCTAAAATCATGGCTATAAAATCATAATCAGTCGCTTTGTGTTTATTATTATTTGCTCCACTAGGCATGAAATGAGGTGGTTTAGCCAAATATGGCTTGCTCTGTACTATCTTGATTATTTTACGCAATATACAAATAAAGTACGTAAAGGGATTTACAACTATTTGTGAAGTTATTACAACAACCAAGTGTGCCTCTAAATATAGTCCCTTATAACAATTATTGATAATAAAAGATCATTCTTGCTTATTGTTTTCATGAACACCTTGCAAGAAAAAGCTCATCTTACTAGAGTGTTCACCAATTATGGAAGGTGATTGGGGTTCCACATCTTCATTTTTGTCGATCGTGAACAACCTACACACGTCCACAACCATGATTGAGATATGAGTTGACATACATCACATAGAGTGGCCATCTTTGAGAAGTAAAAAGACATTAAAGTGTTAATCAAGCTGTTTTCAAAACCAAAAGCGATTCTTAAACTGGTCCATTATCATTGAATTTCAATGATAATGTAGCTCAAGAGTGTAAACTCCATTTATTGGATAAGATATAAGTGTTCTTGGTGGAACATCCTCATATATTATACAACAAACCATTTTCTCTTTATATTTAGTGACTTGCATTTCTTCGTATTTGTTTGAGCATATTTTATTTTGCATAACTAATATCCTATAGTCTTATCTTTAATAATTCCTTCTTTTTTGAACTACTACAAATAAAGGCCTAAACCCGTGGAGCTTTAATTAGGGTTTACACTTATAGCATTGTGGGTTTAGGGTTATGTGTTTTAGGGATATAGGCGTGCAATTTAAGGTTCATGTGCTAATAAGATACATATACAATCCATACTCTGATTACAAACTCCATTGAAAGATACATATTCATTACGACTCATTACAATCTCTTGGATGAAGTTTAATGGGATAAGGATATGGGTTTAGGTTTGTAGGGATTTATGGGTTTATGGTTAGGATCTATCATATTGTAAAATTAAGAGCCGAAGGGCGTAGCTTTCGGATACTTCTACACACAAACACACCCGGCTTCTATCATCTCCCATTCCATGCACCCACTTTTCAATTGCAATTGTGTTGACTATGCCTAAGATCTATCATCTTCAATAAAAAGCTTAAAGCGTCACAAGCATCAATCGATACCCTAGATTCCATGCATCTCCTGACTACATCTACTCATTCCACACGTCCACGACTAATGCCAGGCATCGCCGGGGGCTCATGTTTCTAATGTTTTTATTATGCACTCTATTTAGATGGAGCACAAAGAAATAGAATTACTATTTGATAACCATGATCGAGTGCACATATGGCTTTTTGTGAAGGAGGTAGAAATAGCAGAAGAAATGGAGGAAGTGGATGAGGAGTGGCATGAAGAATTGGAGGAAGAGAAGAAGAGATTATCATGGATGCCCTCTCCTCCTCCGATGATGAAGATGTTGCAGAAGCCATCCTTGAAGAGATGGAAAAGCCGGAGGAAGAAAGGAGGGACGAGGGAGGATGAGCCCTAAAATCTTTTTTTGTTTGTTATTTAGTTTTTGTGCGGGGAAAGCAATTTGGGCATCTCCAAAAAAGGCCTCAACTGATGATTTTGAATGGAGCTAGGCATCTCCTTAAACTGCCTTGAACTTTTGTTATTTTGGATCAAAGAGCTAGGCAACGCTAATAAAAGGCCCTCCTTATGTAAAATATTTTTCTGATAATACAAAAGACTTACTTCACGCAATTTGTTTCGAATTACGTAATTTGTTTTGAATTCTTCTGTAATTTTGATAACCTTAGTTTTGAAATCATGCGGTAGCGATTTAAGTTTACGTGCAAAATGTTTAAATTGTCTGATGAGTCCAATACGCTTTGGCGTGAATTGCATCTGATAACTAATCTTGCTTATCTTAGTATTAACTTACAAAAGATCCTTTGCTAATTATATTAATGCATCCAATGAGTTTAAACTTCAAAGTAGTTGGGTACAATGGCAAGTCCTCTTAATACTAATCACGAATTAACAATGGGCATAAAGTGCATTTTAAATTATAAATGAATGGATTCGTAGCGTGGCCGAAATCACTAAAAAGTGCATTTAAATTATAAATGAATGGAATTACTTTGTCGCGAATTCGCTGATATAGTTACTAACGCCTAGTGCCCCCACCTCCATACTTCTAGCTTTTAACTCAAATATTTGCGGTTGGCGGTTTGAACCACGCTTTGGCGTCTTCAAGTGAAGTTCATACATTTTGCGAAGGACATTTCTTGCCGGGGCCTATGCCAATCTTATAGTTTCGTGAAGGTCTTGATATTTCTTGCCATATTAATATGACCGTTCTTGGTGAGATATGTCGGGAATGGCTACAAGCTTCGAAGAAGGCTTGAAATGGAGAATGCTCGGTGAGAGCGAGAGTTGTGGGACTCAAAGCCATTTTGGGTAATATATCAATGGCACCATCTAATTTGTCGAGATTCTTGTGTACCGTACGTTTCTGTTTCTACAACTGTGCCAACATTTGAGGCCCCGTGCCAGCATTTGATACTCTTGAGGAATAACAATACGAGGAAATAACACCTGGATCTAATTAAAACAATGTAAAGAGTGTCTAGTGTTTTGTAAATTCTGAATGGTACGTCTGCCGGGCCTTATAGTTTTGAAATTTTTGAATGAATGGTGCGGTATGCAGCGTATTACTTTCATACAAATGGTGAATCAACTTGAGCATCTTAGTATGTGTACTCAATCTACTTCTTGATGCATCTTCCTCTATTTCTTCGAAAAAATAAAACTCACATTTTTAAGCGAATTATTGGCCATGCAACAAAGGTTTCGATGCTTTCTCATTTGTGTCTCCATCGGGATGCCTACGGGTAATGCTTCGTCGTTGAAATGGCAACTGGTAACTAGGATCTTCACATGATCATTTCCATGGCATACCGCCCGGATCGATTGATTCTATCATGCATTTTCCCACCCTCCTCTTCAAATTAAAATTGCGTCCGGATGGAACATTCCTCTCCAACCTTTATTCAATCTTGTAAGATTATGGGATTAAATTAAAGCTTGCGATCTAGAAGAGTAGATGAACTTACATGAAGGTGCTTGACATCGCTCCGGCGGTTGAGAGTTCTTCCAGTTCTTGAGTTCTTTCGAGCTCTTGAATGGAAAAAGGGCAAGGCAAGATTAGGTGGCGGTTTCAAATTCTCCATTATTGCACTTTTTTAGCGGTTGAGTGAAATCTAATTATGGATATCATAATCACTGATGGCGTTGAACCATGGAATAAAATAGCGGCTAAGGTTAGCCAAATGGCTATTTTGTAGTGATTTTGCCAAGAAAAACGGCTAAAGTAAATGGAAAAAATGCCTAAAAAAAAGAAAATTTTAGCCCAAATTTTTTGCCGCCCAAGTGAGTTTTTAGGTTGAATAGCCAAACCTTTACCTCTAGATATATCCATCAGGACGTCGATTAGCTAAACCTAAGATAGAGTGGGCTTGGAAAAATGGATAGATTAGCCCAAAATTCAACACCAATGTATGTACAAAGTTAAGAAATTTCAAATAGGGTTTATATTTTTCTTTCTTTTTTCCACTTTCTTTCTTGTTCCAAGTACAAAGTTGAAGCATTAGAGGAAAATGAACAATGTAGTCCCTTTTTTTTTAGGTTTTTGAACATGTTCATGTATGCTTGTGTCTTGATTTATGTATTTACAATAAATTCAATGTCTTTGCCAAAATGCTTGGAATTTTTTTAAATTACTATAGCGTGATGGCTAATATTTGTCTTTCCATTTTGTGAAAATTTAGCCAAAAGCAAGAAAGTGTGATGGAAAAACCATTTAGTTTAGCCAAGTGTTAGAAAACTTCTAGCCCAGGTTTGAATGGTTTTAGCTAAACCTATTTTAGCTACTTTAAAATATAGGGTAGTAATTTATTCCATCGTTGAACCATTAAATGCTTTCAAAATCAGCGTCTTAGATCCATTAAGCATTAATCGTGAATTGCTTTCCGTCGTTGAAAGTCGTCTGCGAAATCTAAATAACCACTCGCTTCTATCGGACCGTCGATCTAAAATCGATCCGAATAACCGCTCGCTTCTGTCGGACCGTCGATCCAAAGTCGAGATCGGTTAACGGCTGGCTTCTATCGGATCGTCGATCCAAAATCGAATCGATTAATCAAACTCGACCTGGAATTGCCGCCGAAATCTATAAGTTTTTGAATTTCATTTCTTGCTTTTTGATTCGGACTTGCTCCGGCTCAAATTCAAGATTTCTAAAGAGCTTAAGATCGTCCGCGAAAATGCCGCCCAAGGTGGTGCTGCTAGAACTCTTTGGTAGAGCCTGTGACGCCTAAGACGTGTGTTCATCATTGATTGTGCCATTCGTTCCTTCGATTCTTTGATAAGTGTTTAGGCGACACATTCGTGATGCGATTATTGTCTGATGTTTGTTACGTATTCTTGTCAATAAAATCATACTGACTGCTCATACTCCTCTTACGTGTTCATGTTGTCGGTTGGCGCTGGCCTTAAATTGTTAGAATAGTACTACGCCAAAGCGTTTAGGCAGTAGTAGATTGCCAACCATTGCCTGGCACGTATTCATGCTGTGGCGCCGGTATGATGGCAATCTGTGCACGATCAAAAGCGTTTAGCGTGTATTAAATTTTATCGGTAGCAATTAGCGGCATGACTATGGTGAATACTGCGCCGAGGAAACGTTTTGGAGCGCATCAGCTTGTCCATTCACGATATATCGCTTTTGGCTGATATGATTTCCTTATTCATTGCAGCCCTTACATGGAACAACTCCGTCATGCCCGCCGACAATGGATGGAATATGGAAGACATAGCGCAAACAAAGCGAAGCCGCAGTCGGGGAGTATAAAAGTTGGAAAGAACTTGGCAGAACTATCATCAAGATAAGAAACCAAAAGTAGGGAGAAAGGGGGGAGCGTCGGAAGCATCTTGAGGCCCTACGGATACCTAAAAGGATCATCTGCCGCTGGAGGGGCGAAATGCAGGCGAAGTGGAATGAAGTTACAGGATGCTTATGCTCGAGAAGCGACTGCGGATACAATGGAAATTGCCTCCTCAAGATACTTCAATATTTGATTTTGAAGACCACCAAGATGAGAAAATCACAGGGCCGAGGATGATGAAGTCATTTATCATTAGATCAATGCATAAACAAAGAATTACGTACAAAAGGTTTCTTCGATTAAGGACAAATGTCGCCGTTGATTATTACACTCATATAAAGGACATACGAGTTATGAAGGTAGCAGTTGGTCAAGAACTTTAAAAAGCTATCACAATTGATGTAACATTGTCTGAACTCGACACTGCTGGACAGAGTATGGCATATCTCGATGACATCAAAATCGTCTTACGGTTAAAGGACTTTCGCAAACGCGGAAATCAAAGAACCAACGACACACTACAAAACTATGGGATAAGATGATGGCTTTTGAAGAAAAGGTTGCCATCTGAAGATGCTGGTGGTGACTTACACGCACTCAATACCTGGTCTCTCTTTGGCTATAAGATCTCTACTCGATACAACAATAAGCCCTCGTAATATTTCTCTGTTTGTATTGGATAGTAGGACTGCAAAGGAGAGAGAGGAATGACTCAAAAGAGTGCAGCGTTTTTTTACTTGCATAGGCTTAACAAGCTGAAAAGCTCTTTACTATTGTCACCATATGCCCCAGGAGAGCTTCATATGCATGATTTGGTGACTTTATCGACTTGGAATGCCTAAAGTGGGTTAGGAAGGTACTCTTCTCTTTGAGACAAAGAATCTTGATTTGAGGATGCGGTTTAAAAGATGTATAATCTTCATAATAATATCCCTTGTGGATGATGATTATAGGTAGCTAAGATCAAAGGGACATCGGATAAAGGTGCATGGCGGTGTTCTCTTTTGGATGAACCCAACTTGAAAAATGTGTTCTACAAAGCGGATGATGAGGGCCGAAGCGAATGAATGCCGAGAATTTGATGTTTCGGCCTTTTACGGAAAAGACATCACTCTGGAATTCTTTGAGGAAAAAAAGGGTGCCTTGAATAAACATGGGTTTTGCAATCAATTTGGCAAGCTATCTTGTTGAGGGCTTTTTTGCACCACTTGATACCACTTCTTTGTGAACTTCATATTTGGAGGGTATATTGGCGAGAGAGAAGCCACAGAAGACATCAAGAAGATGTCTAAGTTTAAATCAATGATGACGGTCAGGGATTTCCTTGAAGTGTTTTTCGAAAAGGTACTAGCTTCGGCTGATTAGAAGGGTCCTCTCAAGATAAAAACCGTTGGCTTTTGGTACCTTACAAAGTGGAGCAGACTACTATTTCACAAAAAGCCTCCAGGGCAAGTCGGGAATGTTCAAAAAGCAATGCAACCCCGAGGAGAAGGCCTTGTCTTTGTGGCGGGAGCGTGAATCATAGAGCAAAATATGGAGTCCATGCTTGGTAATATTCTAGCGGTAATGTTGCATAAGTATGACCTAATAGCTCTGATACAAGCAGGATGATCATACCAGCTTCGGGTCAACCCCTTGCAGGTTAGGAATCAAATTCTGAGGTAGCTTTCATAGAAGAGAACATGTCTGAACTAAAACGTGGAGTTGATGCTTACGGCGTGTAGGCATCAGAGAATTAAATGAACCTTCTGGCTAGGGATGACAACAATGATGAAAGGTAATTCACGCCGGGTCACGATGTAACTTACTTGACAGACAAAGCGTGCTTAAAGCGTGTATTGAAGACCATTTTTATATGGCTAACTCTTTGGTTTTCCATGGTTCGGGGCTCCACCTACTTGTGACAAAAATCGTTTACCTTGATGCGAATGGGTGTCTGTGTAAAACATTTCTAAAGAAGCTTATTACGGGGATGACTTCAAACAAGTCCCTCTAGAATGGGAATACTAAGTGGATCTATCACCATACACTTAGAAGATATGATGGATAGGGCATTGATTGTTTAGTTGCCATCACGGTCCTCAATGGGAAATATTGATGAAGTTCTTAGGGTATTACGGGCATGAATCGAGAGACTTTGTGACAATTTGGGACCAAACTAAGTGTATAAAGTTTCCACATCAAGAGATCGGATGGCAAACCGGTCGCCGTGAAACATCTTGGTACTTATGATGGATCGGCTTGGCATTCAAAAGAAGAGGACATCATAATAGTAGATATTGATGCCTCTTAAATTAATAATCGAAAGGTGGGGCTCTAAATCCACCAAGTTATACTCACTGGATTACTCAGGAGATGAGTTTCTGGAAGTACTATTCATGCCCATTATGGGTGGCTTGGGCTGCTGGTAAAAACGAGTATCGAGATATTGTCAAAATGCATCGAGAACTAGTCGGACTAAGGAGATGGATCCCTATCTTGAGAGTTATTTGACAAAGAAAAGGACTAGTCCCCTCCATGATGTAATCTTTATATCAAGTGAATACAATGTTAAAAGTGTTGCAGTGTATGTTGATGTGTTTGTTTGTTATCTACAAATGCTAATCAAACAACACATTCTTCTCACTAAAACAAAAAAAATGTTAAACCACCCACTACTATAATGTAAAAGAATTTGCAACCTTGCAAAGCGGCATATCACACACCACAACACTATATTGAAAAGGGTATGCAAAAGTGGCGTGCTTTTGGGCAGAACATAAATCAATTTAAATGAATGATGGTTATGTCTTCCTGGACCTGATGGTCTCACGGACAATAAATAATCATCTTATCTCATCTCTCATCTCATTTCTCCTCCCTCCCTCCCTCCCTCCCTCCTCCTCTCTCTGGTTGGGTCTCTGTCTCATTCTCCCCTCCTCCCTCCCTCCCTCCCTCCCTCCCTCCCTCCTCTCTCTCTCTCTCTCTCTCTCTCTCTCTCACAGCGTTGGGTTTGATAGAAGGGTTGGCTCCCTTCCCGTCCCGAACAAGGCGAGGACTTGGCGTGGTGCCTTACCCGGCCCGGACCCCAGCGGATGGATCCCGGAGGAGGTTCTTGAGGCAGCCTTTCCTCATAGATATTCCTCCGGGGGCCATATGCTAATGCCCCTCCTAAATGCGTTGAATCCTCGCGTTCAAAAGCAGCACCCTTTTGAACAAGTAAAAAAATACAAAGATAAACTACGGGAGGACTTACAAACCATAGAGTACCACTGCGACCCGATGCGTGTAGAAACCCAGAGTTTTCACCGTTGGGCGGTCAGGGCTTGAAATAGCAATTTGACTTTGCCATATCGTCCGGAATCTGAGATTACTCTAGGGACCAAGTTACTACGATCGGTTTGACAACGAATATCGAACACTGCTGCATGGAGTATTAAAGCGTGGCTATCTCGCTTAGGCCAATTGACTATGAATGTATTGGACATGAGCTGCTTTGGCCTCATGGAGAAGTGGTCTTCTACCCATGAAACTTTCTCCTCGGGGGGTAATGTCGACATTTCTAAGCCCATTGGAAAAGAATCAATTCCACGGTTAGGGGTACGGGGAGGTTGCTTTCGTAAGTCGCCTTGGGGGCCATAGGGGAGGACATTTGGACAAATTTGCTTCCAAAAGGTTTTGAAGTGCATCTTCTAGTGCCAGCAACCTCCCCTGCGTGATGACACTATGCATGATCTGGTGGAGAACCTTACTAGGATATAGCCGCTTCGAAGCGTAAACCATGTGTATTGTTAGGTTTATTGAAAGATTTATGTTATGGAGGTGGAGTTTTTGGTCTTTAAAAGCAGAGACATAATTAGAAGTTGCAATTGAAAACAGGAAGATAAGGCCGGCGAAATGGGGTTTAGATACATCCTCCTCCATTGTGGCAATTAGAACTCAAGTGCAGCTTTTGCGGTAGAGGAAGACATTCTTTAGGATTATTACGGATGGCAGGGAGATGGTGACCCCATTTTTTTTAGTTGCCATGGCTGCATCCATGTTTAGAGATGGTGCACCCAAGTTATCCATAAGAAAATGACCGCGTTTTGGCCTCCAAAGCGTAAACTGATGTTATCGTTAGGTTATTGAAGTGCTTACATTATGATTCGAGGTTTTTGGTCATTTCATTTTTGGGACATGGTCCCGAGAAGTTGCAATTGAAGACACGAAGCAATAAAAGCTGATAGGGATAGAATGGGATTTGGACCTATCCTCCTTCTGGTATGGTAATTAGAAGTCAAAGTGCCGATTATTATCTGATTATTTTTAATAAATTATCCAAAAGAGTAGGAATTATTAACCTTGTCATACAGTCTAATGCATCTGTGAATCTAATCATATGAAAGCTTGTCTTCCCTCGCCCATTGCCATTGAATCATTTTGGGATCGCGTATACCAGTAACACTTCTCGGGTGTGTTAGTTCATACACATGCTTTGATATGGATTTGGTGTGGTAATCTCGGGTTTCTTAAAGGGAACCAATCTTTGTGCAAAGAGTATGCAAGGCATCAATTACATAGGATTCCTATGGCAAGGTGAGGTGTACTCCGGATCTAAATATCTTGAGCTATGCTAATCTTCTTCAAATGATTTTTAAAGGAGCAGCAAAGAGAAAAGTTGGTGGAATTTTTTAGCTCAATTTGGATCTGGAATATCTGAGAAAGTCGAAGTTCAAAGTTGGAAAAAATTGGTCAGTGCACTTTCCAAGACAGCGGATTACACTCAAATGATGATATCTAGGGGTTCTACTAAACATTTTTTGGATGATTTTCAAATTACAAGCGAGAGAAAAGTTGTAAGAACATCGGAAAATGGGCCCTGATTTAGAAACGGGATAGGGAAAAACAAGTTCAAACTATTGAGAAAACCAACAGATTTTTGGATCTCGATCTTTTATAACAGGTTTTTCGTGATTACGGTGGCACATATCTGAATAGGATCTAAAGATCATGCGAGGATATAAAATTGTAGTTTGGGTTACCAAAAGTGCCTATGTAGTAGCGGAGATCTTTGCAAAAGCGGCACATGGCGTTTAATTGCAGTGGGGAGGAGAATGATCAAATCCCCATTATCCCAATTTCTATTGCCGAGGTCTTCAATTGCAATTTCTAGGTCATGTCCCAAATTGGAAGCGAAACCTCCTGCGCGTAAACCCTTCAATAACCTAACAATACGGGGTTTGTAGCTTGGAGGAGTAAAGATAGTCATTTTTCATGGATAACTCAATTACCTGCATCCATCTCTAACTTATGCATGCATGCGAGCCATGATATTTGAAAAAAAAACAAAGGGTGAGATGTGGTAGTCGGGGGAATATCTCATAAATCATTATGTTCTGGATCGAATCACTATCTAATCTATCATTTGACCTTATATACCATAAGTTGTGGCACTAGGGGGCATGGCCAAGTTATTCTCATAACTTGCCAACCATAGGTTTAGACCATTATCACGTGGCCTACCAACCTATGGGCACCCACGCCACCACCAGAGACTCACCCCAGGTGGTGCCGCGTGGCGTCTAGGTGGACCTAGCTCATATAGGCCTAAACCTAGCCCTGGGCCTCTTTCAGTCCTGTACCTGAGAGACTCACCTATAGATTCGAAACCCGTTTGAACGTAAATTCAGCATGTAGCATAAGTGGTAGCGACGAGCCCGTGAGATGAACTCGTTCTTGGAGCAGGAGAAGCGTTTGGTGAGTAGAAGACCATGGAAGTAGGATGCGGAGGAGAGCATCGGGCGGTATGTAGGATGGTAGTTGTGATAGCTCATGCGGGATTAGCATTCGGATAATGCTAGTATTATATCTAGGAAGTAGAGCCATCCTAGAACCCATATTCAGCATCTTGAACCTAATCAAGGAACCTAACTATTAGTTGAATTTATGATTAGGTTAGATATTCTTCTTATGATTATTTTCATGATGTGATGATTATGTGATGATGGTTGATCATGTTTGCTCCTCTGGATTGGGAGGTGAGACCTAGAGCCATATGTAGTATACTCCTAAGTGAATCCTTAGTTCTATTAGTTGACTGCAGGCCACGGGCTGTGGGGCTGTATTGACTGGCTGACACCCGGATACTTGGGGCTAGAAAGGGAAAGTGGAAGGAGATCCCTGCCGAGTAGGGCCGGGGGATCCCCCACTTAGTAGGCTAGGCTTGTAGTGGTCACTTTGTGTGGGCGGTATAGGTAGGCTACCTCTGAGGGCAATGGTGTTGCCTGCCTACCGGAGGCGCAAGTGTTGGCGGCTCGTTTTGAGAGGTTGATCAGATGCGAATGCATTGTGTCGCCGATTCTCCTAACCGCCCGGCACCTCTAGACACAGGAAGGAGATGCAACCCTTCCTGCCTCAGCCGGACGGGGAGATGCAGCACAGGTAATCCGATGGAGTGATACCATAGAGATTACTTGTGCGGAAGAGCTGAGTCACATGGAGCACGATCTAGCCATCGCAAAGTAATACCGCAGGAGGCGGATGGTGAATCAGCCTAGCCATTTGTTCTATGCCGGCCCTCGCCATTGCCGCGGCTGAAGATGCCAGCTCTATCTTGAGGCCCTAGCCCGGTCGGTCATCCTCCTTATGAGTGCAGGCGGGCGTGGGAGCTCTCATTTTCTATGGTTTTGTGATTATCATCTTTGCATTGGTATATGTGTGATGCCTTTATATGAAATTAGTATTTGTATATGTTTTATACTAGTTCGACGTATTATAGCTTCCAGTATTATAGGAGCCATAGAGACATACGTGTTCCTTCCTTTTAAGTCTCATCTCAGTCGCGGTGAGCGAAGGAGCCCATCACGGTTGTTGAAGGCGGATGAGGATTTCCTGCAATGCAGCAGTGCGTATGTTTGAGGAAGCGTCCACAGTATGGAGCAATATTCTTGGTTGACCAAGAACTGCTTAGCTGACTCCTATAACAATGAAATAGTCTAAGAGACTAGAAATGCCTAAAGTATCCATCATCGCACCACGATCCAAAGGATTCAGCACATGCACCCTCCTACTTCGTGATGCGAGGAGCTCAAAGCACCAACAACAACATACTAGCTAACCCACGGCAGAGTAGGGGTGACCAAGAGTGAGCGAGCCCTGCGCCCATCAAACTCCTTCATAAACTCACGGGTATTGCTTCTCCCAAATCTTGTTTCCAATATAATATCTTCAGCAAGTGCTTCCACTTAACCAAATATTGGAGGAATTGAGACCTCCTAGTCTTCTTGAATGACATCAAAACAATTCAGGCACTATTTCTACTTTGCTCATAAGGTCATTTCCAGCAAGGGTTGGGTATCACAAAACCTCATAGGGGTTATAGAAGTTGTGCCTTTAATAAACTTGCATTGGAAGACCTTGTGGACCTTAAGATGGGCGGAAGATCAACAGCCAGAGCGAGAGCCTCTCTCCCAAAATCACAGTGGACCAGCCCACCTGAGGAGCAAGCTAGCTACGGCTCCCAATCCGGCTTGGCCTTCACTGTGATCTTCAACCAAGCAATTATATACTTTATAAAACTCTTCGGTCACGTAGCATGCGGCTGCACTCTTCTACTGCCGACTTCTTGCCTAATAATAACTATACTTCCTCTACACAAAGTAACATGTCCTAACATCTGTGGGGATCACTTCTTAGACCTGAGATTGTGCAGTATCAGGAGTTAAGCAGTATAGCCATAATTTATCATGAAAGGGCCTCACGAGATAGCTCACAACGGCTTCTTATTGTAAGCGAATTCCGCAAGTGGATGTACTCATCCCCACACTTGGTACACTATTCAACACGAAGCATGTCTTCAATAGTTAAATTAAAGTCCTGCTCATCAGGCCATCTGTTTAGGGGATGATATCTTTGTGCTCATGGAGGCCGTGCGAGATTGCTAAAGAGATCACGTAAAAGGCACTCATGAACTTAGTCTCTATCAGATGTATCTCGGGGCGTATGGCAGGTCTAAAGAAATCTCACTTAAAATAGCTTAGCTGATGTCTATCTTGGTGTCGTCTTGCGAGCCTGGTGTACCATCTTAGATAACTTATCTACGACAACCATAATGCATCCTTACACTTACTCGAAGAGTTCTAGGAGACCTGTGATGAAATCCACATGCTTATGACCTCCCACTTTTGCATTTGTACCCCAATGGCTCTAGCTTTGGAATCGAGATTTACTTTCATGAGTACTGACATAGCGGCAATCCGAATATATAAACTATGCCTCTTCATTCCTGGCGGTAGCTACTTGAATCTTAGAAATAGGTCTTCATGGAAGCCAGCATGCCCAGCTGTGGGTATGTGTGTCGCGGGAGCCTACATACCTGAAAGGTGGGCACACACAACTTATGCTGTGGAGTACAACAAGGTTGCCCTTCCTTCTTAAAATGGCAGAAGAGCTTCCAGCTCCTCCCTATCACATTGCGAAGCTGCGCCAGGCTTTCCGCACCTCCTTGAAGTCCCTTCGGTTGGCAAGTGCTAATCTTCTACCAAACTCACTTTCCGAAAGAGTGATAGCATTACAATCGTCAGCAATGCAGGAAATGGCCTCCTAAGAGGGCATCACACACTTACAACTTATTAAACACAGGGCATGTGATGTCAAATCATGCTCTCAAAGATTCCATCACACTCCTTTGCCTTAAGTTGAGGGAGTGGCTGGGTGAAAAGATCTTGAAGGCTCACGGTGATGCGGGTATCACAGGCTGGAAACCACTGACAAATAATGCCTCCATATCCTCAATACCACTGACAATGGCTATCAAAAGGCTACTTGTTGCTTTATCTTGCTTTCGCGCTCTGTTGCTACCAACTTATCTTTACTTTCCGGGTCGGAAGAACAAACGGTGCTATTGTCAAGGCCGAAGGCTTGGACTCTCTAACTATTGTAATAGTCAATCATAATCTTCTTGTAGTGAGAAGGGTCGCGGGAAGGGGCGCCCTTATGAAGTCCTTCCACGAACTTTACTGTGGTATCCATGGCAAGAGAAAGCTTCTTACGCCGCTGCATTCCTTGCGGGCTGGCCAATCAACTATTACTTCAATCTTAGATGGATCATGATTCCGGATATTTACCACATGTCCCAAATACTCCTAAATACATTTACCCAAGTAGCGCACTTTGAGGCTTCCCCATACAACGATGGCGTCTCAGCTTCTTCAACACTTTCACACGAGATCTTGGCAATGCTAGGGACTTGCTGTAGACTAGAATATAATTCGAAGAAGACAATGACAAACTCATCCAAGAGTCTCTAAAGATGTCGTTCATGAGAGCATAAGAAGTATTTCTTGAGGAGCGTTCGACAATCAAAGGGCTACATTCTTATATGACTCAAAATAGCCATACACGGCGTTAGAAAGCGATTTATGGATGTCCTCTTCTTTTGTATCACAGTGGTATCCTGATCTCAAATCGAAATCTTAGAGAATACCTTTGCTCCTTTGGCAGCTGATCCATTTAGGTCATGCGCCCTTGGCAATGCCATACTTATTCTTTATGCGTGCAGCATTGGTGGCGATGGTCTATCACACGATGTAAGCTCCCATCTTTCTTCACAAAGTATAGGGTGCCCGAAAGGGGGTACACTGTACTCTTATAAATCAAGCTCAGAGCAATTCTTGAAGCTGTGCCAGGCTCAGTAGTGCAGGGTGCTCATTCTAGCAATTTGCCTTCTTGGTAGGCTTATCTGGAGTCAATGTGATCTCATTCACACCTATGGGTGGCAGTGCGGTTCATCGAGGAATACATCATGAACTCTGAAATAAGCCTTGCTGCTATCTTTGCACAGGCAGCCGGATTCCCCCCTTTAGGTCCCACTTCCCTCCTGCTTGCATTGGCTGATTCAACCTCAGGATGTGATCCACCTTATTCCTTTCTATGCTCTTCTTAAACATTTGCTTCAAAATACTTGCATAGAGGAGAATGCTACTTACAGCGACTATCAACTTGTTGCCGTCAGTACCGTCATGGTGACCGTTCGAGTCACAATCAATTCTTTACCTTTAGGCGGCTTCAAGAATTCATTCCCAATAGATCATACCTTCGATATCCATGACTTCTCCCTTCGTACCAGCCCACTGGGTCTATGTCAAAAGGTAGTCCTACTCCTCCCCTTAATTAATGCCGAATGGCATTTACTTATAACTCTTGGCAGCTTAGACTTAATACCTTGTTCTTCGTGAAGCGTAATCTAGGGGATACAAAATTATAGAGAGCTTCTATCTATAAAGGACTACATATGGCACTGTCTATGATCCCATCAGCGCAATGACGATTACAGTGATTCTCTTATATCACGTCAGTGTTTTGCACATGTGGCACTCTATATAAGTCTAGGCCTCTGCTGGTCAAATGGAGTCTTCATGCATGCATTTGAGAATCCCCATAAAACTCTTAAGGCTAACTGCATAGCGAATGGACAATCATGTATTCGGTGCTACTTACTTACTGGTACAGAAACATAACTTTCTCAATGCATTCACATCTCTTTTCTTTGTGGTATCTAGGAAGCGGCAAGCTGTTTGCCCCACGATCTCGTTACGTGGCTTCGGTCCCCAAAAGCTTTGCTCTTATCCTTACCTTGCTGCTGACTCCACGATGGGTGTATTTAACGATTGCTTTCCCCGATATTGTCCCCGAAATCTTTGCCCTGAACTCTACCCTGAAGGTTGTTTTGCTTTTCTGTGGAGTTGCTGGTGCCTCTTCCAAACTTATAGCTTTATCTTATTTCAAGGCCATCTGACTTAGGTTGATTATCTACAAGCCTCTTGATGTGCTGTTCAACCCCTCAATGTAAGTATCCGCGGCTTGTCTCTCCGAGACTCCAGAACATGCGACACGACCTCATAAATTCTTATGTATACTTAGCTACTCCATAAACTACCACTGATTAACCTCAGAAACTCATTGATCTGGTCTACTAGTATGAGACCCAATGGCAATATTGCTTATGGAAAGCCTTCTTGGAAAGGTCTTAAACCTGCGATTGTTCCTCTTTCAGCTTATTGGATTTGGCATATCCCTTCCACCAGATCCTTTGCCGGTCCAATAAGGTTAGCTGTAGCAACTTTCCCTATGTCCTTGTCTTTCATACCATATGAGTTGCCAATTCTTTTCCATTTCATCCGGCCATGTCTTGACCTCCATGCACGATCCGCTTTCCCCGAGAACGGCGCCGAGCTTCCTTGTCTTCCACACATTGCTCATAGCACTATCCACCTTTGCAGGGTAGTCATCCGTCTTTCTTGCCTTTTTCCCTTGCCTTAGGTGTGCTGTAGTCACCGCCGAGACTAGAGCTGTCCTCACCGGAAGAACTATCGATGTGCCGGAGCTAGATGATGGTGGACTCCGGTTCTCCTTCTTCGTCTCGTCTCCCTCGACGTTGCCGTAGTTGCCCTCCCTTCCCTTCGGAGGGGGAATTTAGCCACCACCGGGAGGACAAGGTGGAGGTGGAGGACCATCTTCTGCATTCATGAGAGGTGTCGCCCAGATTGATGAGATGTTGGATCTGGTTTCCTCATCTGCACCAACCTTGCATTGACTGGGCCTGCGTGACATATCCTCGCTTTCAAAATCTTCTTGTTCTCCAAAACAAACAAGTTCCTTGGAACCCAATTAAGTGGTCGGTCTTTGGTCCCGAGATCCGCGCACTGACTTGAGTTCTTTTTGAGAGCGGCCCATCATCAATACATAATGTTAAGTTTAGACAATAGTCATTTTGCTTACAATTAAATTGTTGTTAGGTACCAAAAGAAATCATATGAAAACTTCATTTACAAGTCAAAATCATAGTGGTACATTAATTAGTATATAGGAATACATTTAATGGACTTCATGATAATACTTAAAAGGAGTTACAATGTACTTTAATTAAGTTAGCAAGCAATTCTTCCATCAATGATGTCTTTTGAAGAAGTTCTTGATTTTCTTGAATCTCAGGTTCCTTGCCCATGTTCTCAAGGATTCTAGCCAGATCCTCCCTCCAATGCTCTTGCTACCGTGGTCTTTGGAGTTCCGTGCTTGCCGCCACCATCGACAAGCGCTGTCCCCCAGGTGGCCCATGAAGTCGAGAGCATGAAGTGCTACTCGATCTCTTGAAGAGGATAACATGGTCTACTTTCTCACATCTATTCTCGCATGCTGACCAAAGCCCTAAAGTGCTATAAGGAGTGCTACGGACTCTTCCTCTTGGGCTAAATTCTTTTATGGAAAACTATCATCTGGCCTCGGGTCG
Source organism: Isoetes taiwanensis (assembly GCA_021234155.1). Classification (NCBI taxonomy): domain Eukaryota; kingdom Viridiplantae; phylum Streptophyta; class Lycopodiopsida; order Isoetales; family Isoetaceae; genus Isoetes; species Isoetes taiwanensis. The sequence continues at coordinate 2,378,573 of JAJEKV010000117.1, read as the reverse complement.
AGGGCCTAAGATAGTACCGAAAGGACTTGCCTTGGTTCTCCCAGGTGCCGAGACCTTTTCTCCCAACAAGCCAAGCAAGATGTCCAATGCCATAAGATCCTCATGGTCTTCTCCACATAGTAGTTGCATTCTCCAAATTGATGCTGCAGAAGCTTCTCAAGCGTGCTCATGGGCGCCCGGGTCACGGCTTGGGCCCCTTCCGGCTTTGTACAACCCGCTTTGGATTCCTGAAATTCTTCTTCGGAATGATGGGTTCTTTGTTCTTGTCGATACATCTGCCTTATCATTTGGTATGCACGGATGTCCAGGCATAGTTTCCCCGATAGGAATGCTCGCCCGCTACTTCCCTTGGGATCTCTGGTAGGAGTAGTCGATGAAGTCGCCCCTGTTCATGCAATTAGGCCTAGAGCTTTCGTCTATCACGAGGTCCTCCTCTCTTAACAATAGGGAGGTTGAGGATGTCGGTGGCGATATGTACTCCTAAGCCATCGGCGATCACCGGGTGAGGCCGCGATGCCCATTGGTGGCTCAAAGTCCGCCTTAGCACTTCACATTTGCCGAGCTATCTCGCCTCTCCATCCTTCTTGCCCCTCATCTCCCAACTTGGGTTCTCTTCCTCTTCCTCTTCGTAATCCCTTTCGATTTGCAACGAGGGTGCTTCCGGATGTGGAGCGTGAGTGTTCAGTGATAAGGTCCGGATCTCCCCGGATGCTTATCTCATTGTCGCCGGGGTGTAGAGGTGCCAAATCCAAGGGTTGGATTGGCGGCTCCCTGGTTGGTTAAGCGCTATACCGCATGAACAATGCTAAGGCTGCTGGGCTTGAGAGGTACCTATGCCTATGATGCTTACGGTCATGTAGTCCGGCATGTTTTTACGGGTTCTATCCCATAGCTTGTTCTTGCCCCGGATCCCCACCCATGGCTTGAGCAAGAGAATAGGGAAACCCATTTCCCTCCCCTAGGTGGCAAGCTAACTTCCCGAGGCGTATCGTGCTGATCGTATTGACAAATGATGTCGGGTGTAGTATGGAGTTCTAGTCGAGTGGCATGGAGATCAAAGAGATAATCAAAAACATGGAAGACTTGTTCGGGGGACAATCAATTAATGTGATTGGTCTCATTATACCATCCGACAAAGCTTGAAATACCATTGAACAGGAATAGCTATGGAAAATGGTGATGGAAATGAGCAAAAGCCAAAGAAATCGCCAAAGGGATGAGAGCAACTCTAATGGGGAAAAAAATGACAAATGAGGGTCCCTTTTTATAGACTAGGGGTGCCTCGGATTCCGCACAAAGGTTCTTGATGGGGAAGACTCCAAATCTATGGCCTCAGGTGTCCAAATGAGCTACCATGAAGTGCAATTCTAAACAAAGCAAAGCAAGAAGCGCTACATGGCGGTTTGTTGGGTCAAAATTGGTCAATTAGGAAAGATTGGCGAAATCGGGTCGAAAGCTGAAATGCCTCGCGTCCACGAGCGCAGTGGGGTTCGGCGGTGTGACCCGGGATTTGGGTCTATTGTAAGTTCCGCTTATGGATTTTTGAAGAATTAGAATTGCTAGGATGACTATTTGGACGATTCTAATCTAACTAGGGGTTTTTCCTACATGAATTGGACCTTAAATTGATAAAGTTTTTTAAACCGGGTCGAGGCTGCGCCTCTCAAGCGTCGCAAGCGGGGTCCGGGCGCTAGCGGTGTGACCCATTTGGAGGTTCGCTCAATTTTCAAAAATTATCTAATGCGGGGAAGGATTTATCTACTACTAATTGCAAAACAAAATTTTATATTTATGGGGAAAAGCTTAATAATTACATTAGTTTGAACAAAATGCATCCTCAAGGATATTCCTTGCGGATGCGACGCGCCAAGTATATATCCTTGGGCATCAAAGTCACCCTCTTGGCGTGGATCGCAGAGGTTCCCTTCCTCAAACAAGCCCCGGGTGAGCTCGGCCTTTCCGGCCACTTGCAACACCCGGAGTTGTGGCGGCATCCACTTTGCCAGTCGGTGGCGAACTCGCCATCACCTCATGAGCCGGCTCAAAGGTGCCTTCCTAATCGAGGAGATTGGTGCACTACAACGAAGTGTCTAATCTCCTAAGACTTCTGAGTTAATGCGAGTGGGCCCATGGTGGACCTTCTTGACTACTCGAGTTTGTGGCGAGGCGGCTTAAGAACAGTTCTTTGGCGGCGACCTCCCTCCGCGGTGCATTTGGATGTTTGCCCGGCGGTTACCAATCATTATACCTGCGTCCACCGGCGAAGGTATTCTTGGTATGCCTTGGCTATTTGGTAGAGGCGGTCCTCCTTCAGAAGGCCGCTTCGCCGCCTTACCTTCTTCACCACCTTAGGTGGCAGGCCCTGGGTAAGGTGGTCTTGTCCGCCCCTTCCTCTGCTCTTCTTCCTCTGCTCTTCTTCTTCCCGCGTGCTCCTCCTCCCCGGGAGGCTCCTCTATCCTGACGGTTGCCGGGGACCGTGGATTTCTTCTCTTGATCCCTCGCTCCTGCCGCGCGGCTTTCCTCCTCAGCGCTCCCTCTTCCTCCTCGCGGCCCTCTCTTACAGCCCACTCATAACCTTCTCCTTGCCTTTTTTTTCTTGGTAGAAGGCCAGATTTCCCGATCCACTGGCTGGCGGACTGTTCTTCCCTCCTGCTCCTCCACCGGTTCCGTGGGCCCCAAATGGCGAAGGAGTCTCGTCGGTTCTTTGCGTTCCTGCCGGCGAAGGGTTGCTCTAAGCATCGTGTCGCCTCGTCCGGCCTGGCTGCAAGGCTTGGTAGGGGAGCTCCCTCTTCCCCTTCTTGGGCGGAGGTGTTTAGGGATCTTCTTCACATGGCGTCCCGTTGCTAGGTTCGCCATCCGAGTGTGTGGGGTATCCTGGCTTCCTGTAGGTTTGCTTGGTTCTTGCCATACTTAACGGTCTAGAAACGGGTGGGGATAGGCTGGTCAAGAGAGAGAAGGTGGAGGAAAGTTTGGAGGAAAATGAGGTGTCGAGATATTTAAAGAGGAGGGTCCACGAGAATATTCTCCTACCATAATTACCCCTATTTATTAGCCCCCTTATTAATTACAAGATATTTAGTAATTATTTAATTATTAATGTATATGTTAAACTGTATTAATTGATATTATACTTGAATTTCGAATTTCTCTAATGGTTCAAGTGCAATTTATGAATTTGTTTATTTTTCACCGGGTCTCCGATTGGCATGATTCTTGACCCATTTTAGGTGAAATTTGATGCAGATGCATAATTTTCACTCCAATTTTACTAGAAGGTGCGTTTGACTCACTCAAACCTTCGTCTAACGCTTAACCTAAGTCCCACCCACTACCTAGGGAGAAATTTTTCCCCCATTTTCGCGTGCGCGGTTCGATGGTGGAAATGTTTATTTCACACCCCTATAGGCCTGTTAGACTACTTCATGGTTATGGAGTCAAGTGCTAGTTCTTGGTCAACCAAGAACATTGCTCGATACCATTGTGGACGCTCCCTGCTAAACATACGGCACCCTACTGTACCCTCGGCAGAAATCCCCATCCGGCCAACAACCGCGATGGGCCCTTCGTCTACCCCCAACTCTCGAGATGACTCCTAGTGCGGGAAGGGAACTGAAAGGTGTCTTATGCGCCCTTCCCCTATGGGCTCCTATAACGAAGCGATAACATGTCAGAACTAGCATAAAACATATACAAATACTACCTCGGCGGTGCATCACACATATACCAATGCAAAGATGATAATCACAAACCATAAAGCAGAGAGCTCCTACCCGGCTCCGGACTCATAAGGAGGATGTGGCCAGAGCTAGGCCTCAAGATAGAGGCCGAGTCATGGCAATGGCGAGGGTGGCATAGAACAATGGCTAGGGTTGACCACTCCATCCGCCCCTCCCTGTGCATACTTTGCGGATGGGCTAGATCGGGCTCGACGGGGACTCTAGCCTTCCGGATACGCAATCCCATGGCATCACCCATCGGGACTACTCGGGTTGCATCTCCCTGGTCGATGAGGGGGAAGGGTTGCATCTCCCCTTCCCGGGGTCTAGAGGTGGTGGCTGGCTAGAGAATCGTGGCGACACACGATTAGGCACGGCCCGAACCCCCAAAGCGAGCCAAGCCAACACTTGCGGCTCTCGAGGCGTGGCAACACCATTGCCCCAGGAGGTGTCGGACCCATGCTCGGCCCACACAAAGTGACCGACCATAAGCCTAGCCCACTATGGGATCCCCCGAAGCCCCCACTCGGCAGGGGATCCTCCCTCCACTTTCCCTCTAGCCCCGTTATCCGGTCTTTGAGTCATATCATAGCCCCAATAGCACGGGTGGGCTCTATGCACGAGCCGCAACTAATAGGAACTAAGGGATCTACTCTAGGAGCATACTACATATGGCTCTAGGTCTCTACCCCCCTTCCCAATCCAGGAGGAGCAAACATGATCAACCATCATCACATAATCATCACATCATGAAAATAATCATAAGAAGAACATCTTAACCTAATCATACAACTAACTAATAGTTAGGGTTCCTTGATTAGGGTTCAAGATGTTGAATATGGGTTCTAGGATGGCTCTACTCTAGATACAAAATACTAGCACATCTGGAATGCTAATCCCAGATGAGCTATCACAACTACTATCCTACATACCTGCTCCTGATGCTCTCCCTCCAGATCCGGGCGCCTCCATGGTCTTCGACTCACCAGCTGCTCTTGCTCCAAGAAGCGAGTCTACCTGGCTGGGGCTCTTTGCGCCCGACCTATGCTACAACAACGATGTTGAAACGGGGTTTCGAAAGCAGTAGGTGAGTCTCTAGGTGCTAGGACTGGAAAGAGGCCTAGGGTTAGGGTTTAGGCCTATATGAGCTAGGTCCACCTAGGATGCCACGTGGCACCAATCGGGTGAGTCCTGTGTGGCGGGTGCCCAATAGGTTAAGGCCACGTGGATAATGGTCTAAACCTATGGTTGGCTAAGTTATGAGAATAACTTGGCCATGCCCCCTAGTGCCACAACTTATGGTATACAAGGCTATGAATGATAGACTTGTATAGTGACGGATCCAGGAATATACGTATTTATGGCGTATATTCCCCTGGACCGTCACATCTGACCCTTGTTTTTTCAGTTATCATGGCTCGGCATGCATGCTTAGAGATGATGCACTGAGTTATCCATGAAAATGACCACTTTTTGGCCTCCGAAGCATAAACCCTGTGTATTGTTAGGTTATTGAAGGGTTTACGTTATGGAGGTCGTTTCCACTTGGGACATGACCTAGAAATTGCAATTGAAGACCTGAAGTAATAGAAATTGACAGAATGGGATTTGGATCTATTCTCCTCCCACTGCGGCAATTAAACGTCAAGTGCCGCTTTTGCGATATCTCGCTACTACATAGGCACTTTTGGTGATCCAAACTACAATTTTATATCCCTGCACATGATCTTAGATCCTATTAGGATATGTGCCAATTGCAATCGCAAAAACTATTTATAAAGATCGAGATCCAAAAATGCGCTTGTTGGTTTTCGTAATAGTTTGAACTCGTTTTTCCCTATCCCGGTTTCAAATCAGGCCCGATTTTCCCCCGCATGTTCTTACAACTTTTCTCTGCTTGTAATTTTGAAAATCATCCAAAAATGTTTAGTAGAACTCGAGATATCATCATTTGAGTGTGCAGACCCGTTGTCTTAGGAAAGTGCACTGACCAATTTTTTTCCAACTTTGAACTCGACTTTCTCAGATATTCCAGATCCAAATTGAGCTAAAAAAAATTCCACTCAACTTTTCTCTTGCTGCTCCTTTAAAAATCATTTGAAGAAGATTAGCATAGCTCAAGATATTTAGATCTGAGTGTAACACCTCAATTTGCTATAGGAATCCTAATGTAATTGATGCCTTTTTGCATAATTTTGCACAAAGATTGGTTCCCTTAAGAAACCTGGAGATTCTAATACACCAAATCCATATCAAAGCATGTGTATGAACTAACACACCCGAGAAGTGTTACTTGTATACGCGTATCCCAAAATGATTCAATGGGCATGGGCGAGGAAGACAAGCCATATGATTAGATCTTACAGGATGCATTAGACTGTATGACAAGGTTAATAATTCCTACTCTTTTGGATACTTCTATTAAAAATAATCTGTATACAATCGGCACTTGACTTCTAATTACCACAGGGGAAGGAGGATAGGTCCAAATCCCATTCTATCAGTTTTTATTGCTTCGTGTCTTCAATTGCAACTTCTCGACCATGTCCCAAATGAAAATGACCAAAACTCGACCTCCATAATGTAAGCACTTCAATAACCTAACGATACATTGGGTTTACGTTTTGGAGGCCAAAACGTGGTCATTTTCATGGATAACTTGGTGCACCATCTCTAAACATGGATGCAGAGCCATGGCAACAAAAAAAAATGGGGTCACCATCTCGGCCATCCGAATAATCCCAAAGAATGTCTTCCCTCTTGCAAAAGCGGCACTTGAGTTCTAATTGCCACAATGGAGGAGGACAGATCTAAACCCCATTTCGTCAGTTCCTATCTTCCCGTCTTCAATTGCAACTTCGACTATGTCTCAAGCGTTAAAAAGACCAAAACTCGACCTCCATAACATAAATCTTTCAATAACCTAACAATACACATGGTTTATGTTTCGAAGGCCATATCCTAGTAAGGTTCGACCAGGATCATGCATAGTGTCATCACGCAGAGGGAGGTTGTTGGCACTAGAAGACAGACCCTTAAAACCTTTTGGAAGCAGCTTGTCCCAAATGTCCTCTCCCTATGGCTTTGGCAACGGACGGGCAACTCCCGCACTCTGGAACTATGAATTGACTTTTCCAATGGGCTTAGAATGTCGACATTACCCTAGAGAGCAAGTTTCATGGGTAGAATACCACTCCTTCTCCAAGAAGCGCCAAAGTAGCTCATGTCCAACACATTCGTAGTCATTTGGCCTATGAGGTAGCTGCAGAATACTTCCATGTAGAGTGTTCGTATTTCTTTCGTTGTCAAAACTGACTATGTAACTTGGTTCCTAGAGTAATTTCAAGATTCGAAACGATATGGCAAAGTTAAATTGCCATTCAAAAGCCTCTTTACTGCCCGAACGAGAAAACTCTTAGGTTTCTACATGATCAGCCGCAGGATACTTCATGGTTTTCTAAGTTCTCCCGGACCGATCTTGTATTTTTTTGAACTTGCTCAAAGCAGGTTGCCTGAATGCAGGATCTAACAATTCAGGAGGAGCATTAGCATAGGCCTCGGGGAGGAACACTGCATGAGGAAATGCTACCTCAAAGAACCTTCTCTGGGTCCATCTCCTGGGGGTCCGCCTCTCTCCTTTGGTAAGGCAGCCATGCCAAGTCCCGGCCTTGTTCGGCTTGGGAAGGGAGCCAACTCTTCTATCAAACCCAAGAGAGAGAGAGAGAGAGAGAGAGAGAGAGAGAGAGAGAGAGAGAGAGAGAGAGAGAGAGAGAGAGAGAGAGAGAGAGAGAGAGAGAGAGAGAGAGAGAGAGAGAGAGAGAGAGAGAGAGAGAGAGAGAGTTTATTATGTTCATGGGAGGCCTCAAAGGCCTATTAGACAAAACCACTTAAACATCTTCATAAAATAATAGATGAGTTTCCAAATCCTCATCTAGCTCATCACTCTCACTCAAACTATCCTGAATTATCAACATTAATGCTAGTATGAGAACTTAAACAAGTATCCCTATGTTGAGAAGTTCAATCAAATATTTTCCCAACATATCACTATTAAGTGTAAAAAGAGTGGGTAGATCGTTATAATGAATACCGTGTTTATCTCAATTGCTTCATAGGCCCTACATGAAGCAATGTATGATCTTCATCCTCCACCTGGTTTGAGTCACATACCTTGCAGTATCTTTGATCTCGTGGTATGATATGCCCCCTTATCTCCCCACTTCTACTCCCAAATGGTGGGAGCTAAGACGGATCCAGAGATAGAATGTCTCTTTTGTATTGAAATATTTTCCTGTAAGTGTGTAGATGGCGTCAAATTCGGATTTATGCTTTGCTTGTATAAGATCATCTTAGTTTTGGGCTGCCTCCACATCTTCATAAGTATCTTCTTAGAGATCCATTGTCTTAGATCCGAGTCAACCAAGATCACTTCTTCCCATTGGATATCCCATTTTTGGAGCCATTTTGTTACATCATGTAATAATCCTTTCTCTTTACTTGATATCAAAGCTTTGTGAGCAAGCCGAGATTCATCCAATGCCAACACCTTCTTGAGGTACATAATACACCTCAAAATAGCTTCTCCCTCAAGTGGCACTTTCCGTCAACATCATAGGGTAAGGTGTTTGAGCTTTCACTCCCAACTCAAGCCTTAAGAACTTCTTCAAGACTTGTTCTATATCATCCCATAGACATTGCGGAATGCTTGGCCCCCAAATTTCAGATCCATATAGGATTACACTTTGCACAAGTGACTGATACAGCTTTACTTTAAGGTTCCAAGACCATAAATGAAACCTCCTACACATGCTATGCAACGCATATAAGGCTCTTTGCCCTCCATCAACTCGTTGTGAAATACACATATTCCATCTATGATTCCTGCTGAAAATAAGGCCCAAGTATTTATAAGAATCACATATACTCACAAGACTCCCTTTATATCTGAAAATAGGTTCCTGTTTGAGAGCACCAACCGTCATAACACTTGTCTTGTCTAAGTTCACTTGCATGCCTGTTTGATCACAAAATGCAGCCAATCCATCTAGGTATTTTTGCATGTGTTCTTTTGATCTTGAAAATATAACAACATCATCGGCATACATCAATAACTGTACAATGTAGCCATGTACTTCAGTATCTCCTGGGCAATTATTATGTAGCCAAGCCTCTAGACCATCAATGAACAAGCCAAATAAGGTGGGAGACATCGGGCAACCCTGTTTCACTCCAATGTCACTTTCTACATGAGCTGAAACATCTAATGAAAAAGGTTGTGATAATTCTACAAGCACTTTCTCATAGAGCACCTGTACTGCAGTTCTAAGCTCAAGTGGCACATTAAGCGTTTCTAGTCTTTCCCATAATTGCACACGTGGAACCTTATCAAAGGCCTTTTTAAAGTCAACGAATGCCACATACACTTTGGTTTTTGTTCCTTTAACATTATCAAAGACCGTTTTCAGCAGCAACAAGTGGATCTGCCCGGCCTAAAACCAGCTTGCGTTACTGCCCTTTTTTTATTGACTTCTGCCCATAAGCTCAATTTTTTCTCAAAATAGATGCAAAAGTTTTGAGAACAAATTACTTACCGTAATTGTTCTATAGTTACTTGCATTTTGTCTAGATCCCCTTTGAATATCGGCACCACTCTGTTCTTGCACCAATCAAACGGGAAGCCTTGTGCCAATGCAAGGTTAAACATGCGAGTAATGATAGGAACAACACTTGGACCTGCCCATTTTAGATGTTCAGCACTAAGAGAATTCAGATCCGGTGCTTTACCATTTGATAACGATGTAATGCCATCCTTTACCTCCTCCTCTTTAATTACCAATGTCGATCTCACAATGTTTGTGTTGGGCTCTTTGCATTATGGTAGAGAGCCATTACATATTGCCATAGCTCCTCTGCTTCAAGTGGAATATCATTGCTTTTAGTCTTCTTAAGGCCATTCAGAAAAGTTTAGGCTCGTCTAGATATCTTTGACACAAAATCTGCGCCTTTGCTTGATATATTGCCTTTTCTTACACCTTATAACACGCTTATAGCTTGTTTATAGTGCATTTTAAGATGCTTGATCACATGTTTGCCATCGACGCTTAGCATCTCGGCATTCTCGGTCGAACCATGCTCTACATGGTAGGCCTCTGCGGTTTCTTTGAGATATAAAGATCTCCTCGCGGCCCCATCCTCTAAAAGCTTTACTAGTTGGTCGTTCATGGCATTTAGACCCCCTTCCCATTGTAAATTGGGCTGCCTTGTCTTCAACACAAGAGCGGTAATCGATTATGGAGATGAGGCTTCGTAAAATATTTCTTTTGCTTATATTGATCTTTGATAACGTGTCGGTCAACCTTTAGAGAGAAATGCAATGGGTTATGGTCTGATTCAAGCTCTTCATTCCCTCTTTATCAAAAATCGATGACGCCACACAATGATTCTTCTCGCCATAACTAAATAATCTACGTACTCCTTGCTCGACAAGTGTTATTCATGGAATGAGGAAATCGTCCAGCCCATTACATATTATCAAATTTTGCGCCGCCACATAAGCTGAGAAACCGGCGCCCACTTTTAGTGACAGTTAGATCCTTTGACCGTCTTCTCCTTCCCGAGATTTGCATATCATGATCGCCCATCTCTTCCAGCCACAATGGATCCTTATCCCAAATGAGTGAAGCAAATCAGAGTGCCAATCCTACTATTAAAATCACCCCGCCAATATTATCTTGCCTCGCGGCTCGACAAGTGTTATTCATGGAATGAGGAAATCTGTCCAGCCCATTACATATTATCAAATTTCTTGCTGCCACATAAGCCGAGAAACCGCCGCCCACTTTTAGTGACAGTTAGATCCTTTGACCGTCTTCTCCTTCCCCGAGATTTGCATATCATGATCGTCCATCTCTTCCAGCCACAATGGATCCTTATCCCCTCGCGGAGGAAGCAAATCAGAGTGCCAATCCTACTATTAAAATCACCGCCAATATTATCTTGCCTCGCGGTTTGGAAATCCATGATGTCCCTGTTCCAAAGCAAAGAACAAGTCATCCCGAGATGCATGGAGCCATGAATATGTTTTTGTGTGCTTGGGAGCAAAATAACATCCGCCATGAAATACGGGATATGTGATCCTTTTATTTCCAGCCAAATGTCTTTGTTGGTTCTTATCCTTTCTAATACACGTGATTAAATCTTTGCATCTTGGTCTAACAAAGCAAGCTAGGCCACCATTGCCCGATATCGTGTCTCTCAATCTTATATTTTTCTTGAATATATCATCTCGAATCCCTCAATATCCGGAAGAGCATACATATCATGTTCCTTAGTTTCCACGAAACACATAACGTCCACTTTCTCTAGAATTGTATACATGCTAAGAACTTTGTCAATAGTCAGCCGGTTAATATTCCATACCGCTATTCGTAAGCCTCCCGCAAGTACCTATTCAAAAACAACCTTCCCTTTGAGCCATTTCACCTTCTGGTTATTTTGTTTTGCCTCTTTAAACTTTGCCAACTCCTCGCTTTTTTTTCAGAATCGATCTTTTGTAAGATCATCGTTAACTCAAATGAATTTGCCTTTCAATGTATGCCTCTGCTTTAAAACCTAAAATCTAACCTCTTTATTGACAAATTTAACCAAAATATGCCTTGTTCCATGATCACGTGAACCAATTCTGAAAGCTTCAGCAAATCCAGTTGTTACTTGCATTTCTTCTGCGAAAAATTTTGAAACTACCTCTTTCGTATTCTCCTTGTCCTGCTCAGGCAAGCCTACAATTCGAAGATTTAAAGCCCTTTGCTTTCTTTCCTGTGTCTCCACATATGATTCAAATGCTTGTTTTAATTCATAGAACTCTGGTGCATGCTGTTCTTCAGTTCTTGTCTCCTGTAATTCAACAATTTCAGATTTTACCTGGTCAATCTCAGCTCGCATCTCCTGGAAGTTTGTTTTCAGTGATTCATTCTCAGCCCGAAGGTGTTGGATTTCTGCCATTAATTTCTCCCTTGCGAGATCTTTTGCCTCTGCCACGAATGCTATGAGTTCATTCAGAATAGTACTCAACGAAATTTCCTCCGCTTGCCTCGAAGTTGGAATCTTCCTCTTTGCCTTTTGATGTACCGCTTCTTAGGTGCCATTGTGGGGTTCCGACCACGAACTTGCAACCAAGTCACATGCTGAAAATACCCGACGGAAAATTACAATTACAGATACCTAAACGCATCCAAACCTGGTCATGCCATATAATCGTTAGAAAGGTCTCGAATCAGCTTTCCAAAGAGCCCAAGCACGTGCCAACGACACTGGGAGAGTTATGGCCTGTTGAACTTTCACCTCTCAAACCCTAGCGCCCAAATATCAGAGAGAGAGAGAGAGAGAGAGAGAGAGAGAGAGAGAGAGAGAGAGAGAGAGAGAGAGAGAGAGAGAGAGAGAGAGAGAGAGAGAGAGAGAGAGAGAGAGAGAGAGAGAGAGAGAGAGAGAGAGAGAGAGAGAGAGGTTTCTTTCCTCCATAGAAAAATATGGGATCCATCAACAAGCACCATACACATTTGGCAATCCTGTTGCATCATGAAATTCTTTTATACATTGAGTCGGGCCCGGCTCGAAGGCATGGCTACAAACCTTTTGTAAAAGCATTGTCTTGGAGGCCAACACTAGTGTGATTTTTTTAGTATATTTCGCATCGTAGCTTTTCCAACATAGAATCTCCGACCCACATGCAAAGGCATATCACCATGTGCGAAAGTAAAGAACCATGGCTCTGACTTTCACAGGATCAACTGGAGCCCTAACCTTAACCCCGGCCTAATCAAATAGGGGGACAACGAGCCCCACTAGTCTCTCAAAAGCCGGGCCCTCTTCATTCTGTAAAATTGATGCCACATATCATCTTCAAAAGAAGCTATACAATTCCATGCGTGATTATCTATATTATCCCATTGGGTCATTTGCCTTGGAGCAATCCAAAATCTTCTAGGTGGCCTTCTAACCCGGCATAATCCGGCTAACATCAAAGATGAGGCAGCACAGAAGAACATACTGCAATTTTCTGGCAAGGCATCGTCATCGAACAGATTCATTGGGTCTTCAAGCTCGTTTAGTTCCAGAAGCTGCAAACAGAACCTTTGGAATGCGATTCCGATTGTCAGAGCACGCAATAGCATGGCAATCATTCCAAGAATCAGTGGATCCATGATAGAACGGCCGGGAAATGGAACCCTGCACAAAGAACACAGCAAAAGAATTATCCCACAAAGCTTACCTACCAGCAGGAACAGGGGAAGAAATATCCCATATTTTGGAGGCCGATTCAAAATTGGAGGGGAATTATCCCACAAAAACTTGACCTACCGGAATGATTCGATGGAGTAGTTCTCCGGCGGGAAACCAAAATTTGAGGCCTAACGGCATTTGTTAGACTTCGAGATGGCTTCTCTCTCCTCCAAAAAAATACATTATAATGCGGGAGGAGTCAGTATGCGACGAGAGCCGGGTATTTTAAGAAAGCATGTGGCCAACCTAAGAGAGAGAGAGAGAGAGAGAGAGAGAGAGAGAGAGAGAGAGAGAGAGAGAGAGAGAGAGAGAGAGAGAGAGAGAGTTTGTATTATTATGTCAATTGAGACCATCAGGTCTATGTGACATTCGTGAGGTCCATTACATCATCAAAATAGAAATCATCCAAGTGCTCCCGGAAAAATGGAGCGTCTTCATGCTCGAGATCTCTCTAACTCATCGTCAACTTCTCCAAGTAAGGCATTTAAGTCTCTTATATGTGATTCTCTTTGTTGAAGCATTTCAATCAAGTAATTCCCAATGGCTTTTAGTGGAAGTTCAAAGAAATGAGCTAAGGATACCGCATTAACGTTCTATACCTTTTGCGGATGTTCCGATAGGCTGGGCAATTTAAAATTGTATGTTCTTCATCTTCTATCTCATCTAGACCACAAATCTTACAAAATATCTGATTCCTTGGTATGTTTTTCCATCTGCCTACCTCGACCTCAAGATGATGCGAGCTCAATCTCATTCTACATATCGTGTGTCTCATTTTCATCGACAAGTTTTCTACCAAGTAACCTGCACCTATCAGCATTGGATTCATTTGATTTCTATAATCATCCATTTTTGTTCCTCCCTTATCCCACATTTTCTGCAACATATTTGTGGTCACCCACTCTCTAATTGTTTTTGAATCAAAATCGTCCATTTTCATGCCCCATTTCTCAAGCCACTTGTGAAGGTCGGCATACCAGCCTTTACATGAACTCTCTAACATAGCAAGTTTTGGGTACCTGTCATCTTCCATTTCTAAAACTTTTTTCAAGTAAGTCAGAGTTCGGAAGAGGGCTTCACCTTCCAAGGGTAACATATTACATTCTACCAACATCATTTCATAGAGAGAGAGAGAGAGAGAGAGAGAGAGAGAGAGAGAGAGAGAGAGAGAGAGAGAGAGAGAGAGAGAGAGAGAGAGAGAGAGAGAGAGAGAGAGAGAGAGAGAGAGAGAGAGAGAGAGAGAGATAGATAGTATTTAACGCCAGCCACTAGGCAGCATCCAACCGGACATGTGACCACACACCACACTACATTGCGTTGTTGGGCCCTGCCCCCAACCACTTTACATTGCATCTGTGGGTTTTGACACCCAACAGCTTGAGTGCGAGCTGGGTAGTCTCGAACTCGAGACCTACAGTTGCTAGATCTAGTGTACTAGTGAGAGAGAGAGAGAGAGAGAGAGAGAGAGAGAGAGAGAGAGAGAGAGAAATGAAAAATATATTATTCCGCCTTCGAGACCACCAGGTCTATGAGACGCTTACAAGTTACATTCAAAATTATAAAACAAGTCATCCTCGCCTTCGAGAGTAACACACGGGCTCCTCTATCTCAATCTCGTGACCTTCTGATTTTTCAAACAAGTATCTCTATGTTTAAGAATGTCAACAATATATCCCCGATGGATGCCCCTGGATACCGAAAGAACTCCTCAAGGGAGGTAGCACTGATCCCATGTATGACTCTTAAGTCTGAATAAGCACGGCAACAAAGTAAGATATGAGCCTCATCCTCCACCACACCGTCACTACACAAGTGACAATGTCTAAGATCATGGCGATATCTCGCCCATCTCCCTACCTCCACACCAAGATGGTGCGAGCTTAACGGATCCTCGCAATTGCTTGCCTATGCTTCATAGATATGGGTTCACTAAGATCTTTGCTTGTTGCCTTCAATGTGGGATTCATCCGAGTCAGATAGTACTCTTTCTTCACGGTGGCGTACTCCATGTCTTAGTGAGAACACTCTTAGAACCCATCCCTCAATATCTTTCTGATTCATCTACGCAATTGTGAATATCCATCCCCATTTCACCACCATCTACTAATATCCGATACCAACCTTTGTCACTACTCTGGCTGCGGCAATTCTTGGCAAGCTATTCACGGGCATATCATATAAAACCTTATGCGGATAACGTAAGGTTTTGCAAAAGCTTCAGCTTCAAGGGGTATCATCCCGCACTCTCCTAACATCATATCATATGGCGTTTGCATTTTAGTGCCGGTTTCCGTGTGAAAAAAATTTCTTTTGTATTTTTTCCACCTTTTTCCACCATCATTAGCGAGGCTGGTCCCCGGGCTTCACAACCATCTGATATAACCGTTTGTACCAATACTTTAAAGAGCATGCGTTTCATTTCAAAGTTCCAAATGTCGGCATTCACACACCTTCTCTTGCATTGCATATAGTGCCTTTAAGCCCGCACTCACTCTATGTTCGATTGCTGATTCCAATTAGGACTTTTGTCTATATTCAAACCCGGATACTTATAGTTTTCAACGACCTCAACTTGCTTACCCTTGTAAAATAGCCGCACATGATCTGTTTTATTCGCTCCAAAAACAACAGCCTTAGTCTTTTCAGATTCACTGCATACTTTTAGCATCACAAAAACCGGCAAGCACATCCAAATGTCTTTTGCATCCCTGTATGCTTCGAGATAGCAACACAATATCATCAGCATATAGCAAGAGCATAAGTACATACCCATTCAAGGATGTACCATCCCCTCCATGTGCTCCTATCCACCCCTCCAGTTGATCTATGAACAATCCAAACAAGGTAGGCGACAAAGGACACCCCTGTTTGACTCCCATATTACTCTCTACTACATCATCACACATTCCAACAAAGGGAAAGAGAGTTGCACCAGTACTTTTTTATAAAGAACACTTACCACATGTCTAAGCCCCATCGGGATGCCCAAATCTACCATCCTATGCCACAGATTTTGCCTATTCACCATGTCAAAGGCCTTGCTGAAATCCACAAATCTGACATACAAAGGTTTCCTTTTTCCCACCTTGAATCCATCATAGCACGAAGGGTGACCAAATGGTCGGGTTAGTAGACTTTTAGGCCTAAAGCCCGGCTTGGCCTATTGCTCTAACATTGTGACCCTCGCCCGGTTGCTTATCTTGCCCTCAAGTATAGAGGCATAAAGTTTTAGCGTAAAGGCTGCCAACCATAATGGTGCGGTAGTTACCCGGATCGGATGCATCTCGACTTGTGCAATGGCACAACCCTATTAACCTGCCGGGCCCTAAGAAACCCATCTCTCAAAGCCATATTGAACATGTCGACCCAGCCTATTAAGAATCGGCTTCTCCAGCCCACTTAAGCATTTCGGCCTTAAGGCCACAAGCATCTGCCGCTTTGCCATTAGCAAGTCTCTTGAGTCCCCCACGAACATCCTCGAGTAAAGGTAAGCATATCATCCATCTCACATGTCTCTTGACCATCTTATCCTCAACTCCATGGACATGGTATAAATTTGCGTACATGCTCCATTAGTGCCTCCGCTTGCAACACATTACCCCCATGCTTCAAGGGTTTAAGCCTATTCCAAAATTTCTTTGGATCAACCAGCCAGTTCTTCCACCATTAAGCCTATGTTTACGATGTAAATATGCCTTCTTCTTATTTTTGACCAGCTTGGTATACACTTTCCTTTCCTGTACTTTAGCTCCCCCTTGTGCTGCTCTAAATTTTTGCCTCTGCTGTTTACATTCCATGTCAAACCATCCATTACATGGCAGCCCCCTCCATTGCCGGTGAGATACAAAACATTCATTCATTTGATTCAAGCAAAACCCTGAAGACAACGCCTCACTCATATCCCCTCTTTGATGTGGGCCATGCAAAAGATGCCATTTTCTGCTCGCATATCTCGCTATATTCATCAGCTTTATCATACTTGAGAGACATCCATTTACCTTTATATGTATCTTCTTGCTGCCTATGATGCCACTGTACATGAAGTTCAATGAGCAAAGGTACATGATCGAGCTTTCATTCTCATCTCAATGCATAAGCTAATAACATGTTACGCAAAAAGTAGGTTTGGCAATAACATAATCCATCACACTAGCATTTTTACAAGTGCGCTTACCGAGAGCACGGGTACCTATCCGGGTGCCATTGAAGATCACCATCTCAAAACCACTACACATATGTAAGACATGGCGCCCTGCGGTGTCGACCATTTCACATTGTCTTCGATGTTACGCTCCATCCAATTGTCTTCATTTCGGTATCATCCGGCATTTCCAACCATTACGCTTCTCCATCTAGGCCCACAAAAAGCTGCTTGATGGTTTCGATGCAGCCATTAAAGTCTCCTAACAATAGCACTTCTCTGCCAAACCCAAAGCTAGTATATCCCGCTCTAAGTGAAAGAATGGGTCATCCTTATCCGGATCTCCTTTGTTATACACGGGTGATTCCCTTGGGGAAATAACAACCGACTACATATATCTTGTTGCCCTTACACGGCAATTCAATCCAAATGTATTGTGCGGTTGCCTTATGTGTCAAAACACACCTTTGCATGCACAATTTCATTCATGAGCATAACATGCAATACCACTGTACCTTTGAGATTCCAGCCCTTCTTATTCCATCTTGAATGCAATAGCGTAAAACCAAAAATATCCGGAAGAGCCTTTTGGAGAGAGAGAGAGAGAGAGCCCGAGCCTAAGTGGCATGTTTGAGCCATCTTGGCATGTCGAACCTAGTTGGCATGTTTGAGCCATCTTGACATGTTGGAGCACGGCATGTTTGAGCCACCTTGGCATGTTGGAGCCCATGTGGCATGTTTGAGCCACCACGGCATGTGCGAGCCACCTTGGCATCTTTGCGGTTGTAATTTGTTGACTATGATTTAGCAAGTTGCACACTTCTATCTTTGCCACATATTCTCCCATTGTAAAAAAACTCCAGCTCTAGATGGACTCGGTGGCAGTTGTTAAGTGACCTTGAAATGAATAATGGTTTACGCGCTTGCTAAGAGAATAATATAAAAAGAAAACACGGTCCTCATTATGTTGAGAACATAAGCAATGGAAATATGGAAAAATACCTATATCATTCTCTCCTTAAGGGAAACGTCACGGATATCAACAGAAAGAAGAATTTCTTCAAAAAACGACCATCGTTGCAATGTTTGTACTTGTCCAAAATGTGTTTCCATAATATTGTTGTTATAAGGATTGATTGGGGTGCAAGCTTCATACAATAATTTCTTTGCTTATGATACAATGCAATATAAGATGGAAGTTATTCGATAAATAAGCATAAATCAAATATCTACATGTCTGGATTGGGGCTTCCCGTCTATATGAGCTGTCTATCTTAAAGTTTCATGGCCTTGGCCATGATGTATCTGTTAAAGCCTTCCTACTGCCACATGTTATGATTCAATGAACCTGCTGTATAAGAATAGACAAATATGAGATTGAAAAAATGTCGAATTCAAACCATTTGCATTGAAAAAATGGAGTGGTCTCCTTCTTTTACTACATAATTGAAAGAAAAAGAACTAAAACCAGCATCAGATCCCAAAATCATATCTCACAGAATCAAATAGATGTAAATTAATAGCATAAAACGAAGATTTATGTAACCCCCCTGGTTCTTTCAAGCCTTTGCATCTGCGAAACATGTTTATGAGAGACCAAGAATACTGTAAGGAAAAACGAAAGCTCAAATAAACCCTAACTTACAATTTGGAGCTTTAAGTCCATCTTCATACTGGTCTGCATGCCTACTCACCATTAGTAAGCACCATATTTAAACGGAGCTGCACGCATATAGAATGTTTCCAAAAATAATCTAGACATCCAGCAAGAAATGTTCTCGAAATCATACAACACAATCGTGGCATATGCACGGAGAAGAAGATTGGGAAGGGAAAATCGAAATCATAAGCAAAGATATGCATGCAGAAGAAGATTGGGAAGAGAAAATCGAAATCATAAGCAAAGAAATCTTACTGATTTTTGGAAATCGGTTTTTAGGTAGTTAAAACCCCAACACCATAGGAAAATCATTTTAAAAAAAATCCCAAAAGGTTTTTCTCGAACTGAAAATCCCAAATTAACAAGATTGGTTTGGCAGAGGCTATGTCACCTTATTATCTGTTGCACACTTGTATTAGGTATTGTTTTGAGAGGCTATTTCACTTGATTATAGAGCCAAATTATATGTGACCCATTTGCCTCTTCAAATCACCAAATTTTTTACGAAATCTTTTACTGTTTTAAATCACCAAATTTTTACGAAATCTTTGCTTATTCTTCTTTGCCCGAAACTAAATAGAGTATGCCTCAAGCCATTATGACAAAACGTTATGCCCAATGCAAAAATCCGACAAAAAATGTACGATTTTGCTTGGCTCATATCTTGGCACATTATCTATATCAAAGGGCCAAAGGCCTTCTCAACATCAAAGGGCAAAATGTTCATCTAATACATAGCAAAGGGCAAAAGGTTGAACTAATAAATACTTGGCACTTTGGACATCTTTAACATCTTGTGGAAAAATGCATTGAACAAAGAGTTAGAGAGGGTTGTACAGCTTTAGCATTAATACAGAACAATAGTTTTTGAGCTCAAGTACATGCTTGATCTAGTCAAGCACATAGGTCGAAGCTAAGAATACACAATAACATGCTTGATCTAGTCAAGCACATAGGTTGAAGCTCAAAATACACAAAGTTTCTTCTTTTCATGCTTCTCTATTGTGCCAATTGTTCATTCAATTTCACAAAACCATCATTTCCTTTCCTTGGATGTATAATTCAACAAGTAATCCTTTAGTATTTCCCATACTTGCAGCATTCTTTATCCTCATCCAGCCACCAGATACTTGCCACTAGATTCAGTTTTTATACAACTTCCATATGTACAAAATGTCATTAGAAAATGGTCATGGTTGTTCTACAGCTTCCATACGCACAAAATGGTCAGTCACTTAGTTAACAGTGCAATGATGCAGGTTGTACCCCCTATTTCTCATGCATGCCCTGTGCATGGTTTTTGTCTGTCTCCTTGCTTCATCATCTAAGACAGTTCAAGCTAATGCAATGCATTCCTTGTACCTGAAGCACGAGGTTATGTGATCATTTGCCATTCCGGCGGCCTGCATGAAGGAGTAAATTACTGTTGGCCCAACTTGCCTAAACCCTCTCTTCACAAGCTCCTGCTTATCAATTCCGACTTTGAGCTTTTTTGAAGGCAGCTGTGTTGCAATCCGGCAGGCAGTCACAATTGGCTTCCGGTTGAAAAATCCCCACATGAAATTATCGAAGGACCCAAATTCCTGCACAACCTGAAGAACCAAAATTGAGATTGAATTAGAATTCTAAAACAAGAGGACCCCAAAACGGTTAGGACTGTGACGAACCTCAAGGATACGTTTGGCATTTTCTACAACACCCTCCATCTTTCCGTCTTGTTGAAGAATATCTAATTCAGCCTTGAAGATGCTATCTTGTTTTGATCGAAACTTGCGAACCACCACTGGGTCGAAGTCCATGAATGCAGCTCTAAGGAGATAACAATTGTCAGAATTGGGGACAAAATTTAGGAGGGGAAAAAAGAGGTCTGTAAGGACATCAATTTAAATTGTTGCAGGTACTCACCGATATTGCTCACGCTTTACTACAATAGAAGACCAGCTGTGTTCTGCTTGGGCCCCTGCTAAGATCAACATCTCAAAAAGATTCCTGTACAAAAGGTAAAACTAACCTGGTCAACTTCCATAAGATATTGGTTGGGATTGTAACATGAAAAGGTAAAAAAACAAACTAAGTTCGTACTTGTCATCGTGAACAGGAACTCCCCACTCCTCATCGTGATAAGCTACATAGGCTGGGTCTGCAGCAAAATCACGGGAAATTTGGCATTCAATTCACATTGAAAATGAAAACCAGATTGTCAGCATTGGTTAAAAATGTCCTTACCACTTTGTGGTGTGATCCCCCGCACCTTTTCTTCAGAACTTTGGGCGAATCTGCAGCTGAATTTGGAGAAATTTTGGCCAGGCCCATACCTCCTCTGGTTCTAGAAAGCTTATCTGATCTTGGTGTGGCAGGGGACCTTATAGCCGGAGAAGCTGGAGAATTTATTGCCGAAGATCGAGGGGAACCTAATGAAAGCAACCTTTGGCATTTGAGCCCCCTTGGCGATCTAATAAGGGGAGATGAAACTTCCAGCCCCTGCATTGAAATCTTTTTCACTTTCCCAGCCGATGTTACGGCACAGAGCTCTTTCTCATCAATCTGACTGTCGAAAAGTCGAGCACTTGACTTAATTGAAGCATCTTGAGCCGGATTAAAGACCTCAATGTTCACAGATTCCACAGATTCTATCTTCTCGGTCAAGACAAATGCATCCAGGACAGCGCCTTTTTCAAATGCATCCAAGGATTCCTTGAGAGCACCTTTTTCAAATGCATCCAGGGCTTTCTTGACAGTGTCTTTTTTAGGAGAAGAAATTTTGGGAGATTTGGGAAGTACCTTGGGCTGAGTCCCCTTAAGAACTGGACGGCCGATTTCAGGAGCGGTGATTACTTTTCCTTGTGGCCGCCGATTAATTCTTGCCTCGGAAGCCATAGCCATAGTTCGTCTAGTCCACTTCAAGAGAAAACTCAACGAATCACAAAATGCCTATTTCTTTCTACTCCAAGAAATGCTGCAGAGACGAAAAAAGACAGAAAAAAAGCAGGCCGGAAGCAAAAACGATCCGAAATTGCAAGAATTATGGATATAGAAAGCGCGGGAGGAATCGCCGGATTTGGCTATGGCGGTGAAGGGCGACCCGGGTTTTTTTTGTATGCAACACGTTTGTTTGGTCACGTTATAAGGAGCAAAGAAGAATAATTTTAGTTGTTCACTAATTACTTTAGTAACTTTTCTTTGCGTCCTGCTGATGCCACGTGGCCCTATGCGATGATGCCACTTGGCACATAGTCTTTATCCTTCCAGATCAGTAGCAAATAAAATCAATGTGGCTAGGGTGTAACATCGGATATAGCGTATGTTCGGCTTTTATCATGCCCTGTTTACAGCTATCCCATGTCTTCTGTCAGGAGAATGTTCTGGTTTTGTCTATGCATCTACAAACATGTCCTGGCCCATTGCTACACGCTCATCTTGTCTCTAACATCTATTGACCCCCCGTGTCATCCGTCATGTTCACTAGCACTCGCTCTGTGCCCCACTCCTGAGGGATATATGCAAACAAACTAGTAGTTATAAGATTTTCACTTCCATCAGATAAATTTTGTTTGCTGATCTTAGGAAGTCTCGGATGAGGCTCCCAAAAGGTCTTGCTCTGTTTCGTTTTGCAAAAATGTTCCCTTCCTTTGCCAATGTTATGAGGATGACGTACAAACCAAATCTAGAGAATTCAAAATGAGCAGATGGCACAAAGATGAGACTCTTGATGCATCTTCTCTACTAATATATGGACCCAGGCTATATGACAATAGCAAATGATGATGTTTCTCCTCATTTATTCCTTTCTGTGCAAGAAAGGGCAAGGATAACCATATGAAAGTGAAATTTGTCGTCCCGGACAAAAACATGTGGGAGGATGGCTCTCCACCCTACTCGACCAACTCCAAACAAAATCAAAATTTTTGCGATGTTAAAACTGAGCACTCTTCTCTGCACCTTGCCTCTTCCCCCCCAATTCCATTAATAATATGGTTTACATCGTTGCAATCATTCTGCTTCGGCCCAACAAGAATTCCATGTATGTCACCCTTATTTGTAGCAAGGCTGCCGACAAACTAACAACAATTCTTTTACTTGTCTCCCATAGGGAGAAGATTCAATCTACGATTCAATTGATGTATAAAGCTTACTAGCAATTTCTTGAGTAGTTGAAGTGTTCGTCATTTTCGTTAAAAGAAATCAAGAATAGAAGAGACTTTACCACTGCATAGACCAATTAGCCATGAGACCATATAGTTGGACTTGTACAATATTACTACTAGGATTAAAAAACTGTTACATAAACACACCCAAGCTCTTACATGTAAGCAGCTGCCACAAGGACAGTTGTCTAAGTGGAAAGATAAGGGTGCACACAAAGCCTACGATATATACATAAGCATGTAGACAAGGAGCATGATAAATACTCTAGCTAATATGTTAGATTCTGCTTAAAGAAGGTATTGGCTACTAAGGCTCGAACCTACTTATCTAAAATGTTTTTGCTCTTTCTCTCTCATGCTGATGTAACGCTTTTTCCGGCGTGAGTTTTGGAATCCACAAAGGCATTTCTGGCCCCTTTCCCTCCCATTACATTTTTCTCTAAAAGCCGTGTTTTTTCTGCTCCGTTATGCACATTATAGATGCTTACGTAGCGGAGGAGCCGGATCGTCGGGCCTTGATTATCATGATTCATCTGAAGTGGTCCTCATTGGATGCATCAGAATAGCCGTAGTTATTGCCATGTTTTTTATTATGCACTCTATTTGGATAGAGCACAAAGAAATAGAATTACTATTTGATAACCATGATCAGGTGCACATATGGCTTTTGTGTTCTTCTCTTCCTTCTCCTTCCCGCTGGGTTGGGTATTTTTTGGAGCTCGGTTCGTTCACTTGAGGGCGTGACCTGCAATTCGTGAGCATGGATTTTCTATTCTATATTATTTTGATTTGCTTTCAATCCTCTTTCTGTGCTTTTGAGTTTAAAGATCTGATATGTTTTTATTTAGAATGCTCTGCATTTAACTTTTTGTTTGAGCACGATTGCTTCAAAATATCTTATCTTATCTTATCTTATCTTATCTTCAAGCTGACTAACATTTGTTTTTGTGTGGGCTATACAATATATCTCTTCCATCATTTGCTCTGCACAGGTGGTCAGAACAAAGGAATGTCGTCTAATAATATTCTGGCATAGAGAAGGTAGATCTGCGCCTGAAGGCAAAGATATCTAAATAGTCGTTTTGTGTGTAAGTTTCTTTACTAATGTGCAGGCTTATCAGCGTGGAAATTAAAAATTGTGGCAAGAAAATAAGTTTGGTATATTATCATGGCGTTAGATCCCTTTAAGTTTTCTTTTTATTTCGACCATCATACGCTTGGTATTAGATCTTTTTAGTTGCCCAAAGGAAAACCATGGATGAGGCAAGTTGATTGAATAATATTAGGATATGCTAATTCCACGTATAACATTAGGAATATCTACGCATTGGCGAGGTGAAGTTTTCTCTGTGTTATGTGAAGTTACTAGTGTGACATCCTACCATCTAAATTTGAGGTATATATGGCCCCTCTGTCTGTCAAAATATGCTTACAGAATCATGGGATCATCGGGGTCGATCATATGCTAAACATTTCCTTTCCTTCCAGTCCCTTTCTTCCAATTGATGGGAGCAACTTAAGCATTAAAGATTTTGAGATAATGAACCTTTCATTTTTTGCCTATTCTATTTGGCAAAATCTAATGCTGATGAAGCGGGTTATTGGACAAGATGCCATATCTCAGACGATAAGAATAATAGGATGGGGTGGATCATTGGGCAGGAAAGTTGGGTGCTTGCTATTCAATGCTTCGGATCCCCTTCAAGTCTTTTGGCTTGCCTCAATCCAAAAGATCTTCTTCTAAAGAGGTATGTAGGTACATGTATCTCTCTTACTTAGAGGGAATGCACCCAGTTAAAATTGTCAATGTTCTTCTATACAACGGTGGAGTATAATTTGCATTGAATGCAATCTTTTCAGCCTATATAGGCCATAGGGACTTGCTAAAAATAAATGATTCTTTTAAGGTGCTTGCATTAATTTTCCACAGTCAATGGTCAATCTTGGAATGATCTTACATTGTGATATCCGATGTGGACACAAATTACAAACATAGAAGATGCGAAGAATGTAGGTTTGAGCAGGACAATTATGTTAACCTCGATCATGCATGTGCTAATGCATTAACTTCTCCTTTATTGTTGATGATGAATTTTCCAAGTGAAGGATGCAATGACATAAAAGTAAGATATAATATGTTTCTTATGATACCTTATACAATTTTAGATGAATGCATGATGGTTTTAGGACTAATACAAAATCAGTAAGAGATTAGATGTAAACATGGACTATTGTTGGTTTTGATATGGTTGTCAATCACAGTTACTGAATGATGCGACCTTTGAACTTCATTTATTGTACTTGGTCACTTTTTTTATTTTATTTTTTGAAGGAGTGAGATTTTTATTCATTATTAAAGGAAATTAAGTAGAAAAGTAAGATTACCCATGATCATAACGAGCCATGGAGTAGATTTAGAATCCGGTTTATCACGACAATGGAATACATATCGAGTGGAAAAGTCCTGGTGCGAACAATGAAAATGACATAAGATTGGAGCAACAAAGTTTTTGCAATAATAGCTGTTTTCATTACACAACTACCATTGACATTATTAACACAAACCATTGCATTTAACATATCTACTTAATCCCCTTAAACCCCCTTTGGTTTGGGTGCATATTCACCACGGGGGTTACTCAGAAACGCAGAGTCGTCGGATGGGCATATTTGCCCTTTATTCCAAGATCTGGGCCCGTACATAGCGATCCTCGTTTGTGGGGAATGCGATGTACAAGTTTTTATATCTTGTATATTCAGATTTGTAAAATACTATAAGGTTTGAGAGAATGTACTTAATGGTGTTAATTTTGTACATGTATTATAAATATATTTTGGAGCTCTCGGCGCCCCTAATAACCTTAGGTGTGAATATGCACCCAAACCAAAGGGGGTTTAAGGGGATTAAGTAGATATGTTAAATGCAATGGTTTGTGTTAATAATGTCAATGGTAGTTGTGTGTTGATTGTTATATTAAAAAATTTTGGGCCCTTGGGCCCTAAATAACTATAAACATAGGTAAATGTTATGGGCCTAAATCATAAGTGATCCATAATAAGGGGTGGCAATTTAGTGGGATCACAAAAATAAAGGAGATACCTCTACGTTTGACCCTTGAACATGGGTCCTTGAGATGAATTAGGCATGGGTCACCTTATGTTATCCAAAGGAAATGGTAAGCAATAAGTTTAGACCAAATCATGCAATGCTAAGGAACAAGTGTAATCTCTTCATGCAAGATATCCCATTATATATCTTCTAAGTCGCGTAAAACCAAAGAAGTGGAGTGGGACCCATGCGATGAACAAAGCAAATTTGGATATTCTTAACGAGTCTGGTGGCTTGACAAACAAGACTCAAGCATTACGGCTACTTGTAAGGCTGTTGCCAAATATAATCTCTTGGCTTTCCATGTGTTTCAACAAGTAAATTTTGATATTGTTAATGGCACGACTAAGAGCAATAATAGCCTGGTGACGTCGACTGATAATAGTTAGATAGGACTGGGAACCAACCATCTACACAATGCAAGCTTGATACCCTTGCATACCATCTTCTACACCCAAGCATAAAAAGTAACAGACCAAGATCGTTGATTTAATATGAGCTTTCAACTTTGTTTGATCTCTTGTAACAAAATTGCTCCGCGTGTCATTTGCCATGCAATCAACATAAGCACTATTTTGCTTTCTTTTAGACTAGGATGTGTCACGGACCCTCTTGAATCCTTGACCAAAAACTTGTTGATCTTGACATGCCAACAATTTGGGACCTGTTTCAAGCCTATAGCTTGCATACCAAATGTTCCTTGTCCCTGTGTAACTAGAACATACAAAGAGACAACATCTCCCACGAGGCTCTGTCTGAAACAAATCTTAAATATAATATGACCAGCCAATGTTCTTTGGCGTCAATGTGGTACCAATGAATTTAAAAATTCATCGTGTCAAACGATGGGAGGTAGTAATTTGAATGGCGTACGATGGGCTATGAACTATTCTTGAGGCTATTTATTTTCTTGAATACAAAGCTCAATAGGGAACCTATGTGGCATCATGAAAAGACCCATTTTGACTATGATGTTGCATGTAAGGGCGTGAAGATGCGCGAGATCAAGTCTTAATGTTTCATTAATGAAATTGGAGATTTTAACTCCTATCCGATTCGATCTCGGATGGAACTTGTGCCAAATTTGCAAAAACACCGACTTCAAAGGTACGTCCGGGGTGAGGCCGGTTAATGTATATCAATTCTCCCTTCTCAACGTGCTTGATTGAAATTCTTGGCGTGAGCATCCGGACTACACGCAAATTTTCTTTGCCAAATCACGCATCCCGGACTACGTAAGCTATTGCTTGAACTTGCCCAAATCCGTCGGGGACTCACCCAAATCCTACGCAAGCTGTTTGGACTGCGAAATCCATGCAGGAATGGGGCGAGAATGGCACAGCTTAAGAATAATCTGCGGGATCCGGCTTCATGGCAAGTAAAGCTGCGGGGATCCATCTAGGAGGCTGCGCGTTGCGGGAGGTTTAGGATGTAAGCGTCTGGTAGGGGCCTTTTAAACTCATCTGGGATCTTCATTGCTCCATATTTTAGGCAAAGACAAGTGCGATTTTGACACAAAAGCAAGCGAAAGTAAACAACTTGATACCTTTGTGGAAGCTAGTTCGTATACTGCTGCGCCCTAAACTATGAAGCCCCTCACTCAGGTATATCAAAGCAAAAGCTTGATCAAAGCGAAGTCTTAAAACACTTTGTTTTCCTTGAGCAAAACCCTAAAAAAACCTAAAAAAACCTAAAACACTTCACCCACCAAAAAGCCGCCACCACGAGTTGCCCCTTTTCTAAAATCAACGGCTAACAAAGGGTGCACTCTAGAAATACTACTTAGTACACCTGGATGAATCTGACCACCAAATCATATAAAAACCTTAGAGCGTTATAAAAACAAAAAAAAACCACTGTTATAATGCTACATATTCCAAGGCATTTTGTAGAAGCCATAGTAGTTGGCTCTTCCCAAAAAATCACGTAGATGGTTTAGGGTTGGAAAGCTAGAGATGTGAGCTTTCCATTTGGTGTATAATTCATACAATTTTTTGTGTCTATCTGGTGGATTTAGAGTTCTGATTTAGGCTACCATGCAAACCCTTTGCTGGCTTCGAACGGAACTCGTCGATAAGAAAGTGGTAGGTGGTGCTTCGCTTCTTTGGATTTAGCATGATATGAATTCTCCTTTAGCGCTCCCTAATTTACACGATAATTCTCGCCTCAATCCTCTTGCTTTTGACCCTTCTCTTGTTAATATGGTACAAGCTTGCAGCACTTTCCCCTCTGTCTAAATATGCCTTTTCTACTTTCTCAAGTAGAGACCACTGTAAATACTTCTCTTGTTGCTTCTACCTCCTTTGTGTCTACCTTACATTTGGGTGTGAATCGCTCATTCTGCTCCGTGGAATTCTTAGATGCTATGGCTGGGGCATCTTCTACCGCATTTAGCGATTGGATCAGCGTGATTTTACATCTAGTGTGCAATGCAATGCTCGTGTTTTGCTTTGCATTGAATACTATGTTC
Source organism: Isoetes taiwanensis (assembly GCA_021234155.1). Lineage (NCBI taxonomy): Eukaryota > Viridiplantae > Streptophyta > Lycopodiopsida > Isoetales > Isoetaceae > Isoetes > Isoetes taiwanensis. Next base: position 2,350,053 of record JAJEKV010000117.1, on the reverse strand, counting down.
TGAGAATAATAAGAAGAATTGAGCTCGTATCTAAATGAGTTACAAGCACAAAGATGACCGTATGGATGTTCAGTTGCCTCGAGGGTGTATTCTATGAGGCCGGCCGGTGTTCAAGCGGCTTTTACCTGAGCTGGCCTACGGTTGTCGAGAATTGATCATAATGCTCATTTTAGGTGTGTTGAACCTTGTGTCTCATGCGGTTTGCCATTTCATTGGACAGTTTTGGATCTCCGCGAGTTGGATTTTGGCTAAAACATCATCTTGGCCCAGGTCTCCCTCATTATCGTCTCTAAAGGTTTTGGATAAAGATAATAATTTCTTCCTAGTCATGTTCATTATTCCTTAGGTTGGCAGGCTTGTGGGCGTGGTGTTGTGTTGATCCTCTTTGGGGACATTATCTTCTATATCCGGGGTTTACTCTCGGATTCTTGCCAAGTCCGATTGCATTGCATGCGTTGTTGGCTTGCCTTAGAGGATTTTTCACTAGAGCGCAGAAGTGTTTGATTTTATGATCGCTATTACTTAATGGTTTGGGTATGCATCTTGCCCATTCTATTGTTTATTGATCCTCAATTTGTGTATCTCTTCCTACTTGTGTTTCTATTCCTCGGTCGATGGTGGTCAAAAGTGGTACTTTTTTTCAAATAAAACTCGTCGCTTAATGGACTTGAGCTTGCCAAGATGTTTCCCAATATTGGTTTTAATATACAGGTCCGGGCATACTTTTGTCTCTACCTCCCCAACTGCTCCCTATCCCATGTCCACATAGCATCTATTGCATGAATATCATGTTGTGTCATCTTCTTCCTCATCGCCCTCACTAGTTAATCTACCCGATATTACCCGTGCCTTCTTCTTTAGCTATTTCTGCATTATACTTCTTCTAATAATGCCTCTCCATCTGGTCTCATATCGTTAGATCCTCTTAATGAGGATCAACACTGGACATTGCTGGAAGCAAATTATTGGAAGAAGGATGGTCTACTCCACTTTGCTGAAGAAACTTGCGTCATAAAAATAGCTCGGCTCCTCAATGCACATTAGTTCCTCTTGTAGCTCAATATCTACGCTACGATTATTCTGCTCTTTGTAGGAGGAGAAAATAGTGTGAACTGCATTTTATTGTCATGCTTAGGCGGGTTACTGCTTCGGTTGGATCGATTGTCCCAGGTTTTATTCTGTCTACGCATTGTATTATGTATTATGTGTTATGTTGGAGTGTTATTAATAAAAGTCGGCGTCCTTTCAAAAAAAAAAAAAAAAAAAAAAAAAAACAAAATCACACCAGAATACAAAGGCCAAAATGAAAAAATTTAGAAAATAGCACATGAAAAGGTCAAGTGATGTCTATTGATTTTAGAATTGATATGTTTCAGGGAAAGAAAAATCTTCCCAGGCTGGGTGATGAAGTTACCATCGCTTTCCCAAACTGCAATACCAATCAGCTCAATTTGGCTTACATGTTGCAAATAAAGGAGCGATGAGGCCTATAAGATGCATTTATTACCACTTATTGGAAATAATAGCATTATCGGCCATTATGGCATAGAACATCGTAATCAGGTTGAACATCAATAGACAAAAAGAGTGAATATATAGTAGGTTACTTTTATAGTATTTTAAGGTCCATTGTTTTTACCAATGGCCGGAATAGTTTGTGGATCAGGAAAATGCCACAATATCCCTCCTTGTTAGGGTCGTGGTGCGTACAGGCGACAGGTGGGCTTTGCAAAACTTTTGATTCGATGGTTCAAAGTCCCAATTGAATCTTGATTTATAAAAGCCTGATTAGTCTAGCAGAGAAAGGTATGAATTAGTATATGCATGAAAGTAGTTGGGCAAAATAAATCCTTGGGGTGTGAGAGCTCGTGCATTGTTCCATTTTGTCCTTGATCCCTCTCAACATTTTGTTCACAGCAGGAGGCTTGCAGCCAGTTCTAAGTCATATTTAACATACTGATTTCAGCCATATTAAAGTAACTTTTCTTTTCCAAATGGGCATCTGTTCCTTTGCTAGGATATTCCATAAAGTGATACCTTATAGTGTTATAGAATGGATATTATTGGTAAGAAATAGATAAAATCTATAAGTTTAGAATATTAGACACATATTTGAAACCAATTCAGGATCCAGCTGCCACAGGTGAATAGCGGGTCATATTCTCTTTTCCAGTTTTGGTTGAGAGGCGGGTTAGATTAGATTGGCGCACCACATTCTTGAGAAATTTAGGCAGGCAAAATGGGATGCAGTTAGAGACACTTTTTATTAGCTAAGATCCAAATAGAAAGCAATTTGGTGGACAATGCAGAATTCGGGATATTGTGGAAAGGCTTGGTGCATTATCAGATCTTCCACCTAATTTTAGCTTTAGAAACGTGAGTAGAGGTAGCGAGGGAACTCGCCATGAAGACACTTTATAATAACTTTCCATTAGAGGGTCAATGGGAGTTCAACAATATTACCAATATTATGATTCGGAATCCTTGATACTTCGTGATTTATAAGATCTTATCATTAGAAGTACCTAACCTTAAAGCTTTAGCCCTGCATTCAGTAATCTATTCTTTGATTTGAGTATAAGTCCTCATTTATTGATATTGGCCTCATTACGTCCACGGGATATAATAGCCAAAGAAATTCAATATTTCTATCGAGTTAGCACATGATTCCAAAAGATGCAGAAGAACAATTCCAAAGGCATCCAAATATTCTTGTCTTTGAGGCATCTCTTTAACCTTGTTCCAATGATAATATTTCTCCTTGAGAGGGAGAATTATTCTGGCGGGATGCAAATTATTGAAGATGGGTGGGGAAAAGAATGGCAATTGAAAAGAAGTGCCTTTAACTTTGTTTTTAGAAGCCAATATGTAGTAATGAAAGGTGGTGAATTCTTTGTGAAAGGTCTTCCAGAGTAGTGTTATTTCCAACTAGAGCACAACCCCTAAAGATAGCACAACCCAAACCATCTTGATAGCCCCGGTCTAATTAACAGTATTCCGGTTATACATACAGTTCTCTGAAATAGAAGTGCACATACCTCATTTTCTCAAACTAAAAGGTAGACTACATTTTGGAGCAAAGCGAAGGAAATAATAAATGTAAAGGAAGACTAGCAGCCATGAGTTGTAGCGGTTCCCAGGCTAAAGAAATGCGGTTCTACTTACAATTGGCTTTTCTTAATTCCAGAACGATGGAACAAAGCACTTTTAGATTGTTGTCCACGGAGAGGCATCTCCATTGCTATAACTGCATACACTTAATCCCAAGAATATTTCTCTCCGAGTTTACTACAAACTGACCTTAGTTGGGGAGATGAGCTACAATAATAAGCTTGATTAAAGGAGCCTAAGAACTGACCACACTAATCCCTAAACCAAATGGAAGAAATTACCGAGAACCATTGATTAAAACTGGTGTAGATACCAATTTAAGTCCGGAATGGAGATGAATCAATTTTCCTTTGGTCTATTGAAATCTTACAAAACAGAGAATCCCATCTATAGCTATGTCAAAGGGAAACTTGGAAAGATAAACTTCAGCGGGATCTGATTTTGTTGGAGATTTTTGTTCTAATAGAAGACCCTCCCATAGCAACAATATGGTGTCTAGAATAAAATTTGTTGTTTTGAAGGGAATGCAAATTAGTTTGAGCTAATGTTCTTAGGAAGCATTTAATTAGCGGTAATGATCTTGGCCTGAAAGTTTATAGGTTGTGTTGGTTAAGGAAATAGGCCTCCCATTCAGCCAAAGAAGTTTTGGGATTGTCAATCTCGGGAATTAGGGTGGTCAGGCAGTGCAGTGGAGGGATGAGATGATTATATTTCCAAAAGCCAAGGATCATATGAACTAAATCATGTTTAATACAATCCAGGATATTAAGGTAAAGTGTCCAGTGGGAACCATGGGGCGGGACTTTCCCCTTTTGCAAAGAAGCTTTTAAAATGGTAAGGACTTCATTTCATTGGGAGGGAGCTCAACCAGGGCCAATAGGTCAACAATATGATATTAGATGAATCCACATGGTGTCAAAGAAGGATTTAGAACTTGGTCATGAGGGCGACTGGATGGATTGAAATTTATGGGCATATTTAGAGCCAATTAGATGTATCACTTTGATTAACTGGTAGTATTCTAATCTACGAATAGAAAAGATACTATTTTTATTTAAAACCCTCATTTAGCAATTCTGAAAAACTATTTGGAATTGCCATATCTTTGGCATATGATATACTCGATGTTTTATAGATCTTTCCTAAATCACTCTCCCTTAAGGTGGAGGTTTGGGTATTAAGGGATCAGCTTGAAGATCAGTTTGCTTTGTTCTTGTAGTGCAAGAGAGATCTTTCTTTGTTTTCTTAGCTCATGCATATTCTTGGTCAAACTTTGATCCAATTCTTAGGAGCTTTGTATTGGCAAAATTGAGCCATAGAATACGATTATTAACCCTTGGAAGGCTGTTGTGATAATTTAAAATTCCTCTACAAAATTTAGTATTATCATCAATGAGGGCACAATTAGGTTTAGAGAGGTATTGCGGCTTCTCACCCAGAGTTATATCACGACTTAGGCAGGGTTGATGATGGAAATTGAATGGG
>JAJEKV010000117.1:1298129-1661765 GCA_021234155.1 Isoetes taiwanensis | reverse complement strand
ATCGATTGGCCAGCACCGTTCAGTTACGTATTGCTAAGCCCAAACAATGTTGGGGAGAGGGCATCCACGGCGGACCCCGGAATGCTACTATCAAATGGTTGGCTTGTCGGTATGGGCAGGCATCTTTCACATATAGCACAATACAACGCGTTACCGATCTCTGAGAGACCCCCAAGCTGTAAAATCTTGCCCATATAGTTTTCGAGGCACAATGTCAAATGCCTTCGCCAAAATCACGAGAAACAGCCAATAGATCGTAGAGAGTTTCCTCTTTTGTCTTCAACGAGCTTCGCAATGTATGAAGATCTTGGTCAATGAGGTTGAGATATCGGGTGCGAGATCCTGCTACAGGTGAGGGGCGCCTCTGCCAGGCACATCCTTGGCTAACTTTGCTTTCGAGGAATCGGCCAAACGATTTGCAAACAGGCCCGACCATGGATTGTTCGGTGTGGTGGATTCTAATGGGTCTTGGGGTGCTGCCTTATAGATGGGAACAACTGCGCTGTTGAGGTCCCGCTGCGTTGGGAAGCCATCTGTAATGCCTTGTTGAACAAAATGACCGATAGCAGTATTATGGGCGTACCTTGTAAGCAATTACTTGCATGCCATCGATCGGGGCTCCCATTGGCAAGGCCAATACAAGCCTTGTTCCGCGTCCAGAATCTGTGATTTCCAACCATGGAGGGCCGCTTCTTGCGAAGGTAATGATGTTATGTACTTTAATTTGTTGCAAGTATTACTCACTTAGCAGGAGTGATGTTCCACAATGAAATTTGTCTCTAAGAACGCCGGAAAGGTCACAGGGAGTGACGTTCGAGGTAACATTTCCCTTTGATCTGCATTGCAATGTACTTTTGGCTTTCTTGTAGCTTTAAGGCCAATTCTTTGTCATTACATGTGGCGAGATGCGTGACTTGGCGGGAGCCAGCGTTTGTGTTCACTTGCACTCTTGCATCAAACCATTATGATTAAGTGGGAAGGTTGTGTTCACGGAGATTAAAATCGCGGTGACTTATCGAAGCATCTCGCAGAGTCCTAAGCACATGGGTCGGTAGGCACATCTGTTTCTCTAGTGCTTAGGATATTACCGAAATTACGCGGCGAGGTCATCTATAAGCATCGGGCATAGGCACGTATTCACTCCCAATCAATACGCCGGTAGCGTAGCGGGGAGCTGGCACGGGGTTCGCACAGCTGCCCGAGCAGCAGTAAGGTGAAAGTGGTGCAGAGTCGATCTCTTCATCCTATTAGTTGTTCCCACAGGTAGCGACATGCATATCCTGCTCGAGGCACTGACACATGGTCCACCACACTGGGTCTCCCCACTGGTTTCTGTCTACAAGTGCTCTTGGGGTGGGCGGCCTTTGGCCCTGCGATCCATTGCAGTTGCAGTCAGGGCCACCTGAGCAAAGCAATTTGTCACCATAAGCGCGTACGGCGATTGTCATGTCACGATGTCCGTGGCCAAGCTCATACTGCCGGGGCTTAAAGCGCAATATATCATCGATCAAGGGATCAAATCTCATGGGTTGTTCTACCAGTGCGGCGCGATGAAGTCTCAAGGGTATGACCTTAGCCTTATCTTCTTCATGTCATCATATAGATCGACATAGGGGTCCGACCCTATCCACATCCCAGGGTGGATGTGATAGAAGTTAACTTTCTGCATGTGGAAAGTAGCGAAGTGCCACAAAGAGGGATGCCTTTCTTTCTTGATTTTGCTACGCACCACGAAAATTACCGGTTGTGTATCATGTGAACAAGAGTTAGGCGTACACCAAGGCAGTTCGATAGTAGCAGGCAACTCCCCCATGCCCCCTTTCCTGTGCAGTATTGAAGATTGAGTAGCGCTGGTATCCTGGCAAGTCGGGTATCTGTATAATGCAAGCCAAAATAAGTTTATGGAGACAAGCGGAAATAATTTCTTTAGTATCCACCTAATTTTTGCGGACCCTAGCAATGAGGTCAATTTGGATGGATGCTCAACAATTACTTGCCATATGTTATTCATTCGCGGGGAGCTTGCAAAATTGAACACATTTTGCAATGACCTTGCTTCTAAAAGCGTAGATCCTAGAGGTATGGCACAACATAAAAGATCCCAACTTTATGATGCCTTGCATGCAAAGAGAACTAAAAATAGTATATGGTATGGAATGGTGTAGCATATGGCATGCATTGGAGGTCAACTCTTGCCTGTTTTTCACAAAAGCTCACACATGAATAATACAAGGTTACACATTGTTGTTCCAAACATTTTCTGTTGTTGCAAATTTGATTGATAAAAGGGATTAGACCGGGCTTTTTGCCTCTTTTCGTGAAGTTAGAAGTTGTTGTAGCGACGACAGGTGGTCTGATGAGATATCCAATGACATCGAAGAATGCTCATGGGCGTACGGCGGATCTGCAACGAGGTTTATTGAAGTGGTCAAGCTACTTTCTATCGGCTTTCAACAATGCTATATGGGGCATCCAAAGGGTATCTTGTGGCCAATACATAGCCAAGGGTGTGGAAATTTCACAATGCATGGCAGAATATTTTTCATTTGCAAATCTTTGTATGGAATGTTAACTCCTTAGCAAATGGTTGTAGTTATTTTAGATTAGATATCCTTCCTTGATGTGTGTGTGCACATCAAGCTATAATTGGTGCAAAGTATATAATGCAAACCATAATAAGTTTATGCGGACAATAGAAAATGATTTCTTTAGTGTCACTACTTTGCTGACCCTAGCAACTCTTTGAAATTAATTTGGATGGATGCAGCCTCTTCATTTGCATACCAAAATATTCATGGGCTTGGCAGGTGACTTGCATTTGCACTCACTTTGTACTTTTAAAAGTAGATCCTAGAGGTGTGGCACAACATGAAATCCCAGATTTATGATGCCTTGCATGCAAAGGCACACTAGCATAGTATGATATATGGAATAATTATATGCATATGAAGCACATTTGAAGTTCAAGTCTTGCCCTAAATTGATGTTTTTCACAGCTTACTTATGAATAACAGATTTATATTGTTGTTCCAAACTTTTCTGATGTTGCAATTTGATTGATAAAGTTTGAGCAGGCTTTTGCATATATTGTCATGAACTTAGAAGTTGTTGTGATATAGCAGTGGGCCTTAATAAGAGATATCAATGACATCCAGAATGCTCTATGGGCGGTGGCTGCTCGGCCCGAGGATCTATAAGTGAGGGTTTGTTGAAGTGGTCCAACTTCTCTCTATCAGCTTTAAAGCGGTCTTGATATGGAGTGGGTTTTTTGTCCTATAAATGATCTTCATATGAAAAGATATGATGCAACAGCTATAGGTTTTTGAACTCATAGTATCTTGTTTATGCCACGGTAAAGGGTGTGGAATTTCACAATGCATGCTCGAATATTTTCATTTGCAAATCCTTGTATGGAATGTTAACTCCATAGCAAATGGTTTGATTATTTTTGATTAGGCGTTCTTCAAGATGTGTATTGTGTGTGTGTACATCAAGCTATGGTTGGTGCAAAATATATAATGCAAGCCATAATAAGTTTATCTGGGGGCGATTGGAAATGATTTCTTTAGTGTCTACCTACTTTTGCGGACCTTAGCAACCTCTGAGGTCAGCTGGATGGATACGTACTTCAAGCGTGGCCACAATATTCTTGTTTGGCGGCAGCTTGACAAATTGACTTACCATGAAATGCCCTTGCTTCTAAAAACATAGATCCTAGAGGTGTGGCACAACATAAAAAATCTCGGCTTTATGATGCCTTGCATCTATAAGAGCACCGGTCGTATGATATATGGAATGGTGTAGCACATATGGCATGCACATTTGAAGTTCAAGTCTTGCCTTAATTTCTCTTCTTGTCAATCGACTCAAGCATAGCCATTGTGAAGGCTTGACATCGGTCTGTTGTATGCCTTTAGGTTGGATTGAAATCCAGCAAGAAGGTGGATTTAGGCATATGAGAGAGATTGATCACGAGCCTGTTTAACATGTCTTGAATGCCCTCCTCGCTCACCCTACAATAGCCGGTAGTGATCTCACGAACATCCCTCCTACCATGTTGCGGAATGAACTTGTTCCGAATTGGGAATGAAACACCCAAAATTAGGCGTAGGAACAAGATTTAGGACCCAGGATCCTTTTCTAATGATTAGAAGGAATGTAATTATTATCAGGGGTGTCTGAATTTGAAGTGTTTATGAGGGGCGGGCTAAGCAGATTTTTTTTTATGTCAGACGAAATAGGATAAAAGTGATGTGATATGATGTGTGGTGTCGTGATGGTGTGGTGTGGTGTGGTGTGGTGTGGTGTGGTGTGGTGTGGTGTGGTGTGGTGTGGTGTGGTGTGGTGTGGTGTGGTGTGGTGTTGCATTATGTCCATGGTGTCATGTGGGTGTGTGCATGTTAATGTATGATATGTGTGGATTCAATTTTATTTATTCTCCCCCCTCACCCACCACACCCCATCATCTATCCTACCACCAGACTACCACCCATCTTTCGACCACCACATTACCACCACATGCACACATCCCACCACATCCCGCGCCACACCCCTCCACCACCACCACCACACTCCACCACACCACATCACCACAATCCACAACACCCACACCACACCACCACCACCACTACACCCCCCACCACACTCCACCACCACCACACTCCACCACACACCACCACCACCACCACCACCCCACCACCACCTCCACCACCACATCATACCACCACACACCACACACACACCACCACCACCACCACCCCACCACCACACCCACTCACCACCACCACCACCACTACACACCACCACCACCGCCCCACCACACACCACACACCACTCCCACCACCACCACCCCCACCACCACACACACCCTCCACCACCCCCCACCACCACTCTCCACCACCACCACACTCCACCACCCTCCACACTCCACCATTTGGTGTATGTGTGTGGTGAATGGTGTGGTGTGTGGTGGGGAGTGTGTGTGGTCAATATATTATATACAACACTGGGTGCTTAAGTTATGAGTGAATATGATGAGTGTGGGGCATGGTATAGTGCATGGTTTTGGTGTGGTATACACATCTACTTGATTTAGTGTTCATTTCATGCAGATGCTATTGTTCAAGAGGTTTACGGACCAACATTTAGAAATTAAGATTAGATCTTGAGCTTTTGAGCTAAAACCACGGTTTGTTGTGAAATTGAAGGACTTCAATAGTTCTTTGTTGCATTAGCCGCGCGTGAGGATGCAAATGCTAGTGGATGGACTCAATGGGATGAGAACCAAACATCAGAAGAATTGCACTTGCACTGCGATGTTTGTAGATCACATGAACTTAGTCCAATCTCAGGGGCACACCAGCATAAAATTGCAAATCTGGGGAAGCTTGTGGAGATCTATATTGTGTCAAAAGTGAATTAGATGAGTTTCACAAGAAGGTGTGCATCCTTGGTGTGAGGCATGTGGAATCAAAGAAAGTTTGAGACTGTCCATGGAAGGAAGTGGCAGTAGGAAAGTGAAATGGGGATCTTGACTATAGAAAAAGACAGCGTCTAGAGTTACAGTAGGAGGCCCGACTCGCGATTACAATGAGGCCAGGAACCCAAGAGCTTGGATAAGCTGAAAAGGCGTCTAAAAAATCTCCAGCGCATAATTTTGGGCACCAATGGCGAGGAGCCAAAAAGCGGTTTAAGGAGCTTACGGAGAATCTCGGCGGATGCATGTCTCGGTAGTGGATTTTTTTGGAGAACTATACATTCAAGGAACAAGAGGAGGTCCGGTCGATCTTGTTGGGTCAATAACAGATTACCATTTTGGTTCAAATAACATGCTCCGATGCGACTTCGATGGCGGATGAGATTATCAAGGAAACACATTACTATGTATCGGATGATGAGGAACCACGATACTTTGTTAGGTGCAACCTTTGCTTCATGAAGCACCACAAATATCCGGGCGAGAAAGGAAGGGTGCCAAAAACACATTATGTGTTTTAGGATGGTCTTGACATCTCAATTCAAGGCTTCTAGACCATTTTACTTTGTGGCTAGGTACACAAAAGCGACGATGTCTATATGATGTGGAATTTTTTGGTTCTAACCACGGGGAAAGGTGAACACGATGGCAAAGTTGCTGAGTTGAAGAGATGGTTAAGACAAGCGCAATTAAAATACAACAACATAAAATTGGGTAATGCTCATGAAGTGGTAGAAGTTGCGAAGAGATGTTTACTTGTGGAACATCAGAATGGATGAACACATGAAACCGATAAGAGGAAGAATATAAAAAGGTTCTTTTTGGGAAGTCAAGGTGGAGGATATAGATAAGCATGGGGTGCAGAAAGGATTTTTGGACACTAGGCGGATCCATTGTGTACATGCATTCAATCACGAATCTCCATTGCGGTTGCACCACGAGGGAACTTTCATACACGTAGCTCTCTTGCTTGGATGGCATGTGGGACGGTTGTGTGAACAAGCACTCACGTTGAAAGTTATTGTACCATCCTCCAATGTGCATGCGACATTGGGGGAAGTAAATCCAGACGGGTCCTTGTTCTCCTCCAATCCCACGGTGATGTTAGCGGGAGGCACTTAGAGTTGAGTGATAATTTTCTTTGTCGTTGCTCGAAAGGGAATGATGAGGGTTCTGAATTTTGGATTCGATGTGCACAAAACCAAAATGGATAGTGGAGAAAGACTTCCAACTCAATGGAACATGGTACCTCGCCGGTGATAGTGTCATAGAAGGTATGTATTACAAGAAGGGCACAAGATCAGCTGTCGACTATGATCTTTCTTGATAAAGGCGCCTTAGGCATAGTATTCACAACAACGGATCACATTGCAATCAGGACTTCATGCCACCAACTAAGCGTCAAAGCGAGGAATTTATATATATTTTGGATCATTTTAGATGAGGAGAAAAATTTTACAGAATTTACCAGAAGTTCTTTCTGATGATGATGAAATGTAAAACCATTCTGTAGTTTTCAGAACTCATGTGAAGTTTTGTGCTTCAGCTGTGAAAATGAGTTTGTCTTGATTTCTTTTGAAGATTTGAATTCATCTGAAACACTTGATTCCTTTGTTTGTGAGATGAATTGAATATGAATTTTCATTGAAATGAATCAAGGTTACAATAACAATTATGTACATAAGAAAGATATCTGATGATTTAAGTCACGAGGACTCATGCACCTACATACTTCTCAATACATATGTTCCTCTCAGTTCCAGCTTTTGTTGCTTCTAATCTTAAAACTTCAAGCATGAACACTCTAACATCAACTAGATCCTGGTCTAAAATGTCTACAACCTGCAGTTAACCACACTGTTGAAAAGCATGTCTTATTGTAGAGATTGTTCCAGTGGACAAGCATAGCAGGGTTAGTGAAGCATAATGAAGCCTGTCAGGTGTAAGGAGGTTAAATGTGCATGGTCTATGGTTGCATTTGATTATGTGATGGAACCTAAGCTAAGGCCACATGATCCGGGAATACAAGGTAAAGTGTGAAAAATACAATGGATAGGTGTGAAAAATACAATGGATAATGATACAAAAATATATAGTATGAGGCGGAACCACGAAAATGGAAAGCTCGCAGAGCTTCACGTCGATTTCGGGACAGAGGCAACACGACAAGAAGATTCCAAATTAGAGATTGAAGTCGGTTGAGAAAAGGCGGATTAATCTTGATTGAAGCGGCATGATCAAAGTTAGTTGGTCAGCGGATGTATTAGAAGTTAGTCCGAGCGATATATCGTCAATGAGAAGTTGTAAAAGTATGGGTGAATAAGCTAAAGGTGAATAGTTGTTGTATCTTGCGATGGAATTGTATTCATATCTAAGGAATAGTGCTAAATATTGAAATCATTTTCAATAGCTTGTCTTGAAAATCAACAACTGGTATCAGAGCCATGACTACCAAATTTGGAGCTTCTCTTGAGCTCCATGCATTTAGGGTGGCTCACGGATTTCAAATCTGGAAAGAAAAAATACTACATGTGTTGGAAGAAGAAGATTTGTTAGAAGTGATTGAGGACTCAACACGAGACCGCCGGTATGAGTCTTTGCAAGTTCATCTACTACGGCAAATGTTTGGTTGCTAAATCGCAAATAGTACTAGTGTAACGAGAACTACAAATGTAGCAGTGCCGGATGTTTCCTACGGAGAGAGCTTCTCTTAGGGGAGGTGTTGTATCATCGATACAAAAGAAAAGCGACGAGAATTATCATAAAAGACAAAGTAGGACAGGAATCCCTACGAAAATAAAGAAAGCTAAGTGCTAAACAAATGTGGAAGTATTTGTTGGAAACATATGACGGAAAATCTTCATCACAAATTGATGTTCTAGAAAATGAGTTTAGAAAATTGAAATATCATGAAAAAAGAGGATATATCTGAGTTTTTTGCAAAGTTTGACACTCTTGTTGCAGATTTAGAGGCTGCTGGTACACCAGTGTCAAAGGAACATCAAATATTACAGATTGCTCGAACCTTATCTAACTTTGGTCAGTTGGAAGTTTTTGTGAGGAACATGGCAAGAAACAGAGAAGAGGCTGAAAGAATTATGAGAACTGAACTTGAGCAGCGAAAGCTAATTCAGGAGGAAGGAGATGAATTGGCTGAAGTGTTATATGCCAGTAAAATAAAGAGAGGTGGGAATACTGCAAGAGGAAGAAAAGAAAGTACGGATAAATCTAGAATTGGCCCCTGTTTTCATTGTGACATGTATGGCCATTTAAAAATCAATTGTCCAAAGCTTGGAGGCACTGGTGAAGGCACAAGCATTTTCTGCCACAACTGTGGTGGCAAAGAACACATTGCGCCCAACTGCTCCAGCCCTAAGCAATCAGGAAGAGGAAGATCAAATGCACGAGCTGCTGGTACAGCTAGAGGCAGAGGAGCTTGGAGAGGAAGAGGTAGAGATGCAGGGCGAGGGCGAGGGCCTGGCATTAACTTAACACGAGAGAGTTCAGGCACGGAGGAAATAGAAGAAGTAAATGAAGACACAGAGGTAAATGTACATCAGACCTTGACTAATAACAGTAAAAGAATTGACAACGATGACTTTGTTATTCTAGATAATGGGTGAGAGAGATCCATAGCTTCGATCTAAAAGCATCTTAAAGGGACTGCATGGGATGGAGATCTGGACATGTCCAGGTTGGGAATGGAGAGCTTCAAGAAATTCAAGATGCTGGAGTTTTACAACTGTTTGACTTAAATGGTAGAGTTGTTAACTTGAAGAATGTATTGTGTGTTCCTACATTAGTTAGGAATTTGATTTCTGTTGCACAACTAGTCGATCTTGGATACAAGGTCGTTTTTGAGAAGCTGGAATGTAAAGTCTTTTTGATAATGAAATAAGATTTTACGGTAAGCGAGTTGGAAATTTGTTTGGGTTTAATGCCAATTCAGTCCATGTACTAATGTTATTACCATTCCCTCTGCTTTGAAGTGTGGCATGGTAGATTATGTCATACTAGTTTTCAAAGCCTTGACAATATGGCAAGGAAAGGATTAATTGAACTGTGAGATCCCAATCATGAAAGAAAAAATATCGTGAGATGCATGCTTGGTAAGCACATTAGGCTTCCATTTAAAAATCCCGAAGAGCTAAAGCTATTCTTGATCTTGTGCATCTGGACTTGTGTGGTCCGCTGAATATTGTGGCGAGCGAGGGGAAAAGGTATTTTATTACCTTCTGAGGATGATTTTAGCTTGAAAAACATGGACATATTATTTAAAGTACAAAAGCCAAGCGTTTGATGCGTTCAAAGAGTTTGCAGCGAGAGGTTGAATGTCAAAGTAGAAGAAGAATTAAGTGTGTGAGATCCGGCGAGCGGAGGAGTATCTATCCGGGAGATTTATAAGGTTACGCAAAGCGTGGAATTAAGCGACAAGCCCGACATGCGGTTTCTCTCCTCAACGAGAATGGGGTATCGAGCGGAAAAATAGAACTATTATGAATGCGAGTTAGATCGATGTTAAAGTCTAGTGGTTTTGCCTAACTTCTTATGGGAAGAAGCGGTACTAACTGCGGTGCACATCTGAGAATATGTTACCTTGAATGCATTAAAGGGAACATACCAAATGTATTGTGGTGCGAAAGCGAGAGCGCGGACCGTCATATGATGGTTTGAAAGTTCACGGTTGTTTGGTTTGTGCTCACATTTCGGAGGAAAGAAGAACAAAAATTAGGCGATAGATCATGCATAACATATTTGGTTGGTTACGATATGCATTCAAAGGGTTATAGACCTTATAATCTGAAACAAGAAAAATAATCGTGGCGAGGGGATGTCACCGCCCGAACATATTTTGTATAAGCCTAAAAGCTTGATGCTCGAGAATCGAGATGATGTTTGTAAAGCTCAAGAGAAGATTCAAAACAATAGTGACGTATTGGACAATGAGAGTGATGATGGTAAGTACGAAACCTACTCTGATAACGGCAGCAGCATTAATGATATTCAATCTGAAAACAGGTCTGATCAGTCACCTAAATCTCCTCAAGCATCAAACGAGCATAATAGAATAGAAGAAACAGTTGAATTAAGCACAAGGAGACGAAAGACAGAAGCACAGAGGTTGAGAGAAACAATTCCTTTTGACATCGAGCAATTTGGAAGAACTGATCAAGGTACAAGTAGAAGACTTGAACAGGTGGAAGTTGTAGATAAAGAAAAGGATATGGATGAAGAACCAGCAGAATCCTTGCTAATTCTGGAACCTCATATGCCTAAGTCCTATGAGGAGGCCATACATGCAGTAGATGCTGATAAATGGTATGCTGCCATGCAAAGTGAAATGAACTCATTTATTAGAACTCATACATATGAGGTTGTGGATACTCCAGCCAACAAGAACATCGTTGGCAGCAAATAGATATATAAGATTAAACTAGAAGCAGATGGAGTCACTCCGAAATACAAAGCCAGACTTGTGGCGCAAGGGTTTTCTCAGAAGAAAGGTTTTGACTTTGATGAAACCTTCTCACCAATAGTGAAGATGAACAGCATAAGAATGCTTATTGCGGTTGCTAATGCCGCGTAATTGGGAGATTCATCATATGGATGTGCAAACAACATTATTAAATCTTTGAGTTAGATGAAGAAATATATATGAGACCAGCTTACGGATTTGAGAGAGGCAAAGATAAAGTTTGGAGATTAAAGCGGGCTGTTTATGGATTACGACAATCACCTAGGCGATTGGTATAAATGTATGGATTCATTACCTAAGACAGACAAGGGTTCACAAAGTTAGAAAAATGATGAAAACCTGTATCGTCATGGCGTTTTGAAACAGGGGTGAAGAAAGTCGCATAATAGCGTTATGCGTGGATGATTGCGTCATTGGAGCAAAGCGCCAATGAATATTACGAAACAACGCAACTCAATACTTTCTAATAGATTTAAAATGAGCGATCTTGGTGAATTACGTAAATTTTTGGGCATAGAAGTTCACAGAGATAGGAAAGATGGTTGGATCTCACTATCTCAATCTAGAAATATAGACGAAGTATTAGAAAGATACAGAATGCAAGCATGCAATCTTTGTACAAACTCCATGAGTCCGGGGAATAAAATTACTTGGCATCAATGTGTCCTAAAACAAAAAAAGAAAGGAAAGACATGGAAGGTATTCCTTACAAAGAACTCATTGGATGCTTTGATCCTATCATATTATGGTCAGACAGTTCAAGTTGCATTGCTATGACAAAAAATCCAGTAATACATGAACGAACCAAACATATTGAACTGCAGATGCATTATATCAGAGATATGGTAGCCAGGAATCAGATTACGGTAAAACACATAAATACCAAGAATCAAGTTGCAGATCTCTTAACAAAAGCTTTACCAGTTTGTAAACATTCTTTTCTGAAGCAGGCAATAGGTCGTAAGTGATAAGACATGCAGGGGAAATGTTGAAAAGCATGTCTTATTGTAGAGATTGTTCCAGTGGACAAGCATAGCAGGGTTAGTGAAGCATAATGAAGCCTGTCAGGTGTAAGGAGGTTAAATGTGCATGGTCTATGGTTGCATTTGATTATGTGATGGAACCTAAGATAAGGCCACATGATCCGGGAATACAAGGTAAAGTGTGAAAAATACAATGGATAGATGTGAAAAATACAATGGATAATGATACAAAATATATAGTATGAGGCAGACACGAAAATGGAAGCTGCCGAGCTTCACGTCAGATTTTCGGGCAAGGCAACACGGCGGGGAAGATTCAAATTAGAGATTGAAGCCGGATTTGAGAATGACGGATTGATACTGATTGAAGCTGCATGATCAAAGTCAGTTGGTCAGCGGATGTGTTAGAAGTTAGTCTGAACAGTATCGTCAATGAGAAGTTGTAAAGTATGGGTGAATAAGCTAAAGGAAGGAAGGAAGGAAGAAATTTTTAACGTCCGCGGAACCCAATCGGGTTATGGGACCCAATACAAAAGAGAGGGCAAAAGCCGGTGAAACTTCGGGGACCAAGCCCGTGACCAAACCAAAAAGGCCGGCCAAAATCAAGCGTGGGGACTAGCCCGTCTGAGAGAACTTCGAGGGGACTATGCCCCGTAGCAAATCACAATACTAGAATGAAACAAAACAAAGGGCCTAAGCCCAAGCAGATCTCAATTCAAATCAGCTACACTGAGACATCGTCCATGGATCAAGTGGCGCCTCTATACCACCCCCCTTAGGTGCGAGGCGAGCCTGCGGACTCGACATAATTCATCCTTGAGTGCGACAAAGGCGTCTTTGGGGGTAAGGTCTTCTGGGCCGGAGAAGGAGGTCCCTTGCAAGTGATTGCCATGGCGGAGGATGTGCAGCCTAGATAAAGCATCCCTGAAACTAACTAGCAAATGATGGGGGCGGTCAGGCCGTGCTGCTCCAACTCGAGAAGCCGAGAGAATGCCATCTACCTGCGTGCATCACCTCACGAAAAGCGGGTCACCTCAAGCGCGGGAGTGTAAGCTTGCTTCCTCTAAACCCCCAATCGTGGGTTGGGGGCTAATGGAAAATTTGGCTGGTGAAATTTCTGGCGGGGACTGTCGATTGGGCAAACAACCCTCGGATGACGGCCGGGTGGGCACAAATGTGATATCATCGGCCTGGGACGTAGCATCCACATGCTTTCGGCTAACCACATGGGAGAATGCGGGTAGAGCACTTGCCCGTCTTTGCATTGAATCAACTCCGCCCGTAGAAGCATCTCTAGAAGCTGGACCCAGCTTCCCAAGGGCAACTAAGCCGATGTGCCTGTGAGTGTGACTGTCGATTGGATCGTGCGGATCCCAACCAACAAATGGGAGGTGTTTGGGGTGCGGGTTCGGGAACTCCCGAAACCCGACCCTGTGAGGACCGATGGATCTAACGGGGAGAGTCAGGGGACTATGTCACGGGATTTCTGAAAAAGAAGAAAAAGAAGAAAAGCAGAACAAATGAGAGAAAGATGATAAGCTTCCTTGATATCAATGATGAAAATACATGAGCTCTGCAATAGAGAGAAAGCTGAAGGAGACAAGACTCAAAACTCATCTAAAACTTATGAGCTAACTCTACTCATATATATAGTACAATGGCCTTGGGCCCAATATAGACACTCTGGTGATCTGGGTGCGACTCACGGAAGGAGGCCTGATTCTGGGAATGTTGGCGGTGCCCCTTGAAGTGCCTAGAATCACTGGACGGCCGACAGCTGGCTGTGAGGCCCTCACTTATCGGCTGGCCTCTTGTTGACAACCAAAAGGCTTTTATTTGCGTGCTTTTCTTTGCTAGTCTTCTCAAGGGAGCCTTGGATGTCGACGTGGTTGGCCGAGGATCCTTGACTTTTGCACCTCGGCGTATGCATGAATAGTAGGGGAGGCCGCAGGGACTAACACCCCCCCCAAGCGACACGAGTGAAAAAAGGGGAAGCGTTCCGGGCGGGAAGCCATGGATCGAAAGTGATCCTCACGGGGTGGGGCGGGCACCAATATGGTGCTTGGCTGATGAGATCTTGGCGTGATTGAAGAGCTTGAGGTGTGTTTTGGCCAAAGGCGGGGATCAGCATCAATAAGAAAAGCGAAGCGTACCATGTCTTCAAGTGCAGCGTGGGCGTCCCGAAGAAATGTACCCGACATTCCATGAGGAGGCAGTCACGAAGGCCAAAACACCTTTGGCCGGCATTTGGATTCTGAAAAAAAATGGGATTTGCCGATTTAAGGAGCTTAGCAAAATGCATTTGAGGGCGGCGCAAAATCCGGCGAAGATGGACGAAGGATCGGGTGAGGTGGAGGCATTCTGCAAGAAGGTGTTGAGACCATGAAGCGCATCCGGGCTGTTGCCAACCAGCTCATTAGCAATGTAGATCCAAGTGGTGGTGGTGTTGTCCAGGAGTGGCACCTTCTTCCCAATGTGTGCGGCCGAACAAAGCGTGGATCCCAGGAGATCCGTCGAGATCTGAGGTGGTGTCCAGCACGCATGACCATCCATGACCTTGGTCCAAAAAAGGAAGGCCAATCGGAAGTGGGAACACGGGCGTGGAGGTACTCCCGAGGGAAGCATAGGGAGAAGGAACCATGCCGCGGGCGTGGGTTCTTGGCGGTCTCCCTGAGGCCCGACTTACAAGATGCGGATCAAGAGCCCGACACCAACGATCCCAAAGAGAAGGAGAAAGGTGAATTGACAGGAGGGCTATCCCATCCAGGTGGGGACCGTCTTGCTATCCAACGAGCTTGTAATCCATTGTAACCAGTGAGTCTTTGCATATAAATTTGTGCATAGGGAAGATCTTGGGATGTCCTAGATACTTCCTAATTTGTTTCTGGCGCTTAAAACTTGCCATGAGAGATAAATGATTGGCAAGTTAGGGGCATGTACTCGATGAAGAGTTTGGGTGCGAAAGCAGGATCACTTAAGATATGGATTGTTATCTGAAGCACCCATTGCGCAGTGGGGTCACCCGAAAAAGGCGTGGCCCATTTCCAAAGTTTTCTCCGTGTATCACCCAGGTAGAAATCATGAAAGATGTAAGCCATGGGCTGAACCACTCTGAAGGTGAGAAAGTCTGGATCGGCACAGTGTATGAGATCAAAGACAACAAGGGCACAACACAACCCTTTGTCTTCAATGGAGAGTTCTGGCCAAATCCAGAAAAATCAACCTTTTTCGATGGGATATCCACGGGGCCATCAGCGTGCCACTTTGAAAAGGAAGAGGTGGCGTCGAGCAAACCACATAATCATGATAGCGAGGAGGGAATTTTGGGAAGTCAAGCGGCATTCGGTGAAGAATTGCGGTCTGGCGTCAAGTTTTGCTTGAGCCTCATCGAGACTGAATAACTTGCTGCATTTGTTGTTCGAGATCACCGAATCCGATTGTCCTTTTCGAGGAAGGCGTGACTGGTCCGCGGACCCGTTCGAGAAGAGTTGACCTGGGAGGAAGATTTCCACGGTGTATTGAGGCGAAGCCGCGGTAATCTCCAGCGTCATCTAGTATTTTCTGTTTACGCACCTCGTAAGTGATCTTGAAGAGGTGGCTGAGAGGAAGTACGTAAGAAAGCCGAGCGAATCAAGGAGGCGACTTGGCGTCCAGGGCTGAAAGATTTTGAACTTGAGTGCTGAAATTTTCACAGTTCAGTACAAGGCATTGAGTTTAGCAATATCTTCGTCCTTGGTACTTTCGGGGGAAGCTGACTTTGGACTTGTTGTGCTCCAATAAAGTCACGAATTTCTGGTGGAGCTGAGAACGCTGATCTAAGGAGTTGGCGACTTGAGCTTGTGTACTTTTGAGATCTGCATGAGCACGTAAGAGAGCTTCATGCTTGTCTTGAAGTTTGGCCTCAAAGTTGCAACTTGGGCGATTCGCGGAAGAAGGTCTTGGTGTACCGCATCGGAGGCCTCGAGTGCCGTTGAACCCGCTCATAAGGCGTCTTGGGATTCTTGTAACTTAAGAGCGGCGGCAGAGCATCCTGGCGTCTTGATACAACAGCCCGGCGAGGGTGTTGTGGTGGTGGGCTGTTACATTTGCCTGGTTTGGGAGTGCAGGAAAAATGGTGTGAAGTGGATGGTGTAGCGGAGGAAGAGACGGTGACATGAGTGTGACTGTGGTCATGACCGAGGGAAGATGGCGTGATGTGCCAACTTGGTGATTGATTGGAAAGGGGCCCGAGTGGAATTATGAGAATGTGGTGGTGTGGGAGGTAATGGCGGATGAGGGCTTGAAAGTGCCCTCCCACGAAACTTTCGAGAAATGGAAGTGGTACCCGGCGGTCCATTTCTTGGAGAAACGATAGAACATCATTTGGGGCCAATCTATGTGGTGTTTGGGTGTGTAGCGGTGAGGACCGAGGTTATAGAAAGGCTTATTGATATGGGTGTTCTTGATAGAATACCCAAGGAATTTTCATACGAGAAATTTAACAAAGGTCTCGTGAGGCTTGTCGATATTGGTCGGGGCGATGGACATTGGCATGATAAGCGGTGCACCAAACTCTGTGACATCAATATCTGTATAGCGGACCATGATACACAAGGAGTGTGCAAGGGAATATGAAATACCTCAGAAATCAAATGTTGAGTTAATGAAATAGTGGTGCCATCGACCCGCAGTGGTGTAACTTTGCGGGCTGTTGACAATATTGGCGATGAAGCTGCGCTGGCCGGGTCGGGATTAGGGCCGGAAGTTCCATTTGAGAGAATTACGTAAAAGGCTGGTGTCGTTCGGCCGACTTCTTTATTGGGGCCAACAAGGCCTTCCCGCGGAAAGTGAAGGCGTCAAAAGATACTGAGGATGCAAAAAGGGCGGATCCTTGGGAAGCTTGAAGTGTAGAAAATCTTGGGGCAGACCATGGGAATGATGTGCGGAACAAAGAGATGCCAAAGGCGGAAAGCGAAAGTCAGAACAGGAGGGCGAAAGTATGAGAGGAGCGAAAAGGTTTGTTTTAGGCGCACAACTGGAAGCGAAGAGGTATGAAGAGTGCGAAAGCGGGAACCGTTGATGATGCAGTGTCAAAGATGCGAAGAAGGGAATTGGGCAAAAATTTGGCTAAGTCTAAAAAGCGTAAAGGGGAAGCAATGAGCGGTGAGGATGAGGCGTGAAAGAAAGATCGGATGTAATGGATGGCAAAGGACATCCATTAATATTCGGACTGGTGGAAAGAAGGAATGGCATTCAATCTTTGGCAACTCGAAGTGGGATATCATTAAAAGGAATGTGTCGAGAAGGTACCATGGCTAGATATCTGTGGGAGAAACGATTCTCATTTTAAAGCTTGACCTTGCATTGCAAACACGTTGGCGATTTGTGTGATTGGTCCACGTCGACAAAGGAGTTCCCAGTTGATTATATAAAGGCGAACCGAGGAAACGAAGGCATCCGATGGGCTTCCGGTATGGCTGCTGGCGGCTTGAGCGAAGATTGCACCATGCCCACTAGCTGTCGAGGAGTGGATCACTTGTAAGATGAATTATGCGGATCTCGGCGGCTGCCACAACCGTGGCATTAGCATGGGCGGCTGGTGTGCGGGATGGCTGAACATCCCGACCGAATAGCGGGATGGAGGTGGTTCACGCACCGGGCTGGGATCGGGCGGAACCTCTACCATCTCCTCGCATCACCCTCTGCTCGAACCCGGGTAGAGGTTTTCCTCTTAGGACTTAGTAGATAGGGCTCGAGCCCATTTTTTGTATATAGGGCAGTGCCCATAGCGGAAATAGCTGGGCTGCGCCCACATTTTGTAAAAAAAAATCTCCACTATAATATAATCTACCGCCTTTCTAGTCACTTTTACGTGGTGTTTGCTTCTTGAACTGTTTCTGTGTGTTGATGTTCACTTTTACGTGTGATGAAATGCTTTGAGACGAAAACCATTAACCAATGTAGGTAATGGAGTGCCATCTAATTCAGCTAGTTGGAAAGCGCTTGGTCTAACCACTTGAACAATTTGATAAGGGCCAAACCAGCGAAACTTGAGTTTACCAGGAAAATTTTGTACACGGAATCATAAAGAAGAACCAAATCTCCTTCTTTGAATGTTTTTTGTCTTCAAGCGTTTGTCATGTAAAGATTTTTGCAAGCTGTTGTCCATGAAGAACACGAATATAAGCATCCCTTGAAGTTCATCCAAGCTGTTCTAATTGATAGACCCGTTCTTTGAGAGAAATTTGGTGGATTATGAAGCGTGCTTGAGTTGAAAGCAGGTGTTGGAAGGATGTATTCAAAGGGCATGAGAGCTTCGACCATAAACCAATTTAAAAGAGTGTGACCCGTAGCAATCTTGAAACAAGTATTGTAGGCCCAGAAACGATGGGAAGTTTTGTGCGCCAATACGTGCGGGAAGCGTCACAAATTTTCTTGAGAATGGTGACGAGTTTTGTTGGTGCTTTCTGCCAACCCATTGCCTTGAGGATAGTAAGGTGTGCTCTCTTGTGATGATGTATGGGGAGATAATCGAGTCGGCTCCTTGATAGTATGATTGATGAAATGAACACCACGGTCACTGACCAGCTCTCGGTGGGGCGGCGAATCAGCGTGATGATTTGTTGATAGAGGACTCTAGGCGTGCTAGCGGCGGTGTTGTCTGGAAGTGCACAAGCTTCGCCCATTTGGTGGCGTGGTCGGTGAGAACGGGAGAATGTATCGAACACGCGGTGTGCCTCATGGGGAGGATCTATAGGTCCCACAAAGTCCATTCCCCATTTGCTGAAAGTAGGCGTGGCGACCGGCGTCAAAGGCGTCCGCGAGGCGTGGGAAGCGTCCACCGGCCCGGCAAGTGTCCTGCGATGCTTGGCGTGGCGTGAAACATCGTTGGCGTGGGCCAATAATACCGGCGAGAAGGATTTTTGCGTCGTGGTGTCACCATGAAAATGACCACCCAGAGGCCCTTGATGAGCTTCTCGAACAATGTCACGGAACTTCATGAGGTAGAACACATGCGTGAAGGATGGTGTCCTTACCCTTTTGTAGAGATGTCCGGCGACCATGGTGTGATCGCGGACCTCTCGGAGAAATTGATAGCGGCCAGGATTGTCGCAAACTGGAGGAGAAGGCGTCGTCTTACGGTGGAAGAAGCACCTGTGAGGAGAATGCTGCTGAAAATCATGGAACCAATGTGTGGTGTTGCGTGACTAAAAAAAGTTGAGCATCGGGGAAGGCGTCACGAGACCCACATTGCGGGATCATCCGTGTGGATCGTGAAAGATAATCGGAACAACATGAGATTTACCCAGCCTTATGAGCGATTTCAAAAGGAGCAAATTCTTGGAGAAGAAAAGGACCCAGCGAGCAATGCGGCCCGTGGGGCGTGGACTTGTTGATCAAATAGAGGAGTGCTTGGTGGTCCACAAAGAACTTGATTTGACTGCCCAAAGGTAATGGCCAGGCGTTGGACGAAAAAATGAGACCCAAAGCTTCACGCTCCAGGTGGCGAGAATAGTTCGCGCTTCGCCGAATTGAGTTTTCGGTGGCGTAGCGATTTGGTTTATCGGTGTCGCGCATCATATTCTTGAAAAAAGAACAGCTCAATAGCAAGCGCCCGAGACATCGACATGAGCGTGAAAGGGCTTGTCCCATTGAGGAGGAACAAGAACCGGTGCACGGTAAGCAAAAGCTTCAACCGTTGGAAAGCGGCTTCCGCTGGGAATTCCAAGCCCCGGTGGATTAGATCCCGTGAGTTTATGAATGGGATGCGCAATGGCTGCCGGTCCGGTATGAAGGTGGAGTAATAATTGACCTTTCCCAGGAAAGAGCGTGTTTCTTTGATATTGGCTGGTGCTTGAGCCTTGAGCACACAACTGATTTTGGCGAGGATGGGTGGTGATTCTGCTTTGGCGACAACATGGCCTAACAGAACACGAAGTGACGCCAAAGGTGTGGCGTCCCCTACTGGTATACGGTGCACTCACCATTATACAAGCAGAGTTCTTCCCCACACCAGCTCCATCTGACGTCTGAGGACCCCTCCACATATCTTTGCACGTACTTGAGTCCCGGTGGGAAGAGTGAAGGTGTCGTCTCCCTCGGGGCCTACCTAGCTGCGGGCGTAAACATACATGTCGGTGCACATACATCAACATCACGTGACCATCTCGAAGGATGGTCCTCCTCATATCTGCATAGACAAAGATCAGCACATCACATAGGGGATCCTACCCAAGGCTCGGACTCAAAGGATGGCCCGGCGGCTTGGGTCTCCAGATTCTTGGGGAGCCGAAATTCATGGCAATGGTTGGGTGGCATAAGAACATGGCATAGGGTTGTCCACTCCATCCGCCCCTCCTGTGCACACTTTGCGAGTAAGGTGAAAAGTGTTGGGACTGGCAGTAGCCGGGATGCATAGCCGAAGGGGGCTATTCAGGCCTCATCCTCCCGGTTCCAGATGGGGCGGTAGGGATCACTCCCTCCGGAGATCTACATGCTAACTCAAGGTGACTAGAGGCCCTTTGCCGTGTATTATTTGAACCCCTTTGGAAAGTGTACACCACTTCCGGGTGTCGAGCCCATGCCCCACTTTTCGGTGGTAAGCCATTAGACCTAGTCACAATGATCCCGGTAGGCTTTACACACCGGGGGGATGGTTCAGAGTCGAGGACATGAACCTCCTTCTTAGCGATCAGCCGGCCCTTCACCCACAACGGGTGTGGCTCTTGTACCGCAGGCCGAATCTACGGTGTGCTAGAGAGGCTACTCTAGGAGCATCAACTACAAGCTTTGGGGCCTCTACCCCCTTCCCAATACAAGGAGTTCAGAGATACATCAACCCAATACATCCGCGAGGAAGAACTAAAGAACTAGATCTAATCATAGAGTTAGGTTCTTTGGTTAGTGTCAAGATCTAAGATCTAGATAGGCTGCTATGGGCAATTTAATAGTCTAAACCCTCGATTCTATGATTAGAAGGCGGTTTAAGCTATTAAATTGACCAAATCTGATCCTTGAGTGGCTCCTCGACTGAGTTCAACCATCTTTGGTCAATTCGGGAAACCGATGGGCGCAATTGGCAGGGCGTCAGGGGAGGCGGTTTTGGCTCACAGGGCAGCCAAAGCTGGCTCTAAAACCCTAAGGGACTAAAAAACTAGCAAGCTAGGGTTTTCCTACCCTAAATAGACATGGGGTTTTAGGCTAGGGTTTCCAATTACCCAATTTGGCATGTGGGATAATTGGAAAGGCCCCACTTGCCTTTAGTGGCTAGGTGGCAAAATATGCCAACATGGAAAGGTGTGCCCTCATTAATGTGCACATGTGCACATTAATAATATATGAACACTCCTAGCAAGTTGCCCCATAGGGCTACTTACCTGGCTATCCGTTGGCGTACACGTCAATCGGGGTGGCGTGTTACTGGCGTGGCGATGGCGTTACAATGTACGTCACGGGGCGTATCTTGTCTTTGGAGGCGTCACATTCTCCCCACCTTGAAATGATCTTTGTCCGGCACATCGTGGTTCTCCCCCTTGGGATTTATCTAACACTGCAATCAACGATGCATACGATATACTACTATAACACTTACATGCTTATTACGATTACCTTAAGGTAATACTTTTATCACATTATTATATTATAAAATAACTTGTCAATTCACAACATTACTAACAGATTACTCCAACATTCCCTTAACATTACTATTAAGTTTATCAAAATTTAAAATTAACGTTCGAGGGTACCCTTGGTTTCCTTGCAACACATTCAACAAAATTTGTGTTGCAAGTCTTCGTAGCTCGACCTCCTTGACCTCCGGAGCGCTTTACTGGCCTGCAGGTCGACACTACGTTAGTACCATTAATTATTAATTAAAATTTTTGGTTATATGGTGACCACCCCACCTATCTACATGAATGCATGGCTAATCTCCGTGGGAAGAGGATGAATCTTCCATAATGGCCGTGGAGGCAAGCCTATATGCCTATATGCCACTCATGCCTACACCTCTAGTTGCCCAGCGTGGAGGATATCCTTCTCGCGTGGGGGGCGTGAAGGATGGATTCCTCCTATCAAAGCATATATGGGGCTAAAGGTGCTTTCCCTATCAATGCATTCCTTAATGACCTCTTTTCTCTCGAGGTCGTCTCCTTCCGTGGGGCAGTAGACTTTCTAATCTACCTTCCACTCGCCGAAAGCGGAAGCAGCGGTCATGCCTACATTGACATTACACCCGCCCTAGAGATCACCGTAGTGGTCTCATCGCCGATAACAGCATGCGACCCATACCAAGCATAGGTTGCATCGTGGATTAATCTATACAAAATTAACCTACACAAATCGACATGCACAGGCGATTTCTTGGGAGATGACCTTGCCGTCCCATTGCTCCATAAATTGTGGGTACTGCTTTACTAAATCTTTCTTAAGTACCCACGTGGCGTCTTCCACTGGCAAGTGTTTCCACTTGACCAAGTACTGGAGGAATTCTGATCTCCTCGTTTTCTTGAAAGCTTTATCAAGAATCAATTCGGAACTATTTCCGGCTGTTCCTCGTCATTTCCAACAACGTTGGAGGTGTCAAGACCGATGCGGATTTGGAGTATGCTTCTTCAACAAACTCCGCGTGGAAGACCTTATGAATCTTTAGGTGTCTTTGGCAAATCCAACTTGTAGGATTGATTACCTACTCTCTTGATTATTACGAAGGGTCCACCCACCTTGGAGCAAGCTTCTTGCAATTCCCAATCTGAGCCGCTTGCTTTACCTTGATCTTGAGCCAAACATCATCTCCAACTTTGAACTCTCTTACCGTTCGATGCTTATCGGTGATGCTCTTTTGTCGACTTCTTGGCGCTAGCGGATACCCTCGAACCTCTTCCCCAGCTGCTTTGCATATCAGCCAACATCTGGCTGCCGAAACTTCTACTTTTGACGCGGGGTTGTGCCAAATTAATGCGGAGTTAAACAGCGATAGCCATAATTGATCATAAATGGCGACATTTGGGGCGATTCCTGCTTGGTGCTATTGTATGCAAACTCCACCAAGTGAATAAATTCTTCCCACATACTTTGCTTATTCGGACATAGTTTTAGGTAGCATGTCTTCTAAGATCCTGTTGGTCCGCTCCGATGCAGCCATCCGTCGAGGATGATCGGCGTGCTCATGGATAGCTTTAGTCTGAATTGTGCGCCAAGAGGTCTTGCCAAAGGCACTCATGAACTTCGGATCTCTGCCGGAGATAATCTCCCTTGGCATGCCATGAAGCACGAAGATCTCTTTGGTGAAGAGCTTTTTGCTGTATCCATAGTTTGTATCGTGGTCACGCAAGGCACAAAATGTGCCATCTTTGACAACTTGTCGACCACTACCATCAAGGCATCCTTGCCTCTCCGGCTGTTCTTGGGAGTCTGTGATGAAATCCATGCTGATTACCTCCCACTTAGCGTTTGGCACTGCTAATGGCTCTAATGCCCACGGAATTGAGCTGCTTTTCGCCTTAGCCCGTCTCGGGCATAGCTGACATTCCTTGATGTAGCGAGCTATTTGCTTCTTCATTCACGGCCAATAATAGCTGCTGCAAGACTTTGAAATATGTTTTCATGAATCCCGCATGGCAGCTATTATTGGGCTGTTGTGCGTGTCATGGAGGATCAACTTCCTTACACGATGATTGGTGCGCACAACTTGTTCTTATGGTATAACAGGTTGCCTTCCTTCTTATAATGCTTGAAGGCCTCCCGCTCTTTATCTGTTCCTAGCCTCCTTAGAGAGGCTTGCCCATACTTCCAGAAATCCACATCCGTTGGCAAGGACTCTTCAATCCTCTTACCAAAGTCATTTGGAAGCGTCGAAATTGCGTTGCAATGCACTCTAGTTGTCGGGGATGCCTTGAAAGCGCATCTGCTACCACATTGAGTTTCCACGGCTTGTAGACTATATCAAAGTCATTATTCCTCGAGGAACTCCATCCATCTCCGGCGCCTCAGATTGAGGTGTGGTTGCGTGAATACATATTGGAGGCTCGATGGTGGGTATCCAATTGGAACTTCCTTCCCAAGAGGTAGTGCCTCCATATTCTTAGCATACGACAAGCGCAAGCAATTCCTGATCGATGCGTTGGGTGGCGGCGTCTCGGCGTCGTTCATCTTCACGGAATCATACGCTACCACACGCTCTTCTTGCATAAGCTTTTTTGTAGCTATCTTACCTCGCATCCGTTTGCTACAAGCTTATCTTTCTCGGGTCCGGGGAGTTAAGGCTGGGGGTTGTTGTTAAAGCTTCCTTCAACAATTCAAATCCCTTTTGGGCTTTCTTGTGCCAATGCTCTACCCAATCTTTCACCTTCTGCCCCTCGTCGGTCATTATGGGGCTGCTATCTTAGCAAAGTTCTTCCACGAACTTCACAGTAGTACCACTGCTAGGCCAGAAAACTTGACCTCGTGCACATTCTTGGCCGACCTTGAATCACTTGCTTCAATCTTGGCGGGTCCGTCGGGATGATGCCTGCGCCGAGATCACATGACCAAGGTATTCCACCTTCTCATTTGCGAAAGTGGCGCCCGACAACTTGGCGCATGGCAACTGGTGCCTCCTCAACTTCTCTAGCACCCTTCTCAAGTGTTGCTGCGTGCTCTTCAAGGGATCTGCTATACACCAAAATGTCATCAAAGAAAACAATCACAAAGGTGTCCGGGAACTCCACGAAGATATCGTTCATGAGCCTCATGAGCGTTAGAGGGGCATTTGATAAGCCGAAGGCATCACGGCGTGAACTCATAATGCCCATGCCCGGCGTCACGAAGGCGGTCTTGTGGATATCCTCCTCCTTTATCAGTATCGATGGTAGCTTGGAGCCTTAAAGTCGATTTTGAGAAGATCTTTGCTCCTTGAAGCTGATCCATCAAATTCGTCGATCTTGGGGCGCATACTTGTTCTTCATGGTGTGCTTATTCAACTGTCTATAGTCTATGCACATCCTCAAAGATCCATCCTTCTTCTTGACAAAAGAATGGGCTCCAAGCGGCGAGACACTAGGTCTAATGAAACCTAGGTCGGCAGCTCCTCAGCTGCTTCTTTAGCTCAGACAACTCTGCGTTGTCATTCTATATGGGGCCTTGCTTGTCGGTTTTGTTCCCGGTTCGAGTGCTATCTCGCTTTCGACTCCCCTATCTGAGGAGGAGCTGCTTGATCTCATCTGGAAAGAGATCGGTGGAACTCGTGATCAACTTAGCTATTTGCCTCGGCAACTTGGCGAGCATCTTGTCTTCTTTGCTTCCTTGATTCGGCTCACTAATCTCAAGCTTGAAATGTATGCCACTTGCTCACTCTTGAAGCACTTGAGCGATTCGTTTAGAAGACATACTGCTTTGCATGATGGGAACAACTTCCTTACACTGTTATCTCAATGATCTTGCCGTGGTCTTTGGGAAGGTCACCTTCCGCTTCCACAATCAATAATGGCCCTAGCGCTGGTCCAAGGTACTCCATACCTATTATCAAGTCATATTTGCGATTGCCCATTACTTACGCCCCCATACGGATCTTAATCCCGGCAAGTCGATGTCAAAGTTGATTCTTTTACTGCCGTTTGCCCTTTTGCGCTCCACTTGCTAAGACAGCGGGCCTTGGCTTTGACTTTAATGGTTTCAACTTCAACATTTGAACCATTACGGGAGATGCAAAGTTATGGCTACTTCAGAATCTATCCCGGGACTATAAAAACTTGGCCTTGGCCTTTCCCAATCGTGGAAATTACTTTATCGCGGCTCTCTGGCTCTATCTATTGCGGCAAAGATATGACACTCACCACAGAATGTAGTGGCGGGCCTCCCTCGCCGTCGTCGTCCAGACGAGTGTCCCAATCTCCCAACTACGCTGGCTGCACTCATGACATATGGGCGGTTTCGGACGTCCTATGGCACGGCTGGAAACACTGAAACAAAGCTGCTTTTCTATGCACTCCGTCTCTCTTCTCCTTGGGCATGGCTGCAGAAAAGGATCGCCTTTGCTTTGGAGTAGTTTGACCCTTCTGTTTGTCTTTGAAAGACACCTGCTTCTTCTCCTCTTTGCTTCCCTTGATTGCCACTATATGGGGCTCTAGGCGCCCTGGGCTACCTTTGTCCTTGAAATTTGGCACTCTTTGCCTTGCCTTTATCTTGGTATCTACCGCCTCACGCCGCTATTACGGGGTCTGATTTCCTACCAAACTTATTGCCTTGGACTAAAACCCCGATCTTTGTTCACCGGGTTTATCAATCTAACCAATCACTGACATATTCACGACTTATCCTTTGATTTGGACCATAGATAGCGATCCTCGTTTGTGGGGTATGCTCGTACAAGTTTTTTTATACTCTATAATGAGAGTTGTGAAATACTATAAGATTTGAGGCAAGGTACTCAATTGTGTTGATTTCATGCATGTATTATACTGTTTTAGGGGGTATAAAAGAGGCTCTCGCTGCCCTGGAGTCACCCCCTGTGAATATGCACCAAAACCAAAGGGGGTTTTAGGGGGAATTTAATATAAAGTGCTGGATATAATAGTTTGTGTTACTAACAATTTTTTTGGCCCCTTCGGGGCCTTGGGGATGGTATGGAGATGGATGAAGAAAGTTGATGTATCCAACCAACCATAATGGCAATACATCAATAGGGTCTTCGCCATGTGCAGGCGGTGGTTGCGCTAATGGTGGCGGGACTAATTGAAGTTGATCTTCATTTATAGGGTCCTCTGGTACAATAATAATGTTTGGATCAACATCGTGTTGACCAGGTGTCGGAGGAATGTCATGTGGAACTGATGGATTGGGAGATTCTATAGTCTGCATTAACATAAAGGAAAGAGATTGGTTAGATTGATATTAATTTAGAAAATAAAATTTTAATAGCAAAATAAAATTTTAATAGCAAAATAAAATTGAATAAAAAAATAATAATAATTAATTTCAAAAAAAAAAAAAAGTTTTATTCACAAACCATTGCATGAATATCAACGTTACTCTGCGATATGCCAATTGAAGAGAATCAACGTTTTGGTGATGTGGAGTATGTTTTCTATGCGGTCGAATCGGTGAAGCGAGATCAAGGGTAGAGGTTTTAAAAAGCTTGCTCATTAGCATTCCGCGTGTTGTTACTTCAGCTACATCTATTTCTCTTCCACAATGAAACAATAGTTTATCAATCCATATAATTTTGGATGCTCCATCTCTAGCTTAAAGATAATGCATGATTCATCTTCTGGTTCGATTAAAGGTCCAAACCTACAATATAAATGCATTCTTGTGGCCATTGTTTGACTGATCTCGCTTGATTTCGAGGGGCGTGGAATAATCGCTTGTTGTGTGCACAAGAATCCGTTTATTGATTGAAGCTAAAAAGGCTGGCTGCTATGAACAATTCGTGGGCGGGGAATATCAAGTTGGAAGCAAACATAAGGCCTAAACTCTAAAATCTTTTTGGATCACGCAACAAATCTTAGAACAAATAAAGGAAAGGAAAGGCGGTTTTGCAGCACTACATTGTAGAACCAAGAAACCAATACCTTGTAAAAAACCATTATGCTAATTTGAAGAAACATTAAAAACAAATACCTTTGTAAGTGTGAGCAAAAATCCACCTCGTGGTAGCAAAAATCCACTCCGGCAACAAGAATCCAAGAGGGCAAGTACACATGCACATGCGAACATGCACACACGCACATGCACTTGCACTTGCACATGCACAGTACACATGCATATGCATACAAATGCACATGCGCATGCATACACATGCAGAGTGTTCATGCACAAACACATGCAGAGAAACACAACCACCCTCGGATTGTTCCAACCAAGCGAAAATCAGCTGACCCATAAAGGATGCACTCTAGAAATACTATTTAGTACACCTCAACGAATACAACAATGAAATCATAGAAAAACCATGTGAAAAAGCGTATAAAAATCTAAAAGTAACCCCCTGTTATTGTGCTACATATTGCCCTTACAAGCTTGCGGATCTCCTCATTCAGACCTTCAATGTAGCTTTCCACTGCGTGCTTCTCACCTAACTTTGGCACATCGACCTTAGCCTCATAAATTCCTCTGTATATTTTCATGACCGACTTGTTGCCTTTGCTGCAACTGTAGAGCTCTTGCGCATCATCTTGGACTTGTGCTCTCTTGGGGCGTAATGGCGCTTGAAGGCTTTAGCAAACTTCTTGAACACGCAAGCATCCACAGCAAGCCATGAGCCTTGGCATAGCCCTTCCACCCAAATGCGTCTTGCCCCTTGGGTTATTTTGTTGCCACCCCTGCCTTTATCCTTATCCTTCATACCATAGGCATTCGCGGTGGCCGGCTCATCTCGTCAAACCAAGCCTCTGCCTCCATACGACCTGTTCTGCGCTGAGAATTTTCGAGCTTCACGGCCTTCAAACATTTCCCAATTAAGAGTCTACTTTCTTACGGTAGTCGAGGAGGTTCTTGTGTCCTTTTGTCGTCCCTCGGGTGGTTCTCACGCCTTTAAATGCCTTTCCGGACTTGGTTACGCTCTTCTTCTTCCTCGAGTCGGTGCGAATCACGAGGCCAAAGTGGGAGGAGTCCAAGGTGGGGGGACCTTCCTCTCTTGCTCCTCTTCTGTCTCTGTTCTCGGTGATGCTTTGCGGCGGGTTGGCGTTACCATAGAACCTGCTCCAGCTTGTGCGGCTATGAGGCCTTTATCTGTTAGAAGTGCGTCCTCATTTTGCGATATTTCTTCTTAAGGTCATTTGTCCAAACTCTTCAAGCGGGTTCCTTCGGGTGGCTGGGGCGACTCTGTTCCCACAGAAAGTTCCGCCGGTTGTCGTTCTCCTGGCGCTTAGGCCTCTAATTTTGCATACACAAGTGGTTCATATCTACATGGTTAGTTTTCCTTGCTTTCTTGTATTATTTATGTTTGTTGGCATGGTTGGGGACACAAAATATATCAACAAAACATTTATAGTGCAAGAGAATGTTATATTTATATTTTATATTACACTAATACAAGAACTTGTAACTCGCTAATCATTTCTGTTGATGCGGTAAGATGGATTATCCTCCAAGAACTTTTTCACTTGGGAACATTTCCCCTTTGAATGGCCCAAGTTCCTAGGACATTGGCTGGAGATCCACCTGTAATGCTCTTGCTAAATCTTCTATTCTGCGGTGGGAGGTATAAAGGCTGCTGTCAGCCGGGTCTTGCTTTGCCGCCTGTAAGGTATGGCGAAGTCGAGAGGCGTCGAGTGCTACCGCTCTTTTCACGAGGATTGCATACTCGTGTTAAGGGGGTAGCCCGTGCATGCCGGCGAATCCGAGAGTGCAATCAGCAAGATACTCCTTCCCTCGCCTCACGGGGGTGAACTTGCGGTGGATAACCGCTATTCTTCCATCCATCAGCAATGGCGGTAATAGCGTAATGACTGTGTATGCGAGATGGGTCCTCGACTACTACGGTATCCAGCTCGATTGTGCGCTTCCGAAATCATCAACCTCTACCGTGGTGAGCTCCCGGTAGTCTCGACATTGGTGAAACCCTCCCGAGGTCGAATTCGCTGTCTATCCGGGAGGTGTTTGCGGATGAGCTTTCCGTTAGGATGTTTGAGGTCGCATAGCGGATCCCCCATCTGTTCGAGAGAAAAGGAACTCTTCCTCCGTCGGTAGCTTGTTCTCATTTTGACCTTATGCGCCTCCATGATGGGCGATGATGTTGCATAGGCTTGGATGTGGGAGGTAAACTCTCCCGTGTAAGTGTCGGCTTCCCTTACTTGGAGGGGAAAGTCGGACTCTCCTCGAGGGACGATGAAGTCGCCCGTCCAATTCTTGGGAGTTGGTGCGAACTCTTCAGGTTACTCCCTTTCCCCACTCGGGGAGGTTTGAATGTCGCTCGGGGTAGAAACTCCTCACCTTCGACGATAATGGGAGCCGGGCTTGTGATGTCACCCTTGGGAGGGGTGGCGCTGACGAGTCCGCCGCTTCTTTCAAGTCTTGCCACTCCTTTCGCTTGTTGCTCCTCTTCGAGCTCAACATCTCTTCCTCCTCCTCGAGTCCTCATCCGAAGTCTTCTTCCTTCCCTGCTCCCTCTGACTGTGAGGAGCCGTGGTTCTTGCCCAGGCTAATGGATCGTCCATGGGGGAATAGAGGTTTCCCCCGATGTTCTCGCCTGGCAGAGAAAGATTGCCGTGGCTGTTGAAAGAGAAGTACTTGGTCTGTTGGCCAGTTAGGACCATTGGCTCCGGTGTGCGGTGCGCTTTGTTTGTGAGGTATTTGGCGATGTTAGGGACATCGTCTAATGCTTCTTTGCGAGGGCTGTCTAGGAACAAAATATCCTATACAAGGAGGAGTTGCACTAGCATTTGGTTCTACCCTAGCTTGGAACTTCGATCAAGACTCTACTATAAAGCTGGGGTCGCGTGCAAGGTTGCTTGGGCGTCTACCTCCTTCCTGAAAATCTGGAAGATTTGGTCGACGTCGACCTCGGCGACAGCCGGGCGGCTGTACCATCTCGGAAATGAAGTTGCCATTGATTAATTGCGAGGAAGAAGGTAACAAATGGTTGCAAGAGCCCTCGGGGAGTTAGGGAAATCGGCTAGAAGGGCAGGAGGCAGATTTGTAGGGTGCTATGTGAGAAGTGTGGGTCTATTTATAGAAAAGGGGAAACCCTAATTTTTGGATGACTTGGAAATTTTCTAGGATTGGGTAATTCTAACTTATCGAGGTCAAAATAGGAGTTTGAGGACTATAGGAGATGCTTGAACAAGGCTAGGTTACCTAAAAGATGCTATCACCGATTGGGTTGAAGGTGACTTTGACAAGTCTGGTGGTGAAGAATTGGTAAGAGGTCTCACGGCTTAGCGCCTCGCTTCAATCCTAACTTTTTTGTTTTCTGCGGCGAGGCGAGCTGTGAGACATCAGTCCCATTTTAATCAAAGATGTCCAACTTGGGTAAACTAATGGTGTAAGGGTGATGGGCTCATCAAATTAGGCGAGAATCGACCCCTTATTTGGTCAATTTGGGCTGTTTTGGTCAAGCATGGGCGAGGTCTCACGACTAGCGCCTCGCTTCAATCCTAACTTTTGTTTTTGACGGCCGAGCTGTGAGACATCATGTCTCTCGGCTCCCAAATGTCCTATTTCACTGAAATAAAAGCTAAAACTTATTAATTTGCTCTAATTACTCAAGTTTATGTCATCAAGGTACACAAAATTGCTCTATATTACAAAATTTTTAATTATTTACAACAAAAGTTTCTAGGGGCGTTCTCCTTAATGCGGGTCGCAAGACTCATGTCTTGTCGCATTAAGGTTACCATGGCGTGGATAGTGCAGGCTGTTGAATCTTCAAAATGTTGCACTATCTTTTGCCTCGGCCGCCTCTTGCATTGCCGGTAGCGCCCTCGTCCGTGACTCTAAAGTGCGTTTCTATAGGCACCGCATAACTTCACGCACCAACCGAAGCGAAGGGGCACGGGGATTAGGAGACCGAAGCTGCGCTGGAAGTGTCTAATCTCCCTTAACGCTCTTCTCTCCACCTCCTTCCTATCCGCTTTCTTCCTGGGTGGCGGCTTGGGAACCTTGGGAAGGCCGGTGGTGGCGGCCTTAGGGTTTGCTTTGCCGTTGGTCGCCCTCCCTCGATGAACTTAACTCGTTTTCTTCATAATATTTGTTATAGGCCTCCCATTTCT
Organism: Isoetes taiwanensis; assembly: GCA_021234155.1. Classification (NCBI taxonomy): domain Eukaryota; kingdom Viridiplantae; phylum Streptophyta; class Lycopodiopsida; order Isoetales; family Isoetaceae; genus Isoetes; species Isoetes taiwanensis. The sequence goes on along the minus strand of JAJEKV010000117.1, from coordinate 1,630,163 downwards.
TCATGTAGGCCTCGTGCTCTCTCATCTTCCTCTCATAAATCTTTACCACAGCCGGTGGCGTAGGCTTCGGGGCAGGTAGGTAGTTCTTCTTTCTATCCCATGCGGGTATTGGGGGCTTACGCACTTGATCTTGGTGGGGTTGCTCAGGTGCCGGTGCTCGGGTACTTCTGCTTTCGTCGCTGGGTGCTTGGAAGAGCTCCCACTGCGGCGTTAGGGTTGAAGTCTTCATCGGAAGAGTCGTCGGAAGGGTTTTGGGGTTTCGTCGGGTTTGCGCTCCTTGATAATAATGTTGGGGTTGGCCTCTTCCTTGGCGGGCAGTCCTTTGTTCTCCTTCGCCCGACCACGAACTTCCCTTTTCGCTTTCTTCTTTTCTTACGCTACCTTTTGTTCCTCCTCCTTCCTTTTCCTCTTTTTGTCTTCCCTTCTCTTACGCGGCTCATTACTTCACGATGAACCTTCTAAGGTGCGCTACCTCCGTGGCTCCGGACTGTCACCTGCTCATCACGCTTTCGAGGATTTCCGTGGGTCGCGTCGAGATGGTCCCTTGTTCACGCTGCTGGATCTCCGCTCTATTTCTTCGTACACCTCCCTCGTCTCTTTCGTCCATGGAGTTCGGTGATGTGGCCTCGTCCTCCTCCACCTGGCTGGTTGAAGACATCGATCAAATCGGAGGTGTCTTCCTCTTCGTCCGAAGGCGAGCGACCCCTCTTTGCGAGCCTCTCGAAGCATCTTAGAATGATCTCTGCCTCGGTGGCGGTGGTTTCGCTGAGGCGGCGCTTCCCTTCGCGGTACGTTTGGTTCGGGCCATGTTTTACGGATCGTCAATCGGATAAAAGCGTAGAAAGATAAGCCTAAGTTGGGAAGAAGCGGATTTCTAGGGCTTGGGCGAAAAAAAATGAGGGGGGTTCTACATCTATTTATAGCTTGGGGAATTTTTAGGTCAAAACTCAAGTTGCTCAGTTTAACATGCTAAGGCACCAACTTATCTAAAACTTATACTTATTTCAGACTTTTCCTACCTATTGGTCTCACAGCTTGCGCCTCGTTCCAATACTAATGTTTAGTTTTGCGACCGGTGAGCTGTGATCTCATCTCCATTTCTAGGGTTTTAGGTAATTAAAACATGCTATTCTAACTAATTCCTACCTTAGAATTAGCCTTACCACATTATTTATCTCAAATTCATCATGTTTTGGTGTTCTTGGCTCGATGTCTCATAGCTTGCGCCTCGCTTCAAAACAAAAGTTAGTTTTGCGACCCGGTGGCGGTATTGAGAGACCACCTCACTGGAAAATTTTGGCTCATTCTTTTTAATCTTGTTAAATTCAATTCACTTAATTGTTACTAGCTTAGCATAACTACAAAGGTGAGAAAAAATTTTCCCACTTTTCGAGGCTTGAGGATCCTATCAAGTTAGTACTCATGGGAACATGGTCGATGCTTTGCTCTTGGTCTCCAAGAACATTGCTCGATACCCTTTGCATGGCGTCCCCTACTGGGTATCCGGTGCACTCAATCAGATACAAGCAGGAGTTCTTCCCCACACCACTCCATGTCTGAGGGCCCTCCACATATCACTGCATCTAGCGAGTCAGTGGGGAAGAGTGAAGGTGTCATTCTACCCGTCTCCCTCGGGGCCTACCTAGGCTGCGAAGCGTAAACATACATGTCGTAGCACATACATCAACATCCTGTGACCATCTCAAGGATGGTCCTCCTCATATCTGCATAGACAAAGATCAGCACATCACATAGGGGATCCTACCCAGGCTCAGACTCAAGGATGGTGACGGCTTGGGTCTCCGACCCGTTCTGCGCATGAATTCATGGCAATGAAGTTGGCGGCATAAGAACATGGCATAGGGTTGTCCACTCCATCCGCCCCCCGTGCACACTTTGCAAGAGTAGGCTGAAAAGTGTTGGGACCCACAGAAAGCCAGCGGGATGCATAGCCGAAGGGGGGCTATTCACGGGCCTCATCCTCCCGATTCAGATGGGGCGGTAGGGATCCTCCCAGAGATCTACATGCTAACTCAAGGTGACTAGAGGCCCCGCGCGTACCCCAACCCCCGGAAAGTGTACACCACTTCCGCAGTTGTCGAGCCCATGCCTTTCCGCACTCGATTGGTAAGCCATTAGACCTAGTCACAATGATCCCCGGTAGGCTTTACACACCGGGGGATCGTTCAAGAGTCGGGACATGAACCTCCTTCCAGGATCTGGCCCCTTCACCCACAACCAGGTGTGGCTCTTGTACCGAGGCAATCTCTGGTGTGCTAGAGAGGCTACTCTAGAACATCAACTACAAGCTTTAGGGCCTCTACCCCCTTCCCAATACAAGGAGTTCACAGAGATACATCAACCCAATACATCACCGGAAGAACTAAAAAGAACTAGATCTAATCATAGAGTTAGGTTCTTTAGTTAGTGTCGAGATCTAAGATCTAGATAGCTGCTATGGGCAATTTAATAGTCTAAACCTCTGATTCTATGATTAGAAGGCGGTTTAAGCTATTAAATTGACCAAATACCTGATCCTTGAGTGGCTCCTCGACTGAGAGTTCAACCATCTCTTTGAGCTGATGGGTCCCGTGGAACCGATGGCACAACTGGCGTCACGGAGGCCGGTTTTGGCTCTGGGGCAGCCAAACCCGAGCTCTAAAACCCTAAGGGCCGAAAACTAGCAAGCTAGGGTTTTCCTACCCTAAAATAGACATGGGGGTTTAGGCTAGGGTTTCCAATTACCCAATTTGGCATGTGGGATAATTGGAAAGGCCCCACTTGCCTTTAGTGGCTAGGTGGCAAAATATGCCAACATGGAAAGGTGTGCCCTCATTAATGTGCACATGTGCACATTAATAATATATGAACACTCCTAGCAAGTTGCCCCTAGGGCTACTTACAGCTATCGTTGGCGACCGCCGTCAATCGGGGTGGCGTGTCTAGCGTGGCGGTACCGATTACAATATGCGTCCCGGGGGCGATTATCTGTCTTTGGAACGTCACAAAAAGGTGCATTTCGGATTGAGACTAATGCGGACTCATCACATTACGGAAGATGAGTTCCAATTTATCCAAATGGTCAGCCATGGAACTGTGGCGAGAGAAGTCATCTTGAAAATTTGCAAGAAGGGATTTTCCTTCATGAAATCATGAAAGACCTGAGAGCATGATCGTTGAAATGTTGAAGGAGAGTTGGATAATCCAAAAGGAACCACCTTGTAGGCAAAAAAAGCCTTACGGGGTGGTGAAAGTGGTCTTGAGTTGATCAGATTCTTTGATGGAGATCTAATTGTAGCCAGAAAAAACCATCCATAAAGGAGTACATCTCATGTCCACCACTTCTTCGTAATCTTGGTGCGTGAAGGGAAGTGGAAAATGATCACGCCCGTGGCGATTGAGTTTCCGATAGTCCACTAAGGCACGCGGATCTTACCATTGTGCTTAAGGGCAATGACGATGGGGCTCACCCATTCAGAATGTTTGACCTCATAGATCAAACGCGGCAAGGAGTTTGTCAATTTCCGCCTTGACGCGATCCACGGTAATTAGGGTTGAGCCGGTGCTTGTCGTTTGCTACCGGTGCATGTCGGTTGGTGGGAATGGTAAGTTCCCCAAGCTTTTGTTGATTGCGAAGATCTTTGTAACTCAGGTGAAAATGTGTTTTGAATTTTTTGAGCATTGGACGATTACGATACGATAACATATAGGAAGGTTTTGCGGCAATCTTGGACGGAGGTTGATTGTTTAAGCGTCCACAATCTCCACTAGAGGAGTCCGAATATGGGGTATGACTTGATTATCACCGGACAATGTGTGCGGAGGTTGGAGCATAACCGGATCGCGTGGCACTGCGTGGTGAAAAGAGGTTGCTTTCGATTTTCATCTAGCGGTGGTTGCTTCATGGCGGCGTGTACATCGCAGGGGTGGCGGGAGTGTCGACATCGAAAAGTGATCAACGCGTTGGATTCGATTGCAAGGAGCCGGGTAGGGGTCAAGCAAGGCGAGCCCAGACTGGTCACGATCAAGAGTCATTTCTCCCCAAGGATCGACATATTCGGGTAGGATGAGGAGCGGACGCCGCAGCGGTGGAGCTGAACTTGATAAATATTCTGAGCTTCTTCAATCGATTCTCCGAGAGAGAGGGTTCGCATTGTCAGCGAAATGATCCGCTTTTGTTTGCAAGTCCATGGTGGCATTGAGATGACCATCGGTGATGACTAACGGCGGTGTGGCCAAATAATGGATACTCTTTGCTGGCGGAGAAAAGGTCTTCCCACCCGGCATTTCATAGTCACCGGATCTTGGCCCGCTTTCCAAACTCCAAATTCCATGGGAAAGCGGAGATCACCAATGTTGATGTGAAGAATAGGTGTGACGCCTTGAGGTCTCGTGATATGGCCATTAGCCAATTTGATGTCATATGGGGGCCACGAAAGAGTTGTGTGATGCCCATTTGTTTGCGGAGTTTATCCAGGTGATGAGATTGACCGCACTACCTCCAGGGGATTTGAACATGGTTGACTTGCTGATTTCCCACCGTGGCATGGACCAGTAGGGTGTAGAGGTAGCCCTGAGCCCCAACTAAAAGCAGGTTGGGAGTGGTCGGTCCTTTAGAGCGGGGGACGAGTTTTAAAATGGTTGCCAAGCTTAAAGGAATTTTGATCTTGGCAAGCTCCTCTTGGAGTTCGAGAGGCACATGAGAAAAAGGATCTGCTTTGGTTCCAGTGCGGGAGTGCGTGGGGAAGCAGCAACTTTTGAGTAAGTCAACCTGGTGCAATATTGGGATATGTCGCAGGCGTGGAGGTTGAGATGTTGAAGGTGTATCTTGTCTTTGTTGAGCTCTAGTGGTGGCATGAACATTGGCCAATGTGCGCCTTGGCGGCTTGCATGAGATTCAAAATGCTTTGGCGAACTTTGGGCATGACATTTGGCATGAGCTTTTCAAGTCGGGGTGCAAAGTGAACCTTTTTTTCGTCCTCATGAGGAATGGTGTCAACCAAAGGCGGGGTTCGCGTGTCCTTCTGAATAATAGTCAAGGGGCGTGATGCTTGATGCGGCGTGAAACTAGACCAACCCAATTTGACGGGTACATGCGGGAGGATTTAGTGCACGAAAAATTTCCTCTTGGGCTTGTTGATCCGGTGAGGTTGATTCTTTGGAGCTGGTTGATAGCGTGATTCGAGGCTCTTGGGGGCTTCTTAAGAACTGGTCATGGGCCTTGTTTGCCATTAGCAAGCCCGAGTTGGTAAGTAAGTAGAGGCGGACCGATGTGGTCTGATTTGTGAAAGGAAGGCTGGACTGAACTTGTGGAAGTTGAGGACACGCCGTGGTGGTATGACCCCATTCTTGGCGGTGATAATAACGAGCTTTAGAAGGATCAAAAGGAGGGGCGTTGGTTGGATCCCGTGGTTGGTCCTGTTGCTGATAGAGTTAGGTGGGCTTTTGAAGGGTGGGTGGCGTGGATAGTCATTGTGGGTGAGGTGTGGTTTGCACTTGATAAACCATTTTGTTGGAGCGGTGTGGGATGAGTGCGAGTGCACTCTTCCGTGGCATGATTGCACATGTTGCATCGCTTGCAATGAGGCGGGCCATTGGTGGAGTTGCACTCATTGGCCAAATGGCCTTGATATTTTGCAAATATGGCACCATTTGGCTACTGTGGATTAGCGTGTTGAGGGTGAGCAGCCGTTTGTGGAACCATGGCGGGTGGAATGAGCGGGAGCTCTTGAAAAGCCACGCCTCGAGGAGGAAACATTGCCGAGTGATTGACAAAGGTCGATAGCTTTGCTCAAGGTTGTTGGGCGAGGTATTCAGTCATGAGTCGAATAGCGAGGAGGAAGTCCTTGGAGAAACGGACCAAAATCGGCTCTGTGTAGGGTACTCCTTGAGCTTACGCCCAGCGAGAATGTGAAGTCGATCCCATAAAATCCGAGGCGAACTCGTGGGCTCTTGTTGAAGTTCATTGAGTTGCTTGAGATGAAGTTGATCATCATCCGTGGTCCGTGTAGAGAGAAAAGTCGCATTTGGACCCGATCTTGTTTCCAATGGCTTTTGTTGGACATGAGCCATTGATGAGGAAAACCGCGGTGTGGTGGTGGAAAAAGATGTGGAATTTCGGTTGAGGGCGGCGTGACCATTTAGGACAGCTAGAGCCTCAAATTCTTCCATGGGGCCTGAGCACTTTGGTCTAACGGTTTGCCTTTCGTGTTGCCAAAGGTGGGATAAGTCGGTTCGAGTCGAAAGGTAGATGTGAAAGTCTTTGGGCTGGGCAGGGAATGATATAGTGAGGATATTGAGGTTGAGGTGGATGTGGTATTGTGCTGCGGACCACTGATGAAGGGGAGTGCGGTTGAGAAGGAAAGTAGGGCGTTGGTTTTGAGATCTGTAAAGGTTGTAAACAGGAAGAGCAGTGGGAAGCGTAGGGAAAGGATATTCTGGGTAGGCGCAAAGGAGACATGTGGATAGCAGGTCACCCGGGAGATGATGGTTGGGAAGGAAGAGGCGTATGGCACGAAGAATGATGGATGTAGGCATGTTGGGGTGTGAAAGTCACGGTTGAGAAGGTTGAGCGGATAAGGCTCACGATGAGTGATGAGGGGGCCGAGGTTGTGAGCAATGTTTGCACGCAGGAGGGGCGGGGAACCGAGGCTAGACCGACACGGGGGTGGGTGGCGGGTGAGCCCTAGGACGAAGATGGCCTCCCTCTATGTCATAAGCGAGATCCATACATGTGAGCAGTTTCGGAGCCGATGGCGCCCAAGCCAGATGCCCGTGCGAGAAAGGAGTTCTTCCCGGCGTGAAATTACGACCCGGAACATGGCGGCAAGAAAGTAGGGGAGAAAATCAGGCACGGCGGCGGCGGTGTTTTGGGGTCTGGGTTGGGAACTCTGGAAAGACAGCCCCTGTGAGGACCGTGGATCTAACAGAGAGTCAGGGGGACTATGTCGGGATTTCTTGAAGAGAAGAAAAGAAGAAAATGTAACAAATGAGAGAAAGATGATAAGCTTCCTTGATATCAATGATGAAAATACATGAGCTCTAATAGAGAGAAAACTGGGAAGGAGACAAGACTCAAAACTCATCTAAAACTTATGAGCTAACTCTACTCATATATATAGTACAATGGCCTTGGGCCCAATATAGACACTCTGGATCGATCCGGTGCGACTCACGGAAGGAGGCGATTCGATTTGAGGAATGTTGGCGGTGCCTCTTGAAGTGCCTAGAATCACTTGGCACCGGGAGCCTTGGCGGTGGACGGGCAATCACTTGTACAGCGGCGCCTCTTGTTGATGACCAAAGGCTTTGATTGCGTGGCTTTCTTTGCTTAGTCTTCTGCGGAGCCTTGGATGTCGACCGTGGTTGGCCCCGAGGATCCTTGAGCTTGACACGGGTTCGCGTATGCATGAATAGTCTGTACCGGGAGGCACGGGACTAACGGGGAGGCAAACAATGGATCGAGAGCATCCGATCCTAGTCAGTCAAAGCGCAGCCAAAGATGGTTCTGAGGCGGGTTTGCGTGTGCAGGGGTATACTGGGTGCCCGGTATAGGAGGCCGAGGTCGAATGATGGGGTTGCTGAAGATATGATGCAATTGCGGGGTCATAGGGCCTATTCAAGACCGGCTCGGCAGCCCTAACAAGGTTCTTTTCTTCACGGGTCTCCCTGGCCATGCGTTTGATCCAGGCTGAGCCATTTGAGCAACAAGAGGATGGGCGGAAGCGAGGGAAAGGAAAAGTATCTCCAAAGGCGAAGACCTTTTGGGGATACCAAAGTTTGAGGGTCTCGACTGAAGGCTGCTTAGAATCAATTTAGGGACTCCAAAAGCGTGAGAGCATCTTTTGGGCGTTTGGGGGTTTTGGGGCTAGAGAGATTGTAAACCCTAGAGAGAGAAAGCGAGGAAGGGGCAAATCAAGGGGTCTATGCAAAGGGCGGTGGTAGCGATGCTAAGAGCAATCTTGGGGGCACAAAAGCAGGTCAAAATAATTCAAAGCAATCGGAACTTGGTACCTATGGCGATCTTTGTGGATGGAAATCTTTCTTTGGTCAGGGGGTGAATAGTTGTTGTATCACGATGGAATTGTATTCATATCTAATATTGAAATCATTTTCAATAGCTTGTCTTGAAAATCAACACACACTTTGTCAATAACAGAGTTTGGTTTGTCTGCTGCATTTAAGTTGACTTACTAGATCAGGCAACAATATATTCACTCCTTTCAAGTACCCCCTCACAAATTTGTGCATAAACGAACATACGGCGAGAATACATGAATGACCATCGGTTTGAAGAGGCGTTCTGGAAATTTTCACAACATCTGAGGTTGTAAAGCTGAAATTATTGTGTCCAAGCAATTCCAGGAACCTGCACTCAAAGTTTGTTGTCATTATGCCACAACAGCAAAATGCAATGAGCAAGCACTAACCTCTCAATATGTCTGCTTCTGCCATGCAAGCCCGAGCTATCAAAGTGATATATCCCTGGTTTATATCTCTATGCGAGACGTGGCTTACAATCAGAAAACAGGTCCAGTGATGTCCATCACAAGCAGGCAAAAACATGTATTGGCACTTATCCAGATTCACATGTTTCCTTATTGTTTTGTAACTATTTGTGTCCTTGGACAATGTCGAGTGAAAAAGAGGGTCAAAGAAATGAAAGGGATGGCTCATTCCTTGGAGAATCAAGTAGTATTCCATGTATGCGCAAACATATGCATATCATCGGCACAATCCTCGATGATCACAAATCAGATGAAAGTATCACCTTGAGAAGAGGAGGATCAATTGATCATTGAACCACTTTAGCGTATCAACTTCGAATTTTGATGTCGGTGGAGCTAATCACGGCGGTTTGGGTTCCACTCAAACACCACTTCGGATGTGTATTTGGCTTTAGATAGTCGAGGACTGCCGAAGCTCTATCATCTCTAGTTCTAAACACGGGCGAGAACATTTGCTCACAATCCATTCAAATATTTTAAATTGAAAAAGTACAACACATATCATAGAAAATTTTTTTACTTATATCGACTTTCAAAAAAGAGTTTTACAAGATTCATTTATGAAAATACTTGTCGAGCATTTTCATGCGATTCTTGTGACTCTTGAGAATCCCACATGTTCCACATTTGATGTTCCTTCACATAAGGTGGCACACTTTTCTGCAATGTAAGTCCCTCGACCCATGGTTTGAGTTGCTCCAAAAGGAAATGGAATCCAACCTGTAGGAGCAAAACTATTTGGACATATCATTGTGTTAAATTTTGGTTGGCGAGAACCCTTATATCTCACTGTCATCTATCAACAATGTGTTTGTCACACGGTATCTCCAAAATTTTTGGTACACTTTGGACAGATCTTTAAGGAAAAATTGGCTTATTAACCACTTTTAATTTTGTGTTAGTGCAGTCATCCACGATTCCAAATAAAAAGAAAATCGCCCTTATATTCCTGCAAGCAACTTTCTCATCAACAAGTCAACATTACTCTTAGCCATCTTTGGACCACAATGCAATCTCAAATTTTGAAAAACACTATTCTAAGAACTCACGTAATCCAGTGCCGAAACCGCTAACTTTTGATGGTTCAATTTCTGGATGGTCATTTCGCTCGGCCGATGCAAGGATCTCTCTTTCAAGTCATAAACTTGCCTAAAACCCCATTAAAATCGAACAAGGAGAATTTGATTAACCTCTTGGTTTTTCTTGGTTGAGGTTGTATTGGACTCGTTGAGCGGTGCGTATCTTGTCGAGGATCAGGGGTTTCTTTGTCAACTTCATCACCGCATCCGCATTTGGCTCATGTTCAGCAAAAATTTTTTTACGGTGAAGGACCCCGTCTGAATGAATCTCAAAGGAATTAATCCCCCTAAAAACAGATGCACTAGGAATCTCTTAAGTGATGGCTTCCGATTAGCATTAGCATTTATCTACGCAACATAATTGAAATGAGGAAGACCACGAGAAAAATACAAAAAATAAATCATGTATGTGGCATCGGTACTTACTTGATCTGGCGCATTCGGTTGACTATCAAATTTCGTTTTGAGTCTCCGTAGCCGTCGTATTTAGGATTGACTTAGGAGTATCAAATGGGGTGAATTCTAGGTACAATAGGAGGTATCTTGCGATCTCATAAGCGGTGAGTCGGGTGGATAAGCTGTCATTAGAGAAAAATATGGGGGTCTTAGAATATCCCTCTAATAAATACTTGAAATTCCACATCAGATTTTTGCAATCCACCAATAAGGAGCTTGCTCTTTGTTCAAAATGGCATGTCTATGTGGCTAAGGAAATGCCCAATATATTTAGAAAATAGTGCAAAAGATCTCATGAAGATCGCTAGATATTTGAGAATTGTGGTTAGGTAAGATAGGGGAAATAATTACAAGGCATTTCTATCATCGAGCATCCGGTAGTTATTATTACATTAAAAAAATACACAACTCCATTTCGTATGGCATCAAAAATCGTCTCGAATTTCATAACCCATTTTGATTCCCTCTCCTTCCTATCTCCCTATCGAAAGTCCTTTCCGGTTCTCTCGTTCCGTTTCCCTCCATTCCATTTCCCTATCTCCATTTGTAATGGTAGCTTTGTGTTTGTAATACGATCGTGGAAGCTTTTAAGCGATAATTTTGCATTGAGAGGTTTCTTGCCATGAATCTTTCTTACGACATTTTTATTGTCTTGTAGGCGATGTCAAGTAGGATATGGGCGAGAGCAATCGGTTTGCATGCTTTGGAGATCTGTAAGCATGTTACGTTTTATGAAGCATGTTAAGCGGATAGGTAGATGATAATTGGGTTTGCATTTTGTCTAACTAAGCGTATGTATCTTATTTGATGAAGTAATGATTGGTTTGTGCGGATCTTGGAACAAAGACCGGACAAGCATAGCCGATGTATGCAAAAATTGATTTGGCGTGCTTTAGGCGTATCGATAGCTCCGACACTTTTTTGAGGTTATTACTTATTTGCCAAAAGCCTCTATGTAACTAATGTGGTTGATACAAAATGTTATGGGAAAGCTGGGACCATTTACAAACAGAGCGTAAGCCATGCTTTATTGTGGCTCCATTATCCTTACGCAGTGTGGCTTTGCCTTAAAGGCCCCAAGACAAATTGTTGTCATTGTTTGTGATATTTCTTGCATTTAACATTGCATAGCGAGTGCATGAAGAGCGATTGCATGAAGTGCTAGGACTCTAACAAACTACAAAATCTACTCATTCTTCTTTACGCTCCAGCAGTTCTAAAGCGCATGCCAAATAGTTGGTTTTACAAGGTTCAAATCCTTGGATAATGGATATCGAATATATTTGCATTAAATAGTTCATGATAGCCCTTTTTAATTCTTTTGGTGATCCTTTAGCCCCTTAAGAAGAAAGTTCAGTTTGCCTTGAAGGTTTGTTTTCAGTTTGCCTTGAAGGATGGCTGGTCTTTGTGGGATGATTTGGCATGTATCCAGCACATGCATACTGCCCAAAGTTAGATGCAGCGTGCAGATGTTAACCATATGATAGTTGTTAGTATGTAGCTTAGGTTCTCTACTCCATCTAGTTTTGCCCACCATTTTGGATATGTATCAGAATAGCATGTTTGGATGTGTATCAGAATAGCAATTGGGATGTGTATCAGAATAACTTGTTTGGATGTGTATTAGAATAACAATTTTGGATGTGTATCAGAATAGCATGTATCAGAATAGCTTGTACTGATGAAGCCAGTCAATAGCTTCGATTCGGTCGACACGGGAATGGATCTGACTATGAGAAAAATACAACTTATATTGTAAGGTATAATAAGGCGTGAATTTAACATTATACACACCAAATCTAAAAGCGATTTTTCACCGTAACACCGATGTCGCTTTTTATCCTTTGAGCTCCAAAGCTTCTCGCAATTACAAGCCAAATCATTCTTGTTTGCCTCTAATAATCGGTTGAAGGCAGCGAGTTTTGGATTTTCGTATAGAAAGTTTGGGATGAAAGTACTTCTAACATTTTTCGAGAAGAACAAGTTCCTTATTGTTGCAAGGTGAATTTAATTCAAGCGTTGAAATTTCTTTGCTGCTTGGGCACGAAGTAAGAAATATAGAGCTTACTCATCAAATTGGATATGTTTTATGTTAGAAACAAGTGTATACTCTAGATATATAGGGCGAGAGAATCAACAAAGGATGTTTAAATTGTTGCATGTTCCAAGGATCTGGGGTGCATCTTTTTGAGAATGATTAGTTGTTACCTTTGGTGCTAAGTATGATGGCCGAAATTTGTGATGTGGGCGATTCAACCCTCCTTATTTGTTCTCCATAACCACAACCATACTCTTTTCTGCTTCTCATTATCTTTGTATCATGGGGTTACATCTCCAACCCCATTCAATTTGAAGGAATCAAGCAATCCCACATCTTATTGATCCCTCATTTGTCTATCTTAAGCAGGATCTGCGGGGAAAATTTCATGGGAAGTCTCGAGTGCCCCGAATGTCCGAACCCACGAAAGTGTACATGTATGATTTGCGGGAAATTCAACTTAGACTTGCTTGTAAGGAATAACCGGGGCAGCCACTCTGAAGAAAGAAAAGCACGCCTAAGCCCGGTTAACTTTCGGGTTTAAGGAAGCAACACAACGTTGCATCTTGGACAGCGAGATCCATTACTCACGGTGGAAAATTATAGCACCCAAGCAACAAAAGCTCTTGCCTTGTATGCGCAATAAATTTCAGCATCTAATTACCATTGAAGACATAAACAATCATTGTCAATTATGAAATATTGCCATCTAAAAGTAACACATACATCGGGAAGAACATCCATATAAAGACCGGATGAAAGTGTGCGGCTAAATTATGGCCGATTATGCCAAAAGAGAGTTAAAGGCCCGATAGAACTCATCAACATAATCTTCTTGTTGAGCGAGATAAAATAACTTGGGATCCTAGAGCTACACATTCCAAAGAAGCAATCACGAATCATGATCCATCCAAATTGATAAGTTATCAAGCAACTAGAAATGTCTAACACCTAATCTAGCTAAGAAGCTATCACATACCTTAAGCACATGAAAATATTCAGATAGATACTATCCCCACAAATGCATATTTGCATGACTATCTTTGCATTCGCGTGCAAATGCAGCCCGACAACATCTTTCTGCATCAAGCGGTGGCTAAAGCTTGTTGCAAAATCTCATAAACAAAAATAGAACTACTTTCAAATCACCTAAAAGGCAAAATAATGTTAAAGGCTGAACACAAATTCTTACCTGTATGATCCGATGAGCAAGAGCACATTAAGCCATTGCCTCGCTTCATCCAGAGAACAATCAGGACAAACATAGGCATGTCATCAAAATTCCCAGAATGAAAAGCAGGTTTCTAAGGCCTAAATCCGCATTCAAAAGGGGAAATTTTTGACATAAAGAAATCTTGAAACCGAGATCCAAAAGCTTATCTTGAAAAATAGGAAACAACATTTTATACCTTTTGAGCGGTTTTTGTCTATCGGAAGGAAGCTCGCATCATTTAAGATGAATTGCCATTGTTTCTGCAGATAACTCAGCAGCCTTGTGAATCCTTTTGCTCATAAATCCTGGTTAGAATTGTATATAAGTCCAGGGAGTTGAACCCTGATAGACAAAAGTGCCTATGTCCAATAGCATGTGGCAAGCACAGTATAATGCCACATTGCATATCACAAAGCAAAGATTCTGATCAATGGAATTAAAGCATTACTTATCAAGTTGATCACAAGATCCGGCCAGTTTAACACTATGAATCTCCACGATCAATTGATGATGAATCAAAGCCCTAATAAATTGTAAACTAGAATGGAACAAAGGAAAATCACATGTAGAGCCTATTCCCTGTTTTTAATTTGAAACTCGACGGGGAGGACAATGAGGTTAGGGCGCCTTCTCTTCATCCGAGATCCTAAAGCGGTAGAAACATTTTATAGATAAATATGAAAGACAAGGAAAGCCAAATCGATTTTGCTAAAAGGCGCCAAAAGGTACAACGGTGACCTACAAAAAGAATAGGAAGAAGCTGGGACTTGGCTATATGACGAGGGCGTGGGAAAAAAAAAAAGAAAAACAAGAATAATCCTACAAGTGGAATTTTTTTTGTTGTGGGAAAAAACGAAGTTTGTTTTTTTTTTCCGAACATTGCCGTATCCACAAATCCTTATTAACTCATTTTCCCAAAATTTGCTTTATATAGGATTAACTTTTACCACAGCCCGAGGCACTGCTGAAATGTCATATATGAAAGCTTTTAAATATGCCATAGACTTCACACACTCTTGAGATCAAGTCTTTAAATATTGCTGCGCTTTCAAGAGTCCATTAGCGTGAGGGAGCAAAAGAAGGAATAAAAGATTTGAAAGGGGGTGGGAAAGATATCACAGATTTGCCTTCTTAATGCCAAGAATTGACCCCTAGCCTCATATTATATTTTTCCAAAAAATACAATAAAAATAATTTATAATTGCTTAGGGGGACACCAAGAGACCCCATTTTTTCTCTAATGTGGATATCCTTGGTCTCAAATTTACCGCAATGCAAACACTAAGTCGATGAGACTGTGACAACATCATTAAACATTAGTTAAAGGCACTTACTTGTGTCTATTGGTTCTTGTGGTACCACTTTCGAACACCAAAAGCCAAAAGCCATGTCTCGATCATAATGTGGGCTAACCGGGCTGCTGGCCGGGTTCTAGAGTGTTCGCAAAACAAATTCAAAATCAATAGAGTCTTTAGGCCGAGGGTTAGAGATGATAATATTTACCTCAAATGGTGTGATAGACATGGAATGTGATCTTGGTGGTCGTGATTCTCGCTATCACAACCGGCAACATTTTACCCTCCCATTTCGGACAACGTCCATAAAATGAACAACCTTCATCGCTCTTCTTACGCCTCGGGGAAGCATTGGAAGTCGCGGGATCTAAAGGAGTGTCATGACTACTACGCCGAAAAAATCTCAAATCTTTGCATTCGAGGTAGCGGCTCAAAGCAAAGAAGTCTTCACATACCTTTAGCTCAATTTCAGTTTACGCTAATTCCTTATTTAATTGTTTCAGCCCGGGCAACACCGTACCATTTAGCTCTTCATCCTTTAGTTAAACACAACCCTAACACCCCCTTTGCTTTTTTGGATTTTTTGTCATGATTGATTGTCATCCCGTGCAAATCAGCTCTAATTTCTTATGTTTTATGCTCCATCAACTCAATCTTTATTTTGATATCATTTTTTCCTATCCTCATTTGCTTTGCAATCGTTGCTTGCATCTATCAAACCTAGCGATGTTGCAGCCAACCATTCCTTCACAAGTCTCGCCATAGTCGAAGACAAAACAAACACGTGATAAGACCTCCTAACATAGTGCTTACTGTGGTGGTGGTGGTGTGTGTGGTGGTGGTGGTGGGGTGGTGGTGGTGGTGGTGTGTGTGTGGTGGTGGTGGTGGTGGTGGTGGTGTGTGTGTGTGTGTGTGTGGTGGTGGGGGGTGTGTGGTGGTGGGTGGTGGATTGTGGTGTGGGACATGGTGGAGTCTGGTGTGGTGTGGTGTGGTGGTGGTGGGAGTGTGGTGGTGGTGGAGGAGTGTGGTGATGGTGGTGGTGTGTGTGGTGGTAGTGGTGGAGTGTGGTGGTGGTGTGGTGTGGGAGTGTGGCGGTGGGAGATGGTAGAGTGTAGTGGTGGGAGATGGTGGGGTGTGGTGTGGGACATGGTGGATGCCAACAACTCACCACCACCACACATACCTCATCTATCATTTCGCATCCATTGCAATCTTAAATGCCCCCACGATGGCATCATAGAGACACAAATATGACAATACAACCAACATGATGCAAAATGGTAGTAGACATACCTGATTCTTGAAGTGGATTTGATGTTACCTTTTACGTGTTGATAGAAACAATCTAGATCAAGCTTTGATTTTTTTCATTTGTAACACAACTAATAATTGAACATATCCGCAATGGCATGTTTTGGTCACCGAACATTGCTCGCTACTGTTTTGATTGTGAGTTCAGGATTGAATGTGTGGTCTAGAGGAACCTGATTTGGTTTTTCCCTATCATCTTCATCATCCCCCGTCACTTTTACTATTTTCCTCCTCGTCGGGTTGGATTTGCCTATGCTTTCTCTTGGGTCTAGAAGAACCGGCCTCTCGCTTTCTCATCGGGGTTTTATAATAATCAGAAGCTCTTCCAATTAATGACCTCCCCTTTATATGCGGATAATAAGCCTTTGCCAGGTTTCAGAGCCATTCCACCCCATGTATGTGGCTTCCCTGTAATTCTTTTGTAAATTTGCATGAACTCTTTGTATTGTTCATTGCTCAGATTCTTCAACATGTACAAGAAAACATATGCCTTAATTTTTCAGTTTGAACAAAACATTTGGGGGAAAATACCTGTAGCCAGATTTATTTGGAACTCTGTCACCCCAAAGCTTCTTCAGATCTTCGTGGGGCACAATCTCTTGTTTGAGGAGAGATTTCATCGTGTAACCAGTGGCGTTCAATTCTGACTCCATTAGGGTTCAATCGGCAAGAAGCGGCAAAAAGACAGAAGAAGAGGTGATTATTTCTTAATTCAAAAAGGTGGACAATGACGTGGCATAAAATTCAAAATAACCGACGCTCATTAATTCGCACTCCCACAATCTCCGCTTCGGTATGCACCACCCGATTCTACCACAAAGGTGGTGCCAAAATGTGGCGTCAAAATACACGTTTTTGATACACCACAGCGTGCTTTTACCCACATCTCAGGCATTGAAATCGTGGATGCACGCTAGCTTTGGATAAATAGGCCACCTGCGCTACAAGATGGCCAAATAAATCCCTATTCAATCGTGCACAAGCACGTTCCTTTGCAAAATTGAATAAATATGTCATTACGGACTATTTGGATAGACCATTTAGATTCGTTATGACGGTTGGATGTATCAGTCATGTACATAACCTACAACATCTCATTGATCATGTTGGTGTCATGTTCAATCGATCCATCAAACATGCAGTTGCAAAATAGAATTTGTTGAGCTCTTGCTACCTATCTATATCCACGGTGCATCATAATTTCAAGACATTGTGATACATTTTTTGGCCATGGAGCTTGCTAGTCATGGTTCCTCAAATTACAATTCCAGTGGTGAGATTGAGCTTGGATAATGCAGTTTACAAAAAAAATGGTGACTTGGAACGTTTGCTTTTATGTTAGAGAGTTATAGAAGCGTTAAACCTGATAGAGGTTACAAAGAGTTTTCCTCAAATGGATTGAGAACTTGTAACTTATCTTTGATAACTTTACTTTTTGTTTATGCCTCATATTGAAGTCGATGCTTCTTACATCTTACCATTGAAGCAAATTATCCATTCTATTATGCATCTTCTTTGGAGTTGGAACTTCTCCTAAATTCTCATAATAAGGTATCTCCATAAATGAATACAAAGGAATATCCAAATGAATAGGCATTACAACTTGCACTCCATAAACCAATTCAAATGGTGTAAATCCTGTAGTCAACTTGTAAGTACACCTGATACTCCATAAGGCACCTGTCAAGGCTTCATGCAAATTTCTTTTTATTATCCTTCACACTATTTTAGCCGAGATGGATCTCAAAATTTCATTTGTAAACTCAATTTGTCCATTTCGAAGTGGATAATGGCGAGAGAAGCTTGCACATGTTGAATACCAATCTTTCTGTTAATTGAGCTACTACTTTCCCCATGAAATGAGTTCCCAATCGGACAAAAGAATAGTTGGAACACCAAACTAAGAAATCAAATTGTGATAAAGAAAGCTTATTGTGGTACTTTTCGTAGCATGCTTTCTTTGGAATTTATACTGCCCACTTTGTAAACATGCATGTGACTGCCAAGGTATACTTATGACCCTTGGCAGATGGAGGATTGATAGGCCCCATATAATCCAATTCCTACATATGAAATGGATCAACACTCAAAAATATGATGGAATGGCATATTATTATGGTTACGTTAATTACTCATACCTCTAACACTTTTCATATTTGGTCACAAAGTCTAGTCTTTGTAAAGAGTTGGCGAATAGTACTCCCAACAAAGGATCTTTTTGTTTTTTCTAGCTACAAAATGCCCCTAACAATCATGTGCTTTGCGCAACAAATTATGAGTCTCGCTCACCAAAGAACACCTCAATAAGAGATCTTCCATAGTTTTCTTGAAAAGAATAGATGCACCATATAACCAAGCTGCTTATACTCTAAGAGCATGCTTTTTGTTGCTTTGAAAATGATGAGGATAAGTATAATTTTGTAAATACCTGTATATATTAGCATACCAAAGATCCAAAGTCTCAATGAGCCCTTGTAATACTCCATTATCCTGAAATGCTAGTTGCTGGTCTATTTCTTCTTCTATTTCAGCACCATTACTCAAATAGACACTTGGATTATGAGCTCCTGGAGCCATCTTAATATATTTCAACCCAAACTCTTGTATAATAAGAGTCCATCTTGTAAATTTAGGATCTTGGACTGTCTTATTGTAAATGCATGGCACATGTTCATATCTATATGACTGTAAACATATTGTACATTTGCTGAATTCATTTGTGAAGGAAAAAGATAATGGCTAAATTTGTTCAATGCATACTTCAATGCCAATCCAAGATGCTCCATATGAGTCCATTTCTGCTCTTGTGGAGTTAACCTGCTCGTATAGTAATTCAGCCTTAGTAACCTGCTGATTTTTTTGACATAATGTGACAGCCAAAGCTTTCTCCCAAACTGTAAAGAATAAATACAATGGCTCATTCATTCTTGGATGAATCGGCAAAATCCTCTCTTTTAATTGTCCAAAACATCATGCAAATGTTTCTTGAGCTTCCTCCATCCATCTAAAATGCTGGTCTTGTTTGATACAATCCACGAATGCCTTTGTTACCTTAACAAAATTGTACAAATTTATTCTACTAAAACTGAGTTGATTACATAAGCTTCTCACTTGTGATACATTTCTAGGTGGTTTCACCTTCTCCAAGGCTGCAAACTTACCATGATCCATTTGTAAACCATTTTCTGAAACATAATTGCCCAATAGTTTCCCTTCTCTAGTGAAGAAAATACATTTTGCAGGATTTAAACTTATACCATACAATTGGCACCTCTCAAAAACTTTTCTGAGATAACCCAAGTGATCCCTTCTTGATTAGAAAACACTATTAAGTCATCTATAAAGACTCTAAAAAAGTCTAAAATGTCATGAAAAGCATATGTCATAGCTCACTGAAATGTGGCTGGAGCATTTGTGAGGCCAAAAGGTAAAACCTTAAAAGCATAGATGCCAAATGGTGTTTGAAAAACTATCATTGCTTGGTATGATGGATAGATTTCGATGTGATTATATCCTGAGTAAATAGGTATGATTTCCTGTAACAATATCCAACAAAGTATCTACAAATGATGTAGGAAAATGATCCCTTTTGGTAGCTTTGGTGAGATCCACGTAATCAATGCATACTCAAATTGAGTTATTTGGCTTACAATAAAAACCGAACTAATCTAAATTTGGGATCAATTACAATAAATCTAGCATTCAAAAGCTTCATGACTTCACCCTTTACTTGTTCCTCTATGCATTTGGACTCATTCTTCTTTGAGCTTGTTGTATTGTTTTTTATCCTTGTTTCAAATCAATGGTATGAACTACAACCTTTTATGGAATGCCTTTCAATTCCTTGTAGTTTCTTGCTAAAACATCCCTGAATTCTCTTAACAAAGATATCAAATCATGCTTTTTCTCTTGAGTAAGATCTCCTCAATAGTAATAAATTCTTCTTGAAAAATTGATGTTCTGATTTGAATATGGCGACTATAATGAATATAAAGAATGTGGTGACTGTAATGAATATGGTGAATGTGATGACTATGGTGAATGTGGTGATTGTGATGAATGTGGTGAAGGTGCAAATTTTGCACATGCCAACAAGCTGCTTGCACCATTGCCGATTTTAGTAAAGCATCCGCCACACTGTTTTGTTTTCTTGGAACATCTATCACAATGCCTTTGCTGAAAATAGGACTTCAAATCTATGGCTTGTTGATGTAAGCCTCTCACATTAGCACTTAAAACCTAAAATTGATCCATTGTTGACACACCAATAAAGAGTCTTCAAAAATAGTCAAAAAATCAATATGCTTCTTCTTTGTCAAAAGTCGTCCATTGAATAAGTGCATGATATTCAGCCTCATTATTACTACTTGCATTGCATGGCATACTCAATGTAACAATCTTCTTATTATGCCCGTATATTAGAAAGACTTCGACACCTCCATAATTCTTGAGCTTAGAGAATGCACCATCAAAATACATTTGTCGAGTCTATAGTGGGTTGATTTACGTTTTATCCCATCCATGCTTGATGTCCAAAATTAGCATCTCTACTAGATCATGGTCAATACTTTGCTGAAATAAAGTCTCATCGATGTGTTTTTGTATGGACTCCTTCTGCATGCTCACAAGAATCTCTTGTAATTCACTTTCAGCAATACTTTCAAGTCTTTTGGAGATACTTGTCTACCACTCTCTTTGCAAATGACATATTTCTTTTAATTTGAGTACCTTTTAACCACTTGTACAAAGTCTTATCTTCCTTCTCATCCACCTCCAAGACATGGAAACAACTAAGGGCTTGCTACCCTAATACCATAGCATCCTCTTTGTTGATTTCTAATTGGGGAGCTGCTCAAAAGAAGGATTGCAAAGAGAAGGGTACCATTTGCTGATTCCAGGAGGATGATCTATAGTAACCTTGTATTCCCCTTGAAAGATGTTCATTTCGGCTTCCCCATGAAGTCTCGGCTTGTGCGGCATTTATCCATATGCGGCCCAACAACAAAGTATAAGTTTCAGCATGCACACTCTCACGAAAATTTCAAAACTATGAAATCAAAATTGCTTCCACCTCATATATATTGCACAAGATGTTTAGGTATAACTCCCATGGCTGCACCTTCCTTTGATTGAATGCTTTGAGCATCATAGTTTGTCGGTTCCATCATTTTCAATCCAACTTGAAGTATTATTATATGGTAAGGCATTACATTCCTCCTTTACTTTTGTATCTATGTTTGCTCCTTTAACTAAATACCCATTGATACACACATCACAAAAAGTGGCCCTGGATCCTTGAATTTGTCAATTTGGTGGCTCTATTATATTCTTGTTTCTATCATTTGATAGAATTTATTGGACTAAAATTTCCGATTTTTCTTCTTCCTCATAATTCTTGCAACAAATTAAAGAGAATAATGCATCAATTGCTCAAGAGTAAGTGAAGTTTTTAGTAGCTAAAACTTGGCTGATTACATCATCTTCATTATGAATATTCTCCTCCACCATAAGAGGCATCAAGCGATGGGCTGATTTTCTTCTATAGACTGAAAGTATTATGTGGGTAGCACATTGAATTGCATCTTCTTAGATCTTTGATACCTTTAAGGCGATCTCATCAAAGCTTTTGACAAAGAACTCTTAGGCTTCTACGCTATCCTCCACTACTCTTTGTCCTTGAACCTCTTGTTTTGAACATGCTGCATTTACTTCTCCAATCTTTTCTTCTTGCTGAAATGTGTGGTTTGAGAATGTCAGTAGATCCACAATACTCACAAGTAACAAACACCTCCCTTGATTTCTTCCCTATCATAAACTTAGAAACTTTCACTGCAATCTCCTATGTTGCTTTATGCTCTGGAGCAACAACTTCATGAATGTATCCTAGTTTGTCTTCTACCTTGGTATAAACTTTTGTGCTTCTAATAATGTTGTAGGCTATTTGACCTTTACCTTATGAGCAAGAGCTTGTTTTAGTCTCTTTATATACAATTGGATATCCATATCATCATTTCTTGCAATCTTTTCAATGAACTACGACTTTGAGAAGCGTAATATACCAGCGATAACACTTTCTTATTGATTCATCCTCCTTTTTGTGTGAAATTGATCCACATTTCCATAGTCTTATCCTTAGGACGGACTTCTTGATAATTAGCAATGAATGCTTCCTTCAATTCTGATATGTAATGGTATCTAGATGAGTTTGTACCCAATCCTCCATTGAATCTTGCAAAGAACTTTGAAACCAAAGCAAATAATCACCAGCCGGTAACTTACATTGCTGGCAATACTCTCTCAAACTTCACAGTATGCTTCAAAGGAGCCCGTTCTACCAGATCATCAAACTTTGGAACCCCTATTGCTAAAAACTCCACATTATTGGTGGTAATACAACCATCTCTGCCTCTTCTTGAGGTTCTTGAAATTACAAAAGCGAAGTGGAATCTTCCTTCAATTTGGAAAATGAAATTGGATTACCTTCTAGATCACCACTATTGATGGTGGTATAGGAGACTGTATACCATATATGGAGGGATATATGCACATGCATGCATGGAGGAGATATGCACGTATGCATTATGGTGTGGGCGAGCATTATCATCACTGTGTTATCTAAGTAGGGGAGAAAACAAAGAGGCGGTGTATGAGGAGATTATTTTGCTTGATCTAGCTATGGATATTATGAATCTTTATTTTGTGCATGCATAGATCTGATAGATTGAGCTTGGTTTTCATCCTTCTTACAAAGTTGGAGTTTAGATTCTAACAATTTGGAGACCCACGGTGCTTGACGGACCATTGATTGGCAAAATTTCCATTGAAAAATGAGTTGTTACCATTTGTATTGGTGATGCGTCGGTAAGAAGCGACACCATTGAGCAAGGAGCAATTTCTTTGTGTGAAGGGGATTTTGCAATAAGTGATTTTGCGGGGTACAATTTGACAAGGGAGCATAGTTTTATACCCAAGAGAAGTAAGAAGGATATAGCACCAAGCTCCATCGTCATAATATGGAACCAGATGACTCCACATTTTGGCTCAAACTTGCATCAAGATTCAATTTTGCTTTTTAGATTTGGGAGCAGATCGGGGGTCTAATTCTCAAATCGAGAAGGTTTTGATTCCATTTACTGATCTAGAAGGTAATCAATTTTATTTTTCAAATTGAAGGGAGATTCCATTTCGTTTTTTCAATTTCAAAGAACCTCGGGAAGAGGCGAGAGATGGTTGTATTACCACGATGGTATGTGGTTTTCAGGACAATGGGGATTCCAAAGTTTGATGATCTGGTGATCGGGGATCCTTTGAAGCATATTGTGAAGTTTGAGAGGTATTGTCGGCAATATAAGTTTACGGTGGCGATTATTTGCTTTGCTTTCATAGTTATTTGCAAGGTTTGATTGGAAGAATGGGCACAAACCCAACCGGATACCATGACATATCGGGAATTAAAGGAAGCATTCATTGCTAATTATCAAGAAGTCCATGTTAAGGATAAGACTACGGAAAAGGTGGACCAATTTCACACAAAAGGAAGATGAATCAATTAGAATATAATGAGGAGGTATATTGCGGTTCTCAAAGCCGTGGTTCATTGGAAGATTGCAAGGAGTGATGAAATAGATATCAATGGTATCTGAAAGGGGCTGAAACATGCTATTGCTCTCATAAGGTTGAAGTCTAAACAACCTACAATATTGCTAGAGCCTGGAAGCATGCTCTCAAGGCTGAAGATAAAGCTGGGATACATTCATGAAGTTCCCTTGAGCATAAACCACATGATATTGCAGCCAAGATTTCTAAGCTTACAATTGGTAAGAAGCGAAGGGAGGTTCAGTTAAATACTTGTGAGTATTGTGGGTCTATTCGACATTCTGATACTACATGTAGATTGCTGAAATTCTGCTCAAAATGCCAAATAAAAGGGCCATAATGATCAAGAATGTAGGGAGAAGAGATTCTTTGAGAGGACCAATCCGATTATTTCTTTGTTATGCAACAAGCACCACCTATTCCTATTCAACCAATACAACCAGCACCTATCATACCACAAGTTCCAATGATGCCACAAGCTCCAATTGCCCAACAAGCTCCAATGGGTTCCACACAAATGGTGCAGCCAAAACAAGGATGGTATCCATCACGGCTTTGAGTAAGCAAGATCTTGGCCACGAAATCGCCTCCAGCCTAAGGATTCCAAGCTAAAGGCGATTCATCACCCATGAGTTTTATAAATGGGACCAACAATAGCGGCCCGAGTCCGGGGAATGAAGGTTGCATAGTAATTAATTTTACCCGGGAAGGGGGCGTGTCTCTTTAATGTTGGGCGGTGCATGTGCCTTCGACACACAAGCCCTGATTTTGGCGAGAATCAGGTGGTGATGCCTTCTTTCTTGACCACATGACCCGGAAGAACAGGATGTGACACAAAAGGTGCATTTTTTTGGATTGAGGCGATACAGGACTCATCACATTTTTTGAAAAACAAGCTCTAACTTATCAAGGTGGTCATCCATAGAGCTATATGTTGAGAAGTCATCACGAAAGATTTAGAAGGCATTGTCTTTCATGTAGTTTTGAAAAGGCGAGCATGATCGTTGAAAGGTGGATGGAGAATTTGGTGTCGAAAAGGAACCACTTTGTAGGCAAAAAGTGCCCGGCGTGGTGAAAGTGGTTTTCAATTGATCATCCTCTTTGATGGAGATTTGATTGTACCCCGAAAAACCATCCATGAAGGAGTACATCTCATGACTGCGACCTCTTCAGAACAGTGTAAAGGGTAGCGAGGAAGTGATCCGTTAGTGGGCGATTTAATTTTGGTAGTCCGCATAAACTTCGGATTTTTCCATTGTGTTTGAGAGCAATGACAATCAGGCTCACCCACTCAGAGTGTTTGACCTCATAAATCAAGCCAACAGCAAGAAGTTTGTCATTTTCGGCTTTGACACGATCACGATAGTTGGGGTTGAGCTGGTACTGTCATAGCTAGATTGGACGTGCGTCAGGTTTGGTGGGAATGGTCAGTTCTCCCAACTCTTTTTCGATATCCAGAAGGTCTTTGTAGCTCCCGCAAGGATGTGCTTGAACTTTTGAATAAAGGTGATTGCACGAAGGCTTTATAGTTAGGCGAAAGATATGCGGCCACTGGACATGTTGATTTTCACCAAGATCCACGACCTCCACATCACGGGTTTGAAATCGTGGGACAACTTTTCGTGTCTTTGCGACATGAAGCAGGAGGTTGGAGCATCTTGGAGGTGCAACATTTTGTGTGGTAAAAAAGAGACTACTGAGTGTCATCAAGCAATGGTTGCTTCATAATGACATGAACATCAACAACATGGGGGTAAGCGTCTGTGGTGGAAAAATGATCCACGCGGCGAATGCGATTGCGGGAGCGGTATGGGACGCGAAGCAGCCACGGCCTGGTCACGATCAAGGATCATCTCACCCCAAGGATACGCATTTCGGGGTAAGAAGGCGAGGAAGATCGCGGGAGGAGCTGGACATGATAAATGTTTTGAGCTTCTTGGACTCCTTGTCGGCGGCGGGGTTCAAAGCATGCTCAACGAAATGAGCTTGCAGTTTCCGGATCCATAGTTGTATTTAAAGTGCCATACAGTGATGACCGGTTCATCGGTTGCCCAATAATGAATGCTCTTAGCTTGGCGGAGGAAGGGTCGTCCACCCGGCATTTCATAGTCATCGGGGATCTTCACCGACTTTCCAAACACCAAATTCCGAGGAGGGAACTTGAGATCTCCGATAATCGATGTGGAAAGAGGGGTGGCGCCTTGAGGCGGCGTGATGCGGGCCATTGGCAAGCTTGATATCATAGGGGACCACGATAGAAATGCTTGATGCCCAATTGTTTTAGAAGCTTGTATGTGATGAGGTTGACAACACTACCTCCATCAATTTGCACATGATTGACTGTTGATTTCCCAACATGGCGTGCAGGTGGGGGTTGAAGTAGCCATCTCTCCTACCAAAATGGTGGGTAGGGGCAAGCTGTTCCTTGAGGCGGGACATAGTTTGAGAATAGTTGCGAGACTCAAAGGAATCTTAATTTTCACCTGACTCTTCTTGGGGTTCAAAGGAACATGAGAAAAGGGATCTGTAGGATCGAGGAGGTGCGGAGTCTGGGGCAAGGAAGGCTGAGACCTCTTTGAGAAGCTCAACTTCGGCGGCAATGTTGGGGATGCTGGCGAGTGCGTGGGCTTTTGGGCCGAGGAAGAGGCGGCTTCCCTAGCTGCGACTGCGCAGCAGCGTGATGGCATGAACATTGGCAAGCGTCGTCATTGGTAGCTTGCATGAGCTTGAGAATGCTGCGCACCTTAGGCATGATGTGGGACATAAGTTCATCGGAGGGGGCAAAATGGATCTTTTGTCCTCATGCGGAATCGATGTCGACACCAAATGTAGTTCGCGTGTCATGGGGTATGTCGTCAAGGGGGGAGGGCTTGATGCGGCGGGGAAACTAATCCAACCCAATTGGATGGTTTGGACGGGAGGATTGAGAGGCGATAGATTTCCTCTTGAGCTTGTTGATCGAGTAGTGGAAGATGATGCTGCTACTTGGGGTCATTTGTTGTTGGCAAAAGTGGTGGCCTCTTCAAAAGCTGGCGTGGGCCTTGTTTGCCATTGGCGCGACCCATAATTGATAGGCGTGAGTCGACCAATCTGGTTTGATTGGTACACCGGAAGTTGAACTTGGACTTGAGGAAGCTGAGGACATGCCATGGTGCTATCGCCCCATTCTTGGCGGTGATAACACTAAGCTTTGGAAGGATCAAAAGGTTGTGGGGACCTTGACCCTTAGTTGTTGAGGTTGTTGAACTTGTTGATATTCTGCGCTAGGATACGATTCTTGTTGTTGTGGCATTGTCTATACGGAAGACCATTTTCTGCACGAAGGGGTGTGGGATGTGCACAAGTACACTCTTGATTGGCATGATTACACATATTACAACGTTTACAGTGAGGTGGACCATTGGTGGAGTTACACTCATTGGCAAGATGACCTTGGTACTTACAAATGTGACACCAAATGTGGCTGCGTTTGGGGGAAGGAGCGGTGTTGTGGCTGGATTGCATTTTGAGGAACCACGGCCGGGGAGGCATGAAGGGTAGCTCCGTGAATGCAACTCCCAGGAGGACACATTCGAGTGATTGACTAATTCAATTGCACTGCTCTAAGGTTAAGGGCGGTGGAATAAGGCGAATGGCGGGAGGAAAACCTGCGAAACGGACAAGAATCGGCTTTGCTTGTGGGGGTACTCTTTGAGCTTGTTGACAAGAATGTGGGGCGTCTGCAAAATCTCGGGCGGAACTCGTGGGTTGTTCTTTGGAGATCATTGAGCTTGAAGTTGCGATCATCGTCGAGTGGTGCCATAATGTGAAAGAAAGGTCGTCTTCATCTCTTGCGTTTTTGTTTCCGGTGACTTTTTTGTTGGCCATGAGCCAGCGATGAGGGCTCCATGCGTGGTGGAAGATGTGGAACTTGAATTGAGGTTGGCGTGGCCATTGAGGATAGCTAATGCCTCAAATTCTTCCATGTGGGCTTAGGCTTGATCGAGGGGCTTCCTTTTTGTATTCCCAAAAAGTCGGATAGGGTCGACTTAAGATTCTGAAGAAGGGATGGAGGTGGACCTTGCATGTACATAGGGGAGCATAAGCTGGAAATACCCTTGAGGAACGGCGTAGGTGGGCTGGGAACAAGGTGGCATAGAGGCGAGAAACCAGGGGGGTCAAAGAGAGGGCGTCAGGTGGGGCAAAGGGCCATGGGAGCCGTCCTCATTTAACTTGAGATCAGTGATGTTGCATACGAGGGACCGATCTGAATGGATGGGGAGGCCTGATATTCATGGACATGGGGAGGACCAAAAGAGGCATGAGGATAGCCCATCCTGGGGAGGAGAAAAAGGTTGCGAACAAGGGAGTGTGACGAAGGGATGTGAATGTAAACTATGCCGGAGTCACGAAAGTAATGAGGGGGTGGGTTGGACGATGTATAGTGCAACCGGGGCAGGGGCGCGTGCTTGCAAACAAGGGAGACCACTGGCGAGAATGAACCACGGGGGTGGCGGCACGATTGAGGCCGTGAGCGGATGCAGCCCCCTCAATATCATAGTCAGGATCATTACATGTCACGAGCGACTTCACCGGCTGATGGTGCTCAATCGTGCCGCCCGTTTGGCTAAGGAGTTCCTCGGGGGAAAGAAAGCACGAGCATACATATTGAGAAGAAAAAAAAAGAATGAGATGACGGTGGCGGTGTTTGTTTAGGGTGCAGGTTGAATCTCCTACAAGACAGCCCTCTATGAGGACCCTTGGATCAAGCGGGGAGAATTCTGGCGGGGTGTCGCGGGATTTTGCAAAAGAAACGAAAAGAAAAGATAGGAAAATCAACAAATAACAATGAAGATATGGACTTTCTTGATATCAATGTGCATACATGAGCTCGAGGAATCGAGAGGAAAAGCAAGAGATAAGGTTTAATGCTCATCTAAAACCTGAGTTCTATCTCTACTCATATATATAGTACAACGGCCTTGGGCCCAAAATAGGTGTATGTCAGGTCTTGCTATCAACTCCTGGATCAAAACCTGATTTTTCGGGAATCTGGCAGCACCTTCTTTATGTGCCTGGAATCTCGCTGACTCTGGACTGTACTTCCGCAGGGCCATCATTTATCCATTATGGATCTTTTCTTGGTCTTCTGCGGGGGCATGGGTCTACTACCCGATCTTTGACACAGTGCCTTATTCTGCCTTGGTCCGTGGTCTTGGGAATAGTTATGTACCTGGATGTACAGGACTAACAAGCCCCTTTTGTTATCCCCATGTCTTCTTCTTTCTAGAAGCAAGATACACACCCTTCGCAATAGCAATATTCTGCTCTAATACTAGCTTCTCCAGTCAAATAATACAAGACTTCTTGCTTATCTGCTGCAGAATAATCCAACAGACGGAAAAATCTCTCATTGGGTTTTAGGCAAGCACAGTGGGTAGTAGGATGCACTTTATCATCAATCTGCAAGATGTTGGAGCCCTAGGTGGCATGTTTGACACCTTGGCATGTTGAGCCTAGGTGGCATGTTGGAGCCTAGGTGCCATGTTGGAGCCCGCATGGCATGTTTGAGCCACCTTGGCATGTTTGAGTCTAGGTGGCATGTTGAAGCCTAGGTGGTATGTTGGAGCTTGCGTGGCATGTTTGAGCCACTATGGCATATTTGAACCACCTTGGCATGTTTGAGCACTGGGTGGCATGTTGGAGCCCATGTGTGCGTTTGAGCCACCTTGGCATGTTGGACCCTAGGTGACATGTTTGAGCTACCTTGGCATGTTGGAGCCTAGGTGACATGTTTGAGCCACCTTATCATGTTGGAGCCAAGGTGGCATGTTGGAGCCCATATGGGGTGTTTGAGCCACCTTGGCATCTTGGAGCCTAGGGTGGCATGTTGGCCCTGCGTGGCATGTTTGAGCCACCTTGGCATGTTTGACCTTAGGTGGCATATTGGAGCCTAGGTGGCATGTTTGAGCCACCTTGGCATATTGGAGCCTAGGGGACATGTTGGAACCCACGTGCCATGTTTGAGCCACCTTGTCATTTCCAGGGACTGCATTCCACATCCCTCAAACATATTTCTAAGTGCTGAGCCTTAGAAGAAACCATTGCCCGAACCGTGAAAATACATGCAGCTTTGGCGCCAAAAGATAAGAGATACTGCATGTATACGTACTTGAGAAGTTTGAAAAAACCCCTTCTCCACCCATGCACATGTTTTATATGGAATACTATTGTGAACCCCCCTTGGCAGCAGTTAGATAGACGAAGGAATCACCTTGCACTCATTGCAATCAGTTTCTAGATAATAAATGTAACAATGCAAACATGTGTAAAGAATGGTTTTGAGATTAATTCCAAGCACTACAAGAGGAAGAGGGTATTAGCGTCAGCCATAGAGTCAAGAGGCTAGTTTTGGTGATTTTTTAGCTAGAAATGGTGTTCTGTTATTAATAACAACAGGTGTGCTTCAACTAATTCTTTGCTACTAACTCTGCTATTAACTCTATAAATGTTGTTTCAAACTGACTCTACTAGTAATTTTATGTCTGACGCTTTGGATGAAAAACTATGCATCAGAATTAGCTTCACATTTAGTGCAGGTACAAGCATACCGCGCCATCTAAATCTAGTTTGATGTTGTATTTAAAACTATCTTAACTCTATCTTGGCGCTAACTCTAACTCTTAGTTTGACTCTATATCTAACTTTAATGCTAGCCTTTAATTATACCCCTATGATTGACACTAATAACGACTCACAATCTACAATATTGATAGTTTTTATATAAAGGCGAGTTGTACACAATTTCCAAGAGGATGCTTGATCAACTAAGGCATGTGCTAACAAACATGCAAGTGTCAATGGTTATATGTTGCAATTTGGCAGAACGGAAACTGGCAGATGTGAGGAGAATGGCATTCCTAGGATGGGTCCTATGATACAACTAGTTGGCCGAAGTGAAGTGGTGTTCTCATTGAGCTTTGTAAAATATTGAGTACAAATGGATCCCTCACTAGGGATAGATAAATTTGGAAATATGAACTTTAAATGCTCCGAAACTAGACAATCATCGAGAGCATGATGAAACTGAAGAATACAACATAAAAGATGGTTTTATCCGCCACTTGGTCGATGCAAAGGTGAGAAGACTTCGGTGCTGCTCCTCATCGGGAAGAAGAACCACGCCTTCTTAGGTTTTTGAAGAAACCCAAGCAAATAGTTGAAGCACACGACCCCGCACTATGGCAAACCGTAAGGACCTTAAATAATCCGCCGAGAATCAAATTTGAAAGAAAAATAACCCGTCAATGAGTTAAATGCCATAGGCAAAGAAGACTTCGAGAGGCTCGAGAACCCCGTAGAAAAGAAACAACAACCGACCAATCAGGAACCGTCCTTGGAATGAGCATGTGGGGAAAAAACAATGATTAGTCTTTGCCCTCAGGCTATGAGAATAGTTGTAGAAAAACAATAAATATGATCTCTCTTCTTGGCAGTACGCAGAGAGAAAACATGAATAATAAATATTGACTCGAGAGGTTACAAAGCCACGGCAAAAGCCCGAGAAAGGAAGAAAACAACAATCGACCAATGTTGAAAACCGCTTGCTGAATGACCATTGCAAGAAAATATCCGTTTAATGCTGCCTCGGAGGCTACATTGCCGGTAGAGAAAATGAAAAAGAATCATGACTCCAAGACCATAGTGCTATAACCAAAAAATAATGAAATGATAAGTAAGTCGAGGCTATGATGTAGGAAAAATGAAAAACTAAGAATGTATGCACGTTCAAAAACTAGAAAGAAACATGGAAAAGCGAGGTCGCAGCCAAGCGGCCGAGAAGTATAGACAAATAGACAAATACGGAGGATAACCGAACGACAAACAGGAAACGAAGCAACTTCAACGATGGAACATGGAAATGAGAAAGCAGGAAAGATCGGATGGAGAAATGACTAACAAGCTCGGATATGATAAAGGGAGGGGGGCGGGAAGTTTGTGGAGCTAGAAAGAACAATAAGGAAAATAAGCTCAAGAGCCCGATGACTGGAAATGAGGAAAGGAGGCGGTATAAATGGAGGTACAAGTAGGATGTCCCCATCCAAGGAATGTCGGTTCTATTGCCATATCATATAGAACCGTGGCATTGTCATTTGCAATAGCAATGAAGGACAGAATGATGTGTCAAAAATAAAAGCAATAGGTTTTCAAAATGCTTTACCACAATGCACAAGCATTTGTAGGCCTCTCTTGATTCATGGATGAGAGGCCTCCCAAACTAAACATCTGAAACCTCTAGATTATAGGATCGGCATTCTTTGCCTAAATAACATTAGTATAACAACATTGCCATTTGGTACGATATTGGTGGAGTATATCATTGTGATCATGGAATACAATTGAGGTGTGGCGCCTTGAGGTGTGGCCTGGTTTGGCAAGCTTGATATCACGGGGGAACCGATAGAGTTGCTTGATGCCCAATTGTTTCCAAAGCTTGTATGCGTGATGAGGTTGTGATTACTACCTCCATCAATTTGCACATGATTGACTGTTGATTTCCCACGTGCGCGTGCACCGTGGGGGTCGAAATAGCTACCACTCCCTACCAAAGCGGTGGGTAGGGAAACTATTCCTTGAGAGTGGGACATAGTTTGAGAATAGTTCTTGAGACTCGAAGGAATCTTAATTTTCGCCGACTCTTCTTGGAGTTCCAAGGGAACATGAGAAAAGGGATCTGTAGGATCGAGAGGTGCGGGATAATGGGGCAAAGGCTGAGACCTCTTTGAGAAGCTCAACTTCAGCGGCAATGTTGGGGTGTACTGCTGGTCGCGTGGGCTTTTGGGCCGAGGAAGGCGGCTTCCCTGGCTGCGAGCCGCAGCGTGATGGCATGAACATTGGCAAGCGTCGTCATTGGCGGCTTGCATGAGCTTGAGAATGCTTTGCCGCACCTTAGGCATGATGTGGGACATAAGTTCATCGGATCGAGGGGCAAAATGGATCTTTTTGTCCTCATGCGGAATCGTGTCGACACCAAATCGGTTGCGTGTCATGGGTATGTCGTCGAAGGAGGGGAGGGCTTGATACGGCGGAAACTAATCCAAGCAATTGGATGGCTGGACCGGAGAGGATTGAGAGCACGGTAGATTTCCCGGCTTGTTGATCGAGAGTAGTGGAAGATGATGCTACTTGCTGAGGTCACATTTGTTGTTGAAGGCGACCATGGTGGCCCTCTTCAAAGCTGGCGTGGGCCTTGTTTGCCATTAGCCGCGACCTATAATTGATAGAATGTGGAGTCGGTTGATGTCGATTTGATTGGTACACGGAAGTTGAACTTGAACTTGAGGAAGCTGAGGACATGCCATGGTGCTATCGCCCCATTCTTGTGATTGATAACACTAAGCTTTGGAAGGATCAAAAGGTTGTCGGGGACCTTGACCCTTGGATTGTTGAGGTTGTTGAACTTGTTGATATTCTTTGAGGCGGATACGATTCTTTGTTGTTGTGGCATTGTCTATACACGGAAGACCATTTTCTGCACGAAGGGTGTGGGATGTGCACAAGTACACTCTTGATGGCATGATTACACATATTACCAACGTTCTGATGAGGTGGACCATTGGTGGAGTTACACTCATTGGCAAAATGACCTTGGTACTTACAAATGTGACACCAAATGTGGGCTGCGTTGGGGACTTTATTGTTGTGGCTGGATTGCATCGAGGAACCATGACATGAGGCATGAAGGGGTAGCTCCGTGAGTGCAACTCCACGAGAGGACACATTCCGCGATGATTGATTAATTCAATTGCTTGCTCCAAAGGTTTTGGGATGGATGATACTCTGTCATGAGGCGAATGGCGGAGGAAGACCTTGCAAAACCGGACAAGAATCTGGCTTTTCGTGGGGTACTCTTTGAAATGTGGGCGATCTGCAAAATCTGGAGGCCCGGAACTCAGGTGGGTTGTTCTTTGGAGATCATTGGTGCGCCCGGAAGTTGCGATCATCATCCGTGGTGCCATAATGTGAAAGAAAGGCCGTCTTGACTCTTGCCGGTTTGTTTCAAAGTGACTTTTGTTGGCCATGAGCCACTAATGAGGGACTCCACCTTGGCGTGGTGGAGAAGATGTGGAACTTGAGTTGAGGTTGAGCATGGCCATTGAGGATAGCCAATGCCTCAAATGCTTCCATGTGGGCTTGGGCTTTTGATCGAGGGGCTTCTCTTTTGTATTCCCAAAAGTCGGATAGGTCGGTTTAAGATTACGAGCAGGGGGATAGAGGTGGACCTTGCATGTACATAGGGGAGCATAAGGCTGGAATATACCCTTGAGGCATAGCCATGGGCTAGGAACAAAGGCGGCATAGAGGCCCGAGAAACCGGGGGGTCGAGAGAGGGGCGTCCATGGGCAAAGCATGTGCATGGGAGCATCCTCTCATTTAACTTGAGATCAGTGATGTTGTATCATGGGGGTGCCCGAGTGCTGAAAGGATGGGGAGGACTGATGTTCATGGACATGGAGAGGACCAAAAAGGCATGAGGATAGCCCCCCTTGGAAGTAGAAGAAGGTTGGGAAGGCAAGGGGTGTGACGAAGGGATATGAATGTAACTCACTTGTATGGAGTCATTGTAGTAATGTTTCTTAGGGTGAACGGTGTATGGTGTGGCAAGGGGCTGAGAGCAGTGCTTGCAAGCTGGGGAGACCCTAGGTGAGAATGGACCACGAGGGTAGGCGGTGCCGGCCGAGCTAGTGAGTGGGCACGACCCCCCTCAATATCATAGTCGGGGATCGTACATATGCATACGGCCTTTACTCGATGCGGATAAGCGCTCCAATCGTTCCCGCCCGTTTGGCTAAGGAGTTCAGGTCAAGAGTGAAAGCACCTGGCGGACTCTCGACGCTTTGGATGAAAAACTATGCATCGGGAATTAGCTTCACATTTAGTCGGGTAAAAGCATACACGCAAAATCTAACTCTAGTGTTGATGTTGTATTTGAAGCTATAGTTGAACTCTCTATCGATACTAACTCTAACTCTTAGTTTGACTCTATATCTGACTTTAATGCTAGCCTTTAATTATACCCCCGACTCACAATCTATAATATTGATAGTTTTTATATAAAGGCGAGTTGTACACAATTTCAAAAGGATGCTTGATCAACTAAGGCACGTGCTAACAAACATGCAAGTGTCAATGGTTATATGTTGCAATTTGGCAGAATGGAAACTGGCAGATGTGAGGAGAATGCATTGTCAGCTGCAATAGCAGTGAAGGACAGAATGATGTGCCAAAAATAAAAGCAATAGGTTCCTAAAATGCTTTACCACAATGCACAAACGACCATAGGCCTCTCTTCTGATTCACGGATGAGAGGCCTCCCCTAGAAGCATATGAAACCTCTAGATTATAGGATCAGCATTTGCTGCCTAAATAACATTAGTATAACAACATTGCCATTTGGTCTGATATACCGTATAAAGACATCATTGTGATCATGGAATACAATTTATATATGAAAGCAACCCTTTACTCAATATCTCAACCATAAAAGCTAGGCTAGGTGATACTAATAAGAGATAATGTAAGAAAAACATAAGGCTAGACTAGGTGATACTAATAAGAGATCATTTAAAAAAAAACATACTCTTCCTTTGGAGGGACTCCATACAAAATTACAGAAGCATATTACCTCTCATGCAATGAACACTCAACATCATACCAATATGGGGGATCTCAAGCTCTCTTGAATAGATATACACAACGAACACTCCACATCATATCCACATGGGGAACTTGTACCACCACCATGGGATTTAAAGTACACTCAACATCATATCCACATAGAGGGACTCATACCACCACCATGCATTTAAAGTAATATGCGATGGTTTGATCCTGACCACTTAACCTTGGGAAAAGCCCAATAGCCATGCCTCATAACTAACTAAACTAGGAGCCTAGTAATAAACATATTAATAACAATCCACTAAAAAGCCTTAGAGGGATTCTTACCTCCACTTTAATACAATCATAGGAAACCTTTAAAAGAAAAGGATATATCATAGAAGCAAACTCTAAATTAAACTTAGTAGGTTCCCCAATGATTGTAGCATTTGTGGCTTTTAGTTGAAATTATCTTGGTCATGGATAGGGCTTTTTTGGCTCAAGGGTTCCTTTTGAACGGGCCGATTTGTGGGAGCCAAAATTGGGTATGTTTGAAGAGCTTGAAAGTTTGGATACATGGTGCATCTGCATATATCTTGAGCGTAAAAAATCAACTGTAAAACTGGATCAATTTGTACATGGTTATTCCAAATCCAATGCGCAATGTACATTTTTACCCTTCTGCTTAGTTTTTGTGAGGTTTAATTGTGGGAAAAAGAGTTGTTGAAGCTTTGCTTCTGATAAAGGCAGATGTAATTTATATTTTAGAAGGAAATTTTGGTTTTTGCTCAGTTATACAGTCTCGATTTGAATCATGGGCTTGAATCAGAATGGTTGAATCAGGAGTTCGAATCAGGGTTTCAATCACATGCTTTTGCTAGTTTGAATCAGGCAATTTGCATCAGGAGTTTGGATTAGGTGATTTGAAGCAGGCTGATTCTCTCTTAGCCTCGCTTGTCATGCTCCACTTCCCTCTTCCTACTATGGCTTCTCTCTCAACGTTGTGTCTTACTCAGCTTGCCATGGACGATAAAAAATCATTCTCATTCTCATTCTCATATGTACGATGCAAAGTTTTTGTTAA
Source organism: Isoetes taiwanensis (assembly GCA_021234155.1). Lineage (NCBI taxonomy): Eukaryota > Viridiplantae > Streptophyta > Lycopodiopsida > Isoetales > Isoetaceae > Isoetes > Isoetes taiwanensis. The sequence goes on along the minus strand of JAJEKV010000117.1, from coordinate 1,593,944 downwards.
AACTCAATGGTTTAATTTGACGGCTCTTGTTTTTTATTTTGTTAAAAACATTGTGATTAGGATGAGTGTAGAACAATTAGAATTGAGTGTATTAGAGTTGGATATTAGAGTCAAATTTCAAATGCAAGATCCAATGAACTAAGATATTATTTGAGCTTGCACTACTAGCATACAAACTTATAAAATCTTTGAACCATTGAAGTAATCTCTTTATTCACCATTGAACCATTAAACAAAAATACACTGTTCATTTGGATCGGAATGCTCGAAACATCTTCTTAAAGTGGATCTAACTCATGTGTTAGATTGATCTGTTCCTCCTCGACCGCTACAATCAATCAGTCTATACAGTATATACATCTTCAGGTTTAAATCGGGAGGCCTTCGACAGTTTAGCCATCGAATCAGGCCGCCTGGCCAGTTGCTAAGTTCGTATGAACTTTTTGCTCCAAATATATGCTTATTGAAATTCGACACTTCAGCATCTCAAAACAATAAACAATAACCTTAGAACAACCTTAGACCATTGGTTTATACAATAAGTTCCTCCATGCCCTAATAACCATATGATCTATGAATAAGTAGATGATGTAGATCCCGTCTGTGATTTACTGCTCCAGTGTCTTCAGTTGCAGATACCCTATTATATGATGACATTCTCAACATTCCTCCTTCATCATATAATCAGAAAATGTTCAGACTTTCTCTGTGTTGAATAAACTTACTTTCAGTAAGAGCCTTTGTAAAAATGTCTGCAACCTGTTTGGCAGTATTTATGTAAGCCATTTGAATGTAATTTTTGCTGGCCAAATCCCTGATGAAATGAATATTCAATTCTATGTGCTTTGTCCTTTCGTGGTCCCTTTGGGTTCTTAACAATTGCAATACAGCTCTGATTATCCGTCCAAATTCTGGTTGGCTCATGTTGTGCATAATTTAATTCTTCTAACAATCTCCTCAACCATGCTACTTCCTTTGCAACTAAAGATGAAGCAGCATATTCTGCCTCTGCTGTTGACATTGCAATTGCACTTTGCCTTTTACTTTTCCATGTTATAACACCTCCACCTAAGAAAATAGCATATCCTGAAGTAGATTTTCTGCAGCCTAAGTCTCCACCCCAGTCAGCATCACTGAATGCTTGTAAAATTAACTCTCCTGATCTGTAAACAATACCATGATCTTGTGTTTTCTTTAGATATCTTAGCACCCTTTTTCCAGCTGACCAGTGTTCCTTTGTAGGATTATGGCAGTTTCTGCTAAGAACATTTACCACATAGGATATATCTGGTCTAGTATTATTGGATAGATACAATAGGCAGCCAATTAAGGCCCTGTATGGGACATTTTCCATATCCTGTGCTTCCTCCTCTGTGACATGCTTTTCAGCAGTTAATTTATGGCCCGGGACAATTGGTGTTGCAACTGAATTTGCTCCCAACAGATTAAATCTTCTTAGCATATTGTCTATATGCTTGCTTTGTTTCAACTTCAGCATTTTATGTTTCCTGTCCCTGATCACCTCTATGCCAAGAAATTGTCTCAATTCTCCTAGATCAGTCATTTGGAACCTGTTTTGCAAGATCCTTTTGCAATGACTTAAACATTCAGTATTGTTTGCAATCATGATGCAATCATCTACATAGAGAGCTAGAATGCAAAATTGTTCTCCATCTTGAAACCTATAAAGATTTCCATCATTTTGTAACTTGTCAAAGTTTTGTTCCCTCGAGAATTTGTCTATACGCATGTACCATTCTCGAGGTGCCTGCTTAAGGCCATAAACAGCCTTGTTAAGTTTCCATACCATTTGATCATTTCCTTCATATCCAGGAGCTGGTCTCATGTAAATATCTCCTTCAATTTTTGCATTCAAAAATGCAGTCTTGACATCCATATGATGCAAGTCAAAATTCTGAGCATTTGCAATGCTTAAAAGCAATCTGATGCTAGTTAACTTTACTATTGGTGAATATGTTTCGTCATAGTCCTTTCCTTTCTTTTGTGTATAACCCTGAGCCACCAACCTAGCCTTGTATTTTTTCTTCCCATCTGCACAATCTTTTATCCTGAATATCCATTTGCTGCCTATGATGTTTTGTCCTGTAGGTTCTGCAACAGTGTCATATGTGTGAGTATGTTTGAATGAGTCCAACTCCTCTTGCATAGCTTCCAGCCAAAGTGTTTTATCAGCTGACATTAAAGCTTCCTCATAGGATTTCGGTATGTGACCATCATCTAGAAAAGCCAGAATTTGATCAATGTCCTCCTGATCAACATTTTTGCTTAGTTTTTCTATTCTCATACTTCTACCACCATCGGTTACGCCATAATTTTAAATTATTTATTCTTGCCTCATCAACTAACCTTTCAACTTGAGTTTTTCTTTTCTTTCTTTGCTTGCATCGGTTTGTTTTCTTGAGGGGTCTCATTGAGGGTTGTCATTTTACGCTATTGTCTATCTCGATTTTTTCAACATTACTTTGATATTCATCTCCATTTATTGACTCAAGGTCGACTTGTTGTCGTTCCATATTCTTTGGTTCTATTTTCAGAATTTTCTTTCCTTGCCATCTCCTCATCTGCCTTATTTCTTTTGTATCTATCTTTATATAAGACTTCTTCATCAAAAACAACATCCCTGCTGATAATAATTTCATTATTCTTAGGCACAAAAATTCTGTAACCCTTAGATTCTTCGTCATACCCAACTAGAAAACCAATTTCACCTTTGTTGTCTAGTTTCCTTCTCAACTCGTCTGGTATATGGAAATATACACGGCAGCCATAACATTTGAACACATCATAATTAATATCATTATTACTGTTTGACCATAAAAGATCAGGTATGTTACCTTTCAAGCTTGATGATGGCAATTTATTTTGGATGAACACAGCTGCTTTGAGTGCTTCTTCCCAAAGATAGTTTGGTAATCCACTTCCTTTGATCATCGATCTAATGGCGTTCATGACTGTCCTATTCCTTCTTTCTGCCACACCATTCTGTTGTGGGCTATATCTACATGTCATTTGCCTCTTTATTCCATTTGAGACACAAAAATGTTTGAATTTTTTGGACAAATACTCTCCCCCCCATCAGATCTGATGCACTTTAGTTTCTTGCCAGTTTGTCTTTCCATCTCCGATTTACATCTTTGTTTAAAAAGGCGATCAAAGCATCGATTTCTTTGATAGACAATAACATTTACATTTTGTACTATAGTCATCTATGAAAGAGATGAAATATCTCTTATTTGTCTTGTTTTTGACATTTAAAAAGGACCACATAGGTCGGTATGAACAAGTTCAAGAACTTCATTTGCTCCATGCTTTGCTTTTGTGAAAGGCAGTTTTGTAATTTTGCCAAGCATGCACCCCTCACACAAAAATTTGTTTGCTTTGACTTCTTTGCAGTTAATGTATCCCTTCTTAGCTAAACTTCTTAAGTTATTAGGTGACTATGAGCAAGTCTGGCGTGCCATAAAAAGCAAAACCATTTTTACATTTACGAGAATTTATATGATCACAAGAAATGTTATCCATTTGAAATAGATTTCCACACCTTTTTGCCAAAAACTTAACTTCATTTCCAAAATAGATTCTACAAGCATGGGTGTTAAATCAACAAGTTGGCTTACAGGATATCAAATTTTTTGACAAAGTAGGTATACAAAGTACACTCTCAATGTCTACAATTTTCCCATTTAGGTCTATCAAGCGTAATAAGCCTCTTCCTTCAACCGTTTGGGGCCCCATCTCCAACTTGAACACTCCTCCCATGAGTTTGATTAATTTGTTTGAGAAGATCGGTTGAGTGGACTCATCGATCTTTCGGCTCCACTATCAACTACAAAGCACGAGATTTTTTGTTAGATTGCAAGATATCACAATGAGCAAAAATTTGTTGTACCTCTTCTTCATCTTCATCTTCTTCCTTTTCATTTGATTTTTTTCTCCCTTGCAATAAAAGCTCCGGTGAGATCTGCCTCCTCGTCCTCTTGGGTGAGAATCTTCCTCCTCTTCTATTATCAACTTTGCCCTTTTCTTTTTTGTGAGATCTTTGGGTGATGGACATTTGGCGTAAGTGTCCTTTGCCTCCACAATTATAGCAATTAACATCCTTATTTAGCTTTGGACAATTGTTCTTAAAATGTCCTGTTCATGGCAGTAATAACATGTTCCCCTCTCAATTTTCCCTTTTCCCCTTTACGGCTTGACATATAAGATTTCACTGATTTTTTCCTCTTCATCTCTCATCACCCTTTTACGTTTCTACTTGGTTCTCAAAATGCTTTTACGCTTGCTCTATGGATTTAGCTATATTTTCGATAAATAGAGATAGCTGATCATTATCTACTTATAGATCTAGCAATGGCCAACACTTGGTATGTTTTGGTCCAAGACAACTCCCCCACTCAAATCTGCTATAATGTTGTCAAATGTATTGAAAAATTCAGAAATATCATCTTCATCTCTAAGTTTAAGATTCCTTAGTTCCTTTTCCAAGAGGTCAATTTGGGAAAAGTCTTTTTCTTCATAATGTTTTTATGAGAAAAATCCACATATCCCTAGCTGTCATGTTTCTAAGTTTCGGTCTGATAGTAGGACTAACCTTAGAAGTTATGATCCCTTGAGCCTCCTTTTGTTTTGCAAACAAGCTTTTTCACATTCTTGCCCTATTGTGATGACTCCAGAGGTAGCTCCAGTATTAGTGTCTCCTGAATTGATTTCTGCAATACTAGTGTTAGTATTCTGAGGACCTGTACTAGAACTTGCTGGCACATTGGTTTCACTAATATTCTGAGTACCAATTCCCTTCAATGGATCAACAACCAGAGTTCTTCAACTTCTAAAACATGCTTGATAGCATCTTTCCAGACCTGGAAACCTGAACCACCTTTATAAACATCAACCGTGCTTAGTAAACCAGCTCCAAACCTGCTGGACATGGCTCTGATACCAAATGTTGGATATTAGAGTCAAATTTCAAATGCAAGATCCAATGAACTAAGATATTATTTGAGCTTGCACTACTAGCATACAAACTTATAAAATCTTTGAACCATTGAAGTAATCTCTTTATTCACCATTGAACCATTAAACAAAAATACACTGTTCATTTGGATCGGAATGCTCAAAACATCTTCTTAAAGTGGATCTAACTCATGTGTTAGATTGATCTGTTCCTCCTCGACCGCTACAATCAATCGGTCTATACAGTATATACATCTTGAGGTTTAAATGGCGGGGCCGGACGGTTTAGCCATCGAATCAAAGCCGCTGGCGGTTGCTAAGTTCGTATGAACTTTTAAGCTCCAAATATATGCTTATTGCAATTCGACACTTCAGCATCTCAAAACAATAAACAATAACCTTAGAACAACCTTAGACCATTGGTTTATACAATAAGTTCCTCCATGCCCTAATAACCATATGATCTATGAATAAGTGGATGATGTAGATCTTGTCTGTGATTTACTGCTCCAGTGTCTTCAGTTGCAGATACCCTATTATATGATGACATTCTCAACATCTCTTAGCCTCGCTTGTCATGCTCCACTTCCCTCTTCCTACTATGGCTTCTCTCTCAACGTTGTGTCTTACTCAGCTTGCCATATGTACGATGCAAAGTTTTTGTTAAAACTCAATGGTTTAATTTGACGGCTCTTGTTTTTTATTTTGTTAAAAACATTGTGATTAGGATGAGTGTAGAACAATTAGAATTGAGTGTAGGATTAGAAACAACTCATCAAAATGCATCATCTTATGTGGAACGGCAACAAGGAGCAGATTCTTGCTTTGGAATGGGAGCTGGCTACTGGTAGCAGCCAGGAGCGTCGGGTAGGCGTGACTAAGTTGCTGCTGGTAGCCAGCTCCCGTTGTAGAGCAAGAATCCACGGACTTGTTGCTATTCCACGATGTCAAAGAAAGCCAAGAACAAGCAACTTGGAGCAATTTTAGATGCAAGAACAAAGATTAGGGCCAATAACGAGTGATTCAAGAGATTTCAGGTGTAGAAGCGTAGATTAAGGCCAAAACGGATGATTTGGGGTAAAAAAAAAGCGAGACTTCAGGTTTTGAGCTATGGTTTCCGTGGATAGGTTTCGAGCTATGGTTTCGACAGATCATGCAGATGGTTTCAAATTTCGAATGATGCTTTTAAGCGATGGTGCAAGATACTTCAAGTTTTCTTTCAGCTATGGACGACGATTTTTAGGTTAGGCCCTTTTTCCATGGTAGTCTTATTTCTAAAAGTCACATATTTTATCAAATGATATTTGGCCACTATTGTCCTAAAAGAAAATCACTTTTCCACGATGAAAATAAGACATGTCTTATTTAGGTTCAGAATAAGTTAGGATTGTAAATGGAGTTTTATTTTATTCCAGGGGATTTCCCCCGCCGTAAAATAAGATACCTAGTCTTATTTGAATTTATAACTAAAAATAAGACATGTCTCATATTTTTTCTTGGTTTTCCACTAGTATTTTAGTGGTGTCATATTTTATGACTATCATGCAGTGGAAAAACAAGTTTAAATTTGTGCTATTTTTAGCCCGGAAGTCACAAACGGTATTATATATGATATATGACAGTCATATTTTGCAACTAGTGTGGAAAAGGGGCCTTAGGTAACAAAAATGGGCTACATGTCATCGGGAGAATGCTACCCATTTATCATTCTTATTAGAATGGTAAGCCACATAGTAGCCATTCATTGGTTTATAATCAAGAGCGTGAATCCACTTTCCTTAACGTCGAATAAATAATGGCATCGAATAGAGCAAGTAGAATTTCCAAAGGTTAAATATAGGCGGACGACTCTTGATTTTTGGAGCTTAAGTCCAAATTTGCAATTTAGACCAATATATGATTAAATTGCAATTAAATTGTTAAGCAATCAATATTGGTAGGATGATTTTGGCCACAAAAAGGCTGTACCATCTGGTAGCTCAAGATATACAAGCCTTGCTCATCGGGTTTTCTAAGTTTAAGCTAGGTGAATAGCAGCTAGGGATCGTAAAAACATCAAAGTTTTGTGGTAATAGGATTTCGAATTTTTGAATGAAGCGGGTTCTTTCTTCCCTCTGTTTCTTACGTCATGCATGCATTTCAGCTTTCTTGACCTATGAAGTTATTGTGGCTCGAGATTTTCGTCTTTCTCGGGCATCCAATTCTTTCCATGATTTATTGAAGGTTCTCCATAACCGTTACCAAGTTACCTTTGCATTTTGCTTTGCAATGCGCATTACGGCACCATGAAGCATCAATTGAAACAAATCTATGATTCTTAACTACGAGTTTCAAGTATGACCACCTTTGGCTTAGCCTATAGAAATGGAAGGTAGGGTGGCGGACTAAAAGGAGAGGTAGGTCTGAACTTTTTTTTTTTTTTTTTGGTTGGATTTTGCCGAATGATTATGTTCTTTTCCATCTTGAAGTATGAAAATGCGAAGCTGTGAACTCTTTGCTATGTTAAGTTATTGAATTTTCTATGCCACATCAGCATTATCAATTAAGTTGACAAATAGAAGAAAAGTACAATTGAAAGGTAAATGATGGATACATTTTCAAAGATGTGTTTTGTCATATTGAAGTCTCTAGAAGATTGAGCTACAAAATATGGTCAAGTTTAGCACATGGTTCTTGTTAATTGATAAAGCGTTCAATATACAATTCTAGGGTTCACAGAATTGAAGCCAAGTTACAATGGAGATTGTATCAAGGAAGCAACTACAAAGCTCCTCCATGCGTGCATGTGTACACAAACATTTGTATATACCTGCCAACCATATATACAGTCTTCTATACCACCCCAACATTGGCGACCACAATGGGAAAATATGCCACTCCATGGCAGAGAACCCACAATAAAATATACGAGTATGGTCTTTGGGACATGTCCCTAAATGATACCTTTACATGTATGTTTAGAAAAGAAATATAACCTCCTAAAAAACGCCAAATAACTAGTACAAAGCAACTTGGCCCAAAATAATTGTGACGGAACATAACGTCTGTAACTGTGGCAAACTTTGAAAGCTAATATCTTGAGTTCTAGACTTCTCTTTGACCTGCACCAACTTGTTGGATTCGTATCGCCGAAACACATATTTTGATGTAGGATAGATCATGTATTATTGAATTGTCGCCCTCTGTTTTTACAGAAAAATGATCTGCTGTAACCCAAAAATTCTTCACCAATTCCCTATAATTGGAGCTATTACAAAGTTGAATTTCCTAGAATAACACTTCTCTTTCAAAATAAAGCCTGAGATACTTTCCATTTCTGAGATTAGGCAATAATTCCCCATACGGAGTCATCAAGTAGAAAACCTCACACTGATACCTCTTTATCAATCGAAATGGGCCTTCCATGGGCTTTGAAATTTGGATAGATGCTTCTTAGTGGTCACCGCACGACACTAATTGCCCTTCCTCAAATGGATTGATACGTGTAACTTATCTTTGATAAGCTTTACTTTTTGTTTATGCCTCGTATTGAAGTTTGCTACTTCTTGTCTCATCTCTTGCAATTAGAGCAAATCATCTATCCTATTATGCACCTGCTTTGGAGTTGGAACTTCTTCTAAGTTCTCATAATAAGAATAGAATAGAATAGAATAGTTTTTTATCGATCCCCGAGACCAATCGACCTATGGGACCCAGAAGGCCCTTGACAAACTTATTCTTGTCCGGGTTAAAACCCCCGCCCCGAAGGGTTTTCGAGGAAAAAAACGGTGGCGAGTAATAAGAATCTTTATCAAAGCGTACAAGTATACATCATCATGAAATAAATGTGTATGTACATGTCAAGTCGTGTCCGAGGACATAGCTGATCTCGCATGTCCATGACCCTCGAAGGTATGATCCTAGCATCCGCACGGATGTGCGTGCTCAATGTCACATGTAGCGGTGGCGGGGCGACCAACTTCGGCATAAGCGTGTCGGATTTGATCATATCTTCGGGCGGTATGAGATTCATCCTCAATGACTCCCCATTTGGCAAAGCATTGGCGAGCCTGTCTGGCGTGGCTCACCAATCCATCAATCTGTCTCAATTCGAAGATGATGTGCCCTTGTCTGCGAATGGAGGCAATGAGTCTGCGTCTTTTCATGGGCAAGTGGGTGCGCGAGGTAGCATTGTGGGCCTTGTTCCAATGTGGGATTTATGTGGGTATTTGGTAGTGTCTTTGTCTTGACTGTTCAAAGGTATTTGGCATCCCAAAGCTTCTTTGATGAAGCAAAGCGTCAAGATATTGCCTCAAGCTATGGCGATGCGCCTCTGTTTGCACATGTAACAAGGTTTAAAATGAAAGCGCACTTATTTAAGTGCGTTTGGCGATTCCTTTGAAAATTTATAAAATTCTAAAATCCCTCTAAAAAGGGCCCTTTTATTACCATTAGTCCAAAGATTTATAAAATTGCTCATTGAAAATGAGACATTTTAAGAAGACTTAGTATTAAGGAAAAACACAAAACAAAAAAAATCCCATTTTAGAGGGAAAAGAACTACAATGAAATTCAAAGATTTACTATGGGGCAAATTAGGTATGAAGAAATTAGATGCTTTTGTACCTTGTCCCTGAAAACTTTTATATTATTTTGTTTTAGAAGACAAGAAATTTGTTATTTCACAACCATTTTTGCTAAATATCCTAATGGACCTTAAAACACATTGGGAGGCGAGTTGAACAAACTTCTTGAATGACAAACCATTGTTTTTGCATCACATAGTATTATAAATGCCAATACATCCCACGATATCTTGTAGCTAAAGCTGAAGTTTTAGTTGATGATGCAATTATAAATTTATCTTGAGGATACACAAGTTGAAGTAATGAAGCCCTGTGATTACATGCCCTCCTTTTTTATTTTTAGGAGATGTATTTTTGAGCCATTACATGTCTTTCTACAACATGGTGATGCTCGGAAGATAGTCAATCTCTTTAGTAATGTTGAGCATATTCATCACAATTATGTCATCTGTAGCGATGGGCACCATGCACATTTCTCTGGCAATTGAAGTATTAGATGCGCCTTACCCTTTCCTATATATTTGCAAATAAATAGGTAAACTTCTCGAGGGGTTTCTACTCCTCGCACCCCTCTGGATAAACCATGTAGTTTCCTTTTAGTCAAATACATTGTGTCACCATAACATTTTGGAGTTCTTTGCCTTTAGTAGCAATTTTTTGAGCTACACGAAGTGAAGTTAGCATGTATATAGAGAAAAAAAGTAGAAATAACAACATGATTCGACTACTTTATGCTCTAACATTGCATTACAAGCTTAGAAAATTTAGAGCAGGTTTTAGAACTTTTTAGACTAAAAACCAAGAAAAGTGTGTAAAATTATCCCTTATGTGTGTTACTTTAGTAGTTTTGGATTTGCCAAACCCTTTGGCGAGCAAGAAAGACCCCAAAAGATTTTTACACGATATATATTTTGCCTCGGACTGCATATATATATACATATATATATATAAAAGTCTTATATATATATGCAATTCGGGTATAAATTTATACCGTTTCTCAAATATAGATTTATACCATAAAGAGTTCTCTTTTCTTGTCGGATATATATATGTAAGTATGTGTATATATTATATATATATACACATATATGTATATAAATTGGTTGTCGAAGGTTGTGCGGTATAAATTTATCTGAGAGAGCTCTCGCTGGTATAAATTTATCTGAGAGAGCTCTCGATTATAACGAGGGGAGCTCTCGCGGTATAAATTTATCCGTGAGAGCTCTCTGAAGGAATCGAGAGAGCTCTCGCGGTATAAATTTATCTTAGTAAGAGTCCTCTCGCGGTATAAATTTATACCGCTTCAGTCCACTGCGGTATAAATTTATACCATGCGAACTCTACGGCATGTTATATCCACACAACACTATCTATTGTAGTATAAATTTATACCATCTAGAAATTTATTTTGAAAGGCGTTATGTCCGCGCATTGTCATCGCGGTATACATCGAGTCTATAGCAAGGCGAATGAGCAAATAAGAGCAAGTATATAAGATGATGAAGCTGGCGTCTTGACTCCAACTTGCACTTCAAAGTGTAAGTTTGTTCAATGAGGCATACTTTCATGTGAAAATGTTTTAGCCGATGAGGCAATGTCAAAATGTCCTATATTTTTGACAATTTTCTTCATAATTTTGTACAATTTTCACAACCTTGAATATATCACTTCTTTGTCACTCTACTACCCTTGCTATTTTTTTATTGCCTTTTTGCTACACTTTATAAAAGTAACTATTTTTATTCTAGTTTAGGAGGATGAAAATTGCTATTTAGAATTTTTGCATGAAAGTTATGTTCAATCAACCCCTCAAAAATGGTACCTAAATTACTTAAATTGTCACACTGTCACAAAAATCTTAAAAATGGACTTTTTAAGGGAATTTTTAGGGAATCTTTCAAAGATTCCTTTTGAAGTCGTTTCTGACAAATAAGTGCGTTTCATTTTAAACTTTGTTATGTATGCACCTGTGCTCCTGCACATTCCATCTAGCCATCCATTGAGCTCTCTTTTCCCTCTAGCGGGCCTTGAGGCGTTGTGGCCCCATTGCCATGATATAAGCTAGTTTTGGGAGGCGAGCATCGTCCATGTTGACCACCTCTCGAAAATAGACAATGTGGCGATCAAGGGGCCGCCCTCTGAAGAGGCAAGAATCACATTTCTGCGGTAGAATTTGATATGGGATTTGTGGACTTCACCCCTAGTGCTTTCATTACCAAGAAGGCTTTACGCACCTGCTCAAGTCATTCCAAGTAGCGAGGGATACTCTGGGCCCCATACTTCCACCCGTATAAAAGGACAGGCTCCACTAAGACTTTGAGCAGGTGTGGTGATGGGTCCAATCATACAACTCAGCTCTATGACTATTGTTTTGCATTGCATATAGTGCTTTCGACCGCCGTAACTTCGTGCCCATTATGGATGTGTCCCGGTGCATAGTAGGCGGAAACTCCACTCCCAAATATTTGTATGTGGATGCTACTTCCACATTACGCCCTCGATAGCGGAAGGAGGGGATCCTCATTTACGTCGTGAAGATGATATGAAAACCACCTTAGTCTTGGCCAAGTTGGCCTTTTATATCGATTCGCTTGACAAAATGTGTCCGAGGGCATCGAGATATCGTTGCATGTCCGCTGGTGTGTAAGCTAGGAGGTCCACATCATCATCATATATTAGCGCTTGATGATACGGTAGAGAAGGTGAGCCCGTCGCCCCCATTATCGACAAACCGGCTCTCAATTGATCAATGTAAAGCCCAAACAATGTTGGGAGAGAGGGCATCCTGGCGAACCCGATACTACTATCAAATGGTTGGCTTGTCGGCTGCAACCGACCGAGCATCTTTCATAAAGCACATTAATGCTTGCATTACGCAAATCTAGGAACCCCGGTATGCCATAATCTTGCCCATAGTTTTTCCCGAGGTACGGTGTCAAATGCCTTTGCAAAATCCACGAAGCAACAATATAGATCGGCGGCGGTTCTGTCTTCAACCGAGCTTCGCAATGTGAAGATGTGGTCAATGGTTGAGTGTCGGGTGCGAATCTGCACGGATGAGGGGCGCGTATCCCACGCCCCTGCCTTGACCCATCAGCTGCTTTGCTTTCGAGAATCCCGACAAAGCAATTTTGCAAACACCGGCCCGACCATGATTGTTCGGTAATTGTGGCTGGCAGGCGGTCGCGGATCACCGCCTTATAGATGGGAACAACTACGCTATTGGTCCCTTTGCGCCGGAAAGCCTTCTGTAATGCCTTGTTGAACAAGGCGGTCAACACAGTATTATGGGCCGCCCTGCCCGCCTTAAGCAATCCCGCCGCATGCCATCGGGTCAGGGGCTTTCCCATTGGCAAAGGCTGTAAGCCTTGTTCCGCGATGCGAATCTGTGATTTCCAAGCGGGGCCTTCTTGCGAGGGGGTATCTTGCATGTGCACCCTGAGGGTCGTATAGCTGTTGCAAGTATTGCCTCCACTGCTCGGGAGTGATGTTCCCTGTGGGCTGTACTGGCTTTCTAAGAACCCTTCGCCAGAAGGTCCTGGGGTGACGTTCCAGGAGATAAAACATTTCCCTTTGATGTCTTTGCAAATACACGGCTTTCTTAGCTTTAAGGAAGGCGGTATTGTACATTTGCATGTGGGGTAAAAGCGAGGTCACGTGACTTGGCGGAGCCAGCGCTACAAATGGACACAAAGGAATGTCCAAATGAATAGGCATTACACCTTGCACTCCATAAACCAATTCAAATGGTGTAAATCTTGTAGCCAACTTGTAAGTACACCTGAAACTCTATAAGGCACCTGTCAAGACTTCATGCAATTTTTTTTTATTATCCTTCACTATTTTAGCCGAGGTGGCTCTCAAAATTTTGTTTGTAAACTCAGTTTGTCCATTTCCCCGTGGGTAATAAGCAGAAGCTTGCACATGTTGAACACCAATCTTTCCTGTTAATTGACTACTACCTTTTCCATGAAATGAGTTCCCCCATCAGACAAAAGAATAGTTGGAACACCAAATCGAGAAATCAAATTGTGATAAAGAAAGCTTTACGTGGTACTTTCTATGGCATGCTTTTTTGGAATTGCTTCTACCCCCGTAAACATGTATGTAGGCTGCCAAGGTATACTTATGACCTTTGGAAGATGGAGGATTGATAGACCCAATGTAATCCAATCCCCACATATGAAATGGATCGACACTCAAAATAGGATGGAACGGCATATTATTATGGCTCGTTAACTGTCACAACCTACAGAAAGTAGGTCCGATTGTGCTACCAAAAACTCCCAGAGTTCCCCCCAACCGTGAGTTTCCAGAACTCCCCACGCACAACCACTACTGATCCCCAGGATCAGCCTGAAGCCCAGCTTCAGAAGTTCTATCACAAGAACTCAATACTACAGTAGCAGTACTGCTCAAAGAGAAGGCAAGAATGCTCCAAGAACGAGACCACTCCATGAGCAAGCACTGAATTTTAGAGTATCTCGGAACAGCCCGAATTGATTCCCAATCAATTCGAAATGACCTAAAACTCCCAGAGGCGAAAGATCAAGCAGCAAGGAAAAGCAGAATGCTCCAATTGCTTGGTTCCAGAGGCAAAACTGTGATCTCAGAAATCGTCACCAAATCCTTTTATAAGGCCATTAAGGCCAAAAATAGGAGAAAAAAGGTTTATGGGCCTTTTCTAGAGCTAAAACCGAGCTCTTTAAGTATAGATCCGAGCATCTCTATCTGATCCGACCATTTTTTTAGCAGGACGTGATCGTTCCTCTTCAAATTTGCCTTTTAAATGCCCGAACCAATGGGGTGATGCCACATCAACCCCCATAAATTAATAGTGAAATGGTTAAATGAAAAAGCCTTTATAATTTAATTAAAAGTCACTTTTACATACGAAAGTTTAACCATTTAAAACCCCATATGCCACCCCTAGGCGATAGATGCACTTTGGAACATTCCCAGCCCATCCGGTGGCACTTCCAAGGCATACTCCCAGTCCCAAGGCCCGCAAGCGCGACTTGCCCTTGGTCCTAACAATTTCCTCCCCCTCCCCTTAGGACATTGTCCTCAAGGTCTAGAGTTTTAAATGAGGAAAATGTTGCACAAACTCATCCATCTCCCAAGTGGCCCTTGAGAGGGCTCGCCATAAGACCAGATATTCACGAATATCTCTATTGCATAACTACCAAACACGAGTATTGAGAAATCCGTTTGGGTACTGCAGCGGAGCTTAACACTAGCAGTATACTTTCAGGACTAACAACATTGTCCATATCTAGTATAGCTCGTTTAAGCTGGCTTACATGAAATACAGGATGGATCCCAATATCCTGCGGTAATGCCAACTCATATACTGTGGTACCTAACCCTTTAACAATCTTAAAAGGTTCAGTATATCTCGGGGTTAACTTATGCACACGCCCTTTAACCAACGGTTTAAGGGCATGTTGATTCGTAATGATGAAGGATACACAATTCTTAAGAACAGAGAGTCACCTTCCTCATAAGTAACATCACATCCACGCTTATTAGCATACACTTGAGTGTGATCTTGCGCTTTTCGCAAGTTTTGCCGACATTGAAGCAAAATTGCATTCATGTCATCCAATATATTTACGGTGGCGTTCGTCTTTAGATACTTATGCATATTGGCATAAGCTCTTGGATTTCGCCCCATCATAGCAACAAAAGGAGTCATCTTAATTCCCATATGATGGCTATTGTTATACGCAAATTCTGGGTAAGGCAAATACTCTTCCCAACGAGTTTGGCGTTCATGGACAAAACTTCTCAACATATCTCAACATATCTCTCAGTTTCGCCATCTGTTTGTGGGTGGCTACTACTACTCATTCTTAATCGTACCTTAAGACTTTTCATAAGGTCCCTCCAAAAATGACCTGTAAACTTGGTATCCCGATCACTTATGATAGACAAAGGCAAACCAAAAAGAAGAAAAACATATCTCACATCTGGACCAGTATAGACAGTCAACAATTACCCATGCCTGAGTGTTTTGCCTTACAGTTCTAGGCAAAGTGACTATAAAGTCCATACTTATACACTCCCACCTTTGTAATGGTATAGGTATAGGTTGCAAAAGTCCCGGGGTACAACCATGGTCAACTTTAATAGCTTGACATGTCAAACAATGTGAAACTACGTCCCGAACTTGTTCCTTCATGTCCGGCCAATAGTAGTGACGTTTGACTAACTCATAGGTCTTCCACTCACCCCCGTGCCCAGCTTGTGGGGCTTCATGATGGTCACGCAATATCAATCCCCGAAGATTACCATGCAATGGAACATAAATCCTTGATTTATAAATGTACAGCCCATCTTGTTCAGTCCACTAATCTCCATATTTGGTTACTGTGGGTTGTTGCTTATCCTCTTGATATGCGTCTTTAATCCTTTGAAAGAGATCATTCGCCCCTACCATCAAAGTATTCAAATGCTTAATCTTGGATAAGGCATTCGCAAACCTGGCTTTCATATGCAATAACACGACCTTGTTGCATAAGCACAGCTCCCAGAGCTTGCCCATAAGCATCCGTGTACACCTCAAATGACTCATTGAGGTCATGTACCTTCAGTACTGGACTACTCATTAAAAGACTTTTGATCCATTCAAAGGCCTCTTGCCGAGCTCGACCCCACACATACTCTTGATTCTCAAAAGATCGGTGAGCGGGGCTGCTACTTTAGAAAACTTAGGCACAAATTTTCTGTAATAGGTAGCCAACCCAAGAAAACTTCTCAACTCATGAATATTCTCAGGTTGAATCCATTCTTGTACTACCTTGCTAGGGTCTGGAGACACTCCCTCCCCCGACAAGATGTGATCCAAATAAGCAACCCTTTGCTTGAGGAAATTACATTTAGAGATTTTGGCATACAACTTATTGGATCGCAACACTTTAAGCACTTGTTTTAGATGCTGAAAGTGTTCTTCCAATGAGTTCGAGTAAACAAGTATATCATCCAAGAATACTTCAACTGATTTGTCTAAGAAATCAACGAATACTCGGTTCATTAATCTCATGAACGTAGCCAACGCATTGGTGAGACCAAACGACATGACTAAGAACTCATAATGACCTTGATGAGTTCGAAAAGCAGTTCTTGGTTCATCAACTTCACGGATCTTGCTTTGATAATATCCACTTCTTAAATCAATCTTGGTGAACCACGTTGCACCGTCCAAACGAGCTAAGATATCGTCAATCCGTAGTAAAGGATATCTATCCTTAATTGTTGCTTTGTTAAGAGCGTGATAATCTATGCATATGCACATAGTTTCATCTTTTTTCTTAACTAGCAGTACTAGAGCTGCAAAAGGAGACTTCCTTAACTTGTTTTTTAACTTTCTCTAACTCAAGAGGACTCAAGCGGTAAGGCGCTCTTGCCATTGGTTTAGTAGTAGGCTCAAGGTCAATCTCATTGGCCTGAATGGCTGATAACAATTTCTCGGATCCCGTAAGGTGATCCTTGTATACTAACAGACTTAGTGTCTTCTAACTCAAAGTTAACACATGAGATGCCCGGTCAATGGCGAACATGGGTTTGAAGCCACTTTTTCCCTAAAATGACATCATAACGTTTTAATTGATTAAATCAACATCAATTTTATACTCTATTGTTCTAGGTGAACCTCTATCTTGAAGTATCAAGTCCACGCCTGCGCTTATTGATCTCCACGCTGAACCTGAGGCCCCGCCTCTCCTTCAACCACATACGAAGTCACCTTCATCAGCTCCAGGCCTATCTCCCTTGCTAAGTCTGCGGACAAGAAATTGTGAGGTGTCTAGAATCAATAAGAACAACCACATTCTTTTCCTTGATTCTACCTATAACCGAATAATAACCAAATAGAACATTAAAAGAATTTACCATGCTCTCTTCCCTTGCGATAGCCGACATCGTCTTCATGAGATCACCCTCCGTTGGCATTTTGGCTGTCGCAGCTACCGTCTTCTTTGGCTTTTGCGGCTTAGGACATTCTCTTGCATAATGACCGATGCCCTAGCAATTATAACAATTTATAGCTGCCTTTTTGATTTGAAATCTTTAGGACCGCCGCAACCTTTTTATTTGATTGATTCCGCTTCCTCTTCTTAACAGATGAGGCCCCATCTGCAGAATTTTCAGTTTGTTTTGACTTCCAATCAAAACTCTTCTTGGTCTTCTGAAGTTCCTCACGGCCAACCAATTTCATTGCAAGCTCAAGCCTTTGGGTTCCGCTTGCAAAAGGTGTGTCTTAATACGGATTTCCTTTAGACCGTTGACAAAGTGGTCCACCCTCATCTGAGGGGTAAGGTCGGGAAGTCTCGCCAGCTTTTCGAGCTATTTTCTTCATAACACTGCCTTGTAAAGTCTCCACCTATAATTCTGCCCTAAAAAATTCCGATGACAAGTTGTATATAATAATATTCTTTGGGTTAATTCCCTCCAATGGTATGCTATTCTTCTTTCATTGCCCCGCTCCATGGACGTTAAGGCAAATTGCAATTTCCCACTTACATTGTCATATTGAATGTTCAATCTGGACCTTCTTTTAATGGACCTTGGAAAACAATAAATATGTACTAACTTCTTATAATAATAATAATAATAATAATAATAATAATAATAATAATAATAATAATAATAATAATAATAATAATAATAATAATAATAATAATAATAATAATAATAATAATAATAATAATAATAATAATAATAATACTACTAATAATAATAATAATAATAATAATAAAGCATAATATATATGGTATGCTCCCGTCGTAGGGAATAAGCACGGACGTGATTCCACACAGAGGGTATGACAAGTGGATATCCCTTGCCGGGGAATATTTACGTAGTAATCCACAGGTGAGAATACTCGATTCAAAGACTTCGATTACCTTGCGAACAAATGGCCAGGATGAATATTTTTACCAACCTGAATAAACTAATTTCTTATGCAATGTTGGTGCATGTATTTGTGTTGATTGAAGGCTGCGGCATAGCAATTTCATTTCTCCCTAACATCTAAATAGAGAATATGATGAGACAGACCTGTAAGAATGTGCACCTTCTCAAGTCAGCCATATATTAAGCTCTTTAGATGCTTCTTACAACTGTAGGAAAAACGGTTGGAACAACAATAAAAAACTTTGTATTATTCATAAGCAAACTTTCGTGGAAAACAATTCAAACAAGACTTGGATCTCAAATATGCATGCTATATGCAACACTGTTCCATATACCATACTTCTGGTCCTGTTGCAGATGCAAGGCATCATAAAGCTAGGATCTTTAATGTTTGCGAGACACCTTTAGAATCTACCTTTTTGGAAGCAAGGGCATTGCCAATGCAAGTCAATTTGCGAAGCTCCAGCTATAAACATTGTGGCAGGCGATTGCAGCATGCATCCATCCAGCTGACCGCAATAGTTGCTAGGGTCTGCAAAAAGTAGGTAGACAATAAAGAAATCATTTCTCAATTGTCTTCGTAGACTTATTATGGCTTGCATTATATATTTTGCACCAATCATAGCTTGGATGTACGCACACACATCATGAACGACAGTTAATCAAAAAATAACTGCAACCATTTGCAATGGAGTTAGCATTCCTGTATCATACTATTCTGGTGCTCTTATAGATGCAAGGCATCATAAAGCTGAGATTTTTTATGTTGTGCCACACCTCTAGGATCTATGTTTTTAGAAGCAAGGGCATTGCGAATGCAAGTCAATTTGTCAAGCGTCAAACAAGAATATTGTGGCATGCAGTTGAAGCATGCATCCATCCAGCTGACCTCAGTAGTTGCTAGGGTCTGCAAAAAGTAGGTAGACACTAAAGAAATCATTTCCAATCGTCTGCATAAACTTATTATGGCTTGCATTATATATTTTGCACCAACCATAGCTTGGATGTACACACACACACACACACATCTTGAAGAACAGCTAATCAAAAAATAACTGCAACCATTTGCTATGGAGTTAACATTCCATACAAGGATTTGCAAATGAAAATATTCAGGAGCATGCATTGTGAAATTCCACACCCTTGGCTGTGCATAAACAGTATACTATGAGTTCAAAACCAGGTCTATAGCTACAGACTATATCTTTTCATATGAAGATCATTTATAGGACAAAAAACCCAGACCCATATCGCACTGTTTTAAAGCTGATAGAGAGTAGCTTGGACCACTTCAACAAACCTGTTCTATAGATCCTGGCTGATAGCCACCTGTCCATAGAGCATTCTGGATGTCATTGGATATCTCACAAGGCCCACTGTTGCTATCACAACAACTTCTAAGTTCATGGACAACATATGCAAAAAGCCTGTTCAAATCCTTTATCAATCAAATTTGCAACATCAGGAAAAAAGTTTGGAACAACAATAGAGAACCTTGTTATTCATAAGTAAGCTTTCGTGAAAAACAATTTAGGCAAGACTTGAATCTCAAATGTGCAAGCCATATGCGACACTATTCCATATATCATACTATGCTAGTGCTCTTGCAGATGCAAGGCATCATAAATCTGGGATTTTTTATGTTGTGCCACACCTCTAGGATCTCGTCTTTTAAAAGCAAGGACATTGCAAATGCAAGTCAATTTGCCAAGCTCCAGCCATGAATATTTTGGCATGCGGGTTGAAGCATGCATCCATCCAAAGTGACCTCCGTGGTTGCTAGGGTCGGCAAAAGTAGGTGGACACTAAAGAAATCATTTTCTATTGTCTGCATAAACTTATTATGGCTTGCATTATATACTTTGCACCAATCATAGCTTGGATGTGCACACACACATCATGAAGGACATCTAATCGAAAAATAACTACAACCATTTGCTATGGAGTTAACATTCCATACAAAGATTTGCAAATGAAAATATTCTGGGCCATGCATTGTGAAATTCCACACCCTTGGCTATGCATACACAGTATACCCTTGGATGTGCCCCATATAGCATTGTTGGAAAGCTGATAGAAAGTAGCTTGGACCACTTCAATAAACCTGTTTTGCAGATCCGCCACCTGCCCATAGAGCATTCTGGATGTCATTGGATATCTCACCAGGACCACTGTTGCTGTCACAACAACTTCTAACTTCACGAGCAGCATAGGCAAAAAGCCTGGTCGAATCCCTTATCAATCAAATTTGCAACAACAGGAAAAATGTTTGGAACAACAATACAGAACCTTGTATTATTCATGTGTGAGCTTTTGTGAAAAACAATTTAGGCAAGAGTTGGATCTCCAATGTGCATGCCATATGCTACACCATTCCATATACCATACTATTTTAGTTCTCTTGCAGATGCAAGGCATCATAAAGCTGGGATCTTTTATGTTGTGCCATACCTCTAGGATCTACGTTTTTAGAAGCAAGGTCATTGCAAATGCAAGTCAATTTGCCAAGCTCCCATAATGAATATTATGGCAAGCGGTTGCGGCGAGGCATCCATCCGGTGACCTCATTGCTAGGGTGCGCAAAAATTAGGTGGATACTAAAGAAATTATTTCCGGTTATTCCGCATAAACTTACTTTGGCTTGCATTATACTGGGATACCGACTTGCCGGGGATACCGGCTACTCAATCTTCAATGATTGCACAGAAAGCGGGGGCATGGGGAGTTGCTGCTACTATCGAGCGGCCTTGGCACGGTCAATCTCCTTGTTCAAGGACGGATAAGCACAACCGGTACTTGTGGGTGCGTGTGCAAAACTGCAAGATGCAGACCCCTCTTTGTGGCAGCCTGCTACTTTCCACATGCAGAAAGCAACTTCTATCACATCCACTCGGATGTGGATAGGTTGGACCCCTATGTCGATCTATATGATGACATACTGGCAGCATAAGCGGTTAGGCGGTGTCATACTCCTTGGAGACTTCAATCGCGGCGCACAGGGTAGAACAACCCATGAGATTTGATCCCTTGATCGATGATATATTGCGGTTGCGCCCTGCCGAAGGAGCTTGGCCACGGACATCGATGACAATCAGGTCCGCGCTATGGTAGACAATTGCTTTTGCTCTGTGGTATCTTTGACACGGTATCCGCAATGGGCGGCACACGGTGGCGTCCAATCAAGAACACTTGTACGGGGAAAACCGGGGGAGGATCTAGTGTGGTGGACTATGTCTTTGGTGCGAAAGGGGATATGCATGTCGTCAAGCACTTCCGGTGGGAACAACTAATAGGGAGATCGACTCGGACCACTTACCACTTTACTTGAAGTTGGCTTGGGTTATGCTAACCCCCGTGCCCTGACTCCTCACATGCCTCATTGCGATTGGATTATGAACATCGCGGGGGCTTATGCCCGGATGCTTATAGATGACACGGCAGAAATTTTGCAATATCCTACACTAGAGAAAGGGCCGGCCGACCGATGTGCTTAGGATGCGGGAGAGATGCTTTGGGATAAGCCGCCCGCTGGACGGACCTCCGGGAACACAACCTTCCCCCGTAATCAATGGTTTGATGCGAGTGCAAAGGAACACAAACGTTGGCTCCGCCAAGTCACGACCACGCTTTACGCCCACATGCGGTCGAGGCAGTCACCGTCTTCCTTAAAGCTAAGAAAGCCGGTACATTGCGGTACAAGATCAAGGGAAATGTTTTATCTCCGGAACGTCACCCGAGGACCTTCGGCGAAGGGTTCTTAGAAAGCCAAGACAGCCCACGGGGAACATCACTCCCGAAAGTGGAGGCAATACTTGCAAACTCGGGGTGCACATACATCATTACCCCCGCAAGAAGGCCCAGTCTTTGCCGGAAATCCGCAGATTCGGACGTGGAACAAGGCTTACGGCGTCTTGCCAATGGGAAAGCCGGGACCTAGATGGCATGCAAAGCGAGAATTGCTTAAGTGGGCGGGGCCGTCCATAATACCGGTGTCGACCATTCCATATATCATACTATTGCGGTGCTCTTATAGATGCAAGGCATCATAAAGTCGAGATTTTTTATGTTGTGCCACACCTCTAGGATCTATGTTTTTTAGAAAGCAAGGGCATTGCGAATGCAAGTCAATTTGTCAGCGTCAAACAAGAATATTGTGGCATGCGGTTGAAGCATGCATCCATCCGGTGACCTCGGTGGTTGCTAGGGTGCGCAAAAAGTAGGTAGACACTAAAGAAATCATTTCCAATCGTCTGCATAAACTTATTATGGCTTGCATTATATATTTTGCACCAACCATAGCTTGGATGTACACACACACACACACACATCTTGAAGAACAGCTAATCAAAAAATAACTGCAACCATTTGCTATGGAGTTAACATTCCATACAAGGATTTGCAAATGAAAATATTCAGGAGCATGCATTGTGAAATTCCACACCCTTGGCTGTGCATAAACAGTATACTATGAGTTCAAAACCAGGTCTATAGCTACAGACTATATCTTTTCATATGAAGATCATTTATAGGACAAAAAACCCAGACCCATATGGGTCAAAGCATGGAGCTGGGGGGCATTTTTGCGCCAGCCAAGCACCCCCTAAGCACCCAATGCAGGAAATTTTACTTATTTTTATCTTTTTTTCTATAACTCTGATGAAGCTGAAATTTTGTATTCCAAGGCGTAATATGAATGCGTTTCAGGGAAAAATATCAAAAAAAATAAAAGAAAAATATTGGTTAAAAATACAAAGAAAATAGCTCCAGAAAGCACCCCCTAAGCATCATGTGTCGCTGACACAAAAAGTGTCTCCCACCTCCATGCTTTGACCCATATCGCACTGTTTTAAAGCTGATAGAGAGTAGCTTGGACCACTTCAACAAACCTGTTCTATAGATCCTGGCTGATAGCCACCTGTCCATAGAGCATTCTGGATGTCATTGGATATCTCACAAGGCCCACTGTTGCTATCACAACAACTTCTAAGTTCATGGACAACATATGCAAAAAGCCTGTTCAAATCCTTTATCAATCAAATTTGCAACATCAGGAAAAAAGTTTGGAACAACAATACAGAACCTTGTTATTCATAAGTAAGCTTTCGTGAAAAACAATTTAGGCAAGACTTGAATCTCAAATGTGCAAGCCATATGCGACACTATTCCATATATCATACTATGCTAGTGCTCTTGCAGATGCAAGGCATCATAAATCTGGGATTTTTTATGTTGTGCCACACCTCTAGGATCTACGTCTTTAAAAGCAAGGACATTGCAAATGCAAGTCAATTTGCCAAGCTCCAGCCATGAATATTTTGGCATGCAGTTGAAGCATGCATCCATCCAGCTGACCTCAGTAGTTGCTAGGGTCAGCAAAAAGTAGGTGGACACTAAAGAAATCATTTTTCTATTATGCGCATAAACTTATTATGGCTTGCATTATATACTTTGCACCAATCATAGCTTGGATGTGCACACACACATCATGAAGGACATCTAATCGAAAAATAACTACAACCATTTGCTATGGAGTTAACATTCCATACAAAGATTTGCAAATGAAAATATTCTGGGCCATGCATTGTGAAATTCCACACCCTTGGCTATGCATACACAGTATACCCTTGGATGTGCCCCATATAGCATTGTTGGAAAGCTGATAGAAAGTAGCTTGGACCACTTCAATAAACCTGTTTTGCAGATCCGCCACCTGCCCATAGAGCATTCTGGATGTCATTGGATATCTCACGGGACCCTTTATTCTTTGTCACAACAACTTCTAACTTCACGAAAAAAGCATAGGCAAAAGCCACGGTCAATCCCTTATCAATCAAATTTGCAACAACAGGAAAAATGTTTGGAACAACAATACAGAACCTTGTATTATTCATGTGTGAGCTTTTGTGAAAAACAATTTAGGCAAGAGTTGGATCTCCAATGTGCATGCCATATGCTACACCATTCCATATACCATACTATTTTAGTTCTCTTGCAGATGCAAGGCATCATAAAGCTGGGATCTTTTATGTTGTGCCATACCTCTAGGATCTACGTTTTTAGAAGCAAGGTCATTGCAAATGCAAGTCAATTTGCCAAGCTCCCGCAATGAATATTATGGCAAGCAGTTGCAGCAGGCATCCATCCAGCTGACCTCATTGCTAGGGTCTGCAAAAATTAGGTGGATACTAAAGAAATTATTTCCAGTTGTCTGCATAAACTTACTTTGGCTTGCATTATACAGGATACCCGACTTGCCAGGATACCAGCGCTACTCAATCTTCAATGATTGCACAGGAAAGCGGGGGCATGGGGGAGTTGCCTGCTACTATCGAACGGCCTTGGCACAGTCAATCTCCTTGTTCAAGACAGATAAGCACAACTGGTACTTGTGGGTGCGTGCGACACCATTCCATATATCATACTATTCCAGGAAATGTGCAAATGAAAATATTCCAGGACATGCACTGTGAAATTCCACATCCTTGTGCATACATAGTATACCATGAGTTCAAAACCAGGTCTATAGCTGCAGACTATATCTTTTCATGTGAAGGTTATTTCTAGGACAAAACACCAGACCCCATATAGCACTATTGGAAAGCTGATAGAAAGTAGCTTGGACCATTGTTGCTTTCGCAACAACTTCTAACTTCACATGCATCATATGCAAAAAGCCCCTTCAAATCCTTTAACAATCAAATTTGCAATAGCAGGAAAAAAAATTTGAAACAACAATACGGAACCTTGTTATTCATAAGCAAGCTTTCATGAAAAACAATTAAGGCAAGACTTGAATCTCAAATGTGCATGCCATATGCGACACCATTCCATATACCATACTATTCTGGTGCTCTTGTAGGTGCAAGGCATCATAAAGCTGGTATCTTTTATGTTGTGCCACACCTCTAGGATCTATGTTTTTAGAAGCAAGGGCATTGCTAATGCAAGTCAATTTGCCAAGCTCCAACCATGAATATTGTAGCATGCAGTTGAAGCATGCATCCATCCAGCTAACCTCAGTGTTTGCTAGGGTCTGCAAAAAGTAGGTGGACACTAAAGAAATCATTTCCAAGCGTCTGCATTAACTTATTATGGCTTGCATTATATATTTTGCACCTATCATAGCTTTGATGTGCATACACACATCTTGAAGAACAGCTAATCAAAAAATAACTGCAACCATTTGGTATGGAGTTCATTCCATACAATATTTGCAAATCAAGATATTCAGGAACATGCATTATGAAATTCCACACCCTACATTCTTGCTTTGAGGCACCCGAAAACTTATAGGAAATGGTCTGATCATGGTATTACTCATATAAAAGATTTATATAGAAATGGTCAAATTATTTCCTGGACCAATCTTAGGAGATTAATCCATGGTACCTCAAGTGACAAGGCTATTTTCCTTCATTTCAAAAATATCCTGACACATTTCACCAATCTAGCTGACTGTGATAATGGCCTTATTTGGAAAATTAATGGCATCAATAGATATAAAGTTAGTTCTGTATATGCCATTCTTAACCATAAGGTTACTCATGAAACAGAGTATAATTGGTCCATTACAGAAGATGAATGCAAAAGTTTGTTTAAGAACATTTGGAATTCTTACTGCCCTCCAAAGGTAAATTTTTTCGTTTGGTTAATTGCTCATAAAAGTCTTCCAAATCTTGTCTCCCTCTCTCAGAGAATCTCGACTATTCTTCCAGCCTGCCAATCCAACTGCTCTCAGGATGAAACACTGCAACATATTTTTCAGTGTCCCAAAATTGCTTGACTTTTGGTCTTGGTTCTATAATAAATTTAGTCACTACTTTTCTGTTACGAATCAGGGGAACTTGCTCAAATGCATTCAAGATAATGATGCCTTTCTTAACACTAGTATGTTCACTGCCTTGTGGAATATTTGGAAAGCAGAAATAGGATTGTGCATGGTGAAAAGAATAATATTCTGGATTAAGATGAACTTTCAGTTAGATCTAGAAGGTTATGTAACTGCTCATAAAAGCAAATTTGGAGACAAGTATGACAGGAAATGGGATGCAATTGGTAACTTTAATGGGTGCTTTTAACATTTTCATTTCCTATCTCAATGTTATTCATTTTAATGCCCCTTTTTCTGACAATTTGGATAGAATATCTGGAGTTTCTGAGAGGGGAGGGCATGAGCAAATTTGATACTGTGCTGACCTACCATGAAGCAATACTATACAGCAACAGCACAGGGGTTTCCAATTTATAGCCTCCAGGGCCTGATGCAACAGCAGATGAGATCAAACTCTATGAAGTTAGAACCAATAGTAATGAAAGGTCATGGGAAAGATCTACTTGAGAGAAGTCGCGGGAGATGTATTGTTTGTTAGTTTCTGTTTATGTACCACTACTGGATTGATGTTGTGCAAGCTGACTTAGTAGGTCTGAGAGAATTCTATTATTCTCACAAGATGCTAGCTGACCTTTATGGCACTCTACTTATTCTGATGGGAAAAGAGGACATCCATCATTTACTCATGGAGAATGGTTCTGAGCACAACAGCTACAAGTTTGGAACAGCTTCTGGATTCTATTGGGTCTACAATTCCATATTTGACCAGATCATGCATTGATTTCCTATCCAGCCTAGCCATCATCTCTAATTTCCATCTCAAACCTGACTCTTAGCTTCTCAAGTCCTGAAGAATTGCTTATGCTCAATATCAAATCTTGCTCTTTTTTAACTTTTTGCTTCAGTACTTGGTTGGCAATTTTGTTTATACAGGATCTCTGGAAAAAGTCTTCTTCATTCTCAGATCTCAGCTCTTTTTAAGGGAGCAAAGCAGTATTTTGATTAGTCTTGGACAGATATATTACTTCATTGAGCACTTCCTTTAAAGTTGTTCTTCAACTGTTCCAACTATGAAATTCTCTATAGTCATGATTAGTTACAATATATATAACTTAAGTTGTAACTAATGAGGCTGGATCTGCTCTCATTAGACAGATTTATGTATAGCTTTCATTAATTAATGTAAAAAACAACTCTTACTTTCAAAAAAAAAAAAAAAAATCCACACCCTTGGTTGTGCATAAATAGTATACCATGAGATCAAAGCCAGGTCTATAGCTGCAGACTATATCTTTTCATGTGAAGATCATTTATAGGACAAAATACCAGGACCCATATAGCACTGTTTTAAAGCTGATAGAAAGTAGCTTGGACCACTTCAACAAACCTGTTCTGTAGATCCTGGCTGATAGCCACCTGTCCATAGAGCATTTTGGATGTCATTAAATATCTCACAAGGCCCACTGTTGCTATCGCAACAACTTCTAACTTCATGGGCAGCATATGCAAAAAGCCTGTTCAAATCCTTTATCAATCACATTTGCAATATCAGCAAAAAAGTTTGGAACAACAATACAGAACCTTGTTATTCATAAGTAAGCTTTCGTGAAAAACAATTTAGGCAAGACTTGAATCTCAAATGTGCAAGCCATATCGACACACCATTCCATTATGCTAGTGTTCTTGCGGATGCAAGGCATCATAAACACAGGATTTTTTATGTTGTGCCCTCGAGGATCTACATTTTTAGAAGCAAGGGCATTAGAATGCAAGCTAATTTGCCAAGCTCCACCATGAATATTTTGGCATGCACGGGTTGAAGCATGCATCCATCCAACTGACCTAAGTAGTTGCTAGGGTCTGCAAAAAGTAGGTGGACACTAAAGAAATCATTTCCAATTGTCTGCATAAACTTATTATGACTTGCATTATATATTTTGCACCAATCATAGCTTGGATGTGCACACACACATCATGAAGGACATCTAATCGAAAAATAACTAACTACAACCATTTGCTATGGAGTTAACATTCCATATAAAGATTTGCAAATGAAAATATTCAGGCCATGCATTATGAAATTCCACACCCTTGGTCGTGAGTTCAAAACTGTGTCTATAGTCAGGCTATATCTTTTCATGTGAAGGTCATTTCTAGGACAAAACACCAGGCCCCATATAGCACTATTGGAAAGCTGATAAAAAGTAGCTTGGACCACTTCAACAAACATGTTCTGCAAATCCTGGCTGATAGCCATCTGTCCATAGAGCATTCTAGACGTCATTAGATCTCTCACCAGGACCACTGTTGCTTTCGCAACAACTTCTAACTTCACAGGCAGCATATGGAAAAAGCCCCTTCAAATCCTTTAACAATCAAATTTGCAATAGCAGGAAAAAAAATTGGAACAACAATCTGAGAACCTTGTTATTCATAAGCAAGCTTTTATAGCCTTACAGGTTTGATGTGCAATCAAGATTTTACTTGTCATTAAGTCATGCATTTCAAAGTATATGTGCTGAACATTTTTCATTTCTAGTTGTCATGTCTCACTTATCACGGTCAAGTCTTACACAACTTTAATGAAGGCAGTAGGTGCTTGCAGGAGGGTTTTTCAGCTTCTAGATCGTGTATCGTTCTTGCCTAGGACCAAAGATAAATTTTCGCTGAGGTATATAAGTCTTATCTGTTTACTCTAGCTAGTCTTTACATGTTGACTGATTGTAGGTTATTTACAGTGACACTTCTTCTACAGAATTGTAGTTGAAAGATATCTGATTTCCTTATCCTTCACATATAAGAGATTGGGTTCTTCAAGTGAGTTAACATTTTGTTTAACTGGAAATGATGCACCTTTGTTTTCCATCATCAAACAACAGCATGTCCTACGAGCTACATAATTTATTCTTCTCCTTTAAGTTTCAGATATGCTCTTATGTTTTCCCTCAAGTAACTTTTGAGCTCTTTTCAAATAGGCCTGATCTCTCGTATTGCAGAGAACCAAATTATCCATTTTAAATCTACAATCTACATAACTTGGATAAATTAGATCATTTAGCTTTATTTTTACGACAATCTATTTTACCTCTTTTGATCAGCATATTTTGTTTTATCTCTGCTAATCCTCTGCTAATTCTGACGCCAATATTGACACCAATTTTGATTCTAATTTCGCATCTAATTTTGACACACATTTTGACTCCAACTTTGATGCTAAATTCTAATGTTAGTTCTGACGTTTGAGTCAGCTACAACATCAACCGTAAATGTCAGTTTAAGGGCTTTCTCCCATTTTTTTCAGTTTAAGTTTATAAGTAAGGGTTGACTCTAAAACCGACTCTACTACCCTCTTCCTCTTGTAGTGAAATGGTATGCAAATGGATGATACAAATTACAATATCTATAATATGGCATAATTAGCTGGTCATTTTGATCATGATTTTTGCAATGCTTTTTTCTTGCAAACATTTGATTTGGTTAGCTATGCATTGTGATGAAACCTTGCTTTATGTACCATTCTTTGAGGCAAGTTATGCAATTAGTTATAGATGTGATAAAGATTTTGCTGGTCCTTCTTTGGGTACATTATTATGAAGCAGCTAAACCCTAAGGTCTTTGATCTTAGCTCTATTCATTGAACTTGACCTATTGAGTCTATTGGAAGTAGTGGTAAGTTGTATGGAAGAAGTTTCATAAAGGCATTAGGACAAGGTTCCCTAGGTTTATCAAGCAACATAAAATAGTAGCTAGTTGGATAGATGGCCCATTGGAGTCCTATCAAGTCTCGATTACAAATTGCAACAAAATAGACATAAAGTTCAATAGCAATGCAGCTTTCAAGATTGTAAGACAAATATAAATCGGAGGTTGCAAAGTGCACATTCGACTATGACTATTGAGGCTACTTTGGAAGTCAAACGATGTTGAGAGTGCTCAAGATGCAAAGATAATAGATGTGAAAAACATAATGCATAATTTAGGTTTAACATGCACTATCGAAATGAGAAAGTAAAGCTACGACAGCCATAAATAATGATTATCAAAGCTAGTAAGAAAGGAGACAAAAGTCTACAAATTAGAGTGAATGGCATAATACATATAGAGAATTTGATACTGGCAAAACAACAAGGTGGTTTTCTGGGAGCATTGACCACAAGATCCACAATGCACATGCGTTACTGTTAAGATATTCATGAACCTTTTTGGGAGAAGGATTCAAGCATTATGATTTGACTTAGGGCTGGATATAGCCATCTGATAGAAATAGGACAAGGATTCTTTTTGCAAGTAGAGACAAGCATTAAACCTCAATATGGATATTCTATTCTATTTATTCATTGTGTCCATCTATCTATCTCGTTCATGTTACATGCTCTATCTCATGTTACATGCTCGATAGATGGATATGGATTTTCACGACCTTGGTCGTCAAAAAAACACCCTAAATTTTGAAGCGGCCAATTTCAGGTTTAGACGGCCAAAATAGCAAAAACTAAACCCTTTAGGGTTGTTGGCGGGCGTTGGCGCGAACACAACCTAAGTGGAAATGGCATCTGCAGAACGTCGAGTACTAATCGCACACGGTAAATATCGATTAACATCTGGGTTTGGGCTTGCTTCTGTTTTTGTATTTCGAGTTTTGAATTTATTTTTCCAGTGCCAGATATTCAAGTAGAATCAAGTGGCAACGTGTTGCATTTGCGTAACCCGAAATCAGGTCTGAATGCTGAAACTGGCATATGAAATATCACACAAGGAAGGCCAAGCTTTTACTAGATACATTGAATCAATTGCAGGAACAAAAACTTGCTACCTGTTAATAAATGGAGTCCTTCAGGAGCTCCATTGGTTCAAACAAAGATATAGTTCATGGTTTATCGGAGATTCAGTATGCGAAGGTGAGCCATGTTGTACTGATCGCTGTTGCAATGTTAGACTTTAGCCAATAATGCCTTAAAACCTGAGTTTAGTTGTTGCTAGACATTCCATAGGTCCAGTATTTAATGTAGAAGCTTCAGGGTTAGCAGTTTCTTTGTGTTCAGTAAAATGAGTGTCTGTATGACAGTGAGACAATGGCTTGGAATATGTGCAAGCAGGCGGGAGCCTTTACCTCGCCTACGCCCCATGGACCCAATATTTATGGTCTTGCCAATTTTGGAGAAAGCAAGGATGAAGGTGATGTTCTATGGCCTCAAGCCTATCTGTTTCTTCAATGCAAGCTATTTGAACATAATTTTGCTTAAATAAAAGTATATGTTAAGTTGATGTGCGTTTCTTACAGAGAGATGATAATGGAAAATTCAGACTGCTTGAAGAAGCCTTGTATGTGAATGATTATCCAGGATATGCCAGGCTCATACCTGTCTTAATAGAGGCACTTCCTTCTGTGTGCGAGGTCAAAGGTCTGCAATTGATACATTTAGAATTGTCAATGAACCATGTTGTTTTAGCCATAGGTTATTATGCTGACAGAGATTGGCGAATCAAGTATTACAGACTTGACAATTGCAAGCTCTTGGCTTGGTTATGCTGTAAGGTGAGCCTTAATATTTTATTTTTGGCAAGTCTTCTGAATTACAATGGCTTGTTTTTATTAATTTTTTGCTACTTTGCAGGTGAACAAAGTAACAGGTGCTTTGAGTCTGCTGAGTTCATTTAAGAATCTCAATATGGAAGAGATGAGTAAGTTGCATAGTACCCCATTATCTTGGTAATATGCAAGTCTGACAGAACTATAATTATTATAATGGGAAGAAGAGAAGGCAGTAAGTTACTACTTGCATTCTTCCTGCAAAGAAGAACTGTACCAAGCACTGGAAAGCAGATATATCACTAGGTGCATATAGAAGAGCTAAGTGAGTAAGAGAGAGCTAAGAATAGGAATATCATGTTCAGGCTGCAACTGCTTAGCGCACAACCCTTTGATAGATCACTTTGACTATGTTGTTGCTATTTCAATGTCTTGTGTAGATCATATGGGCTCAGTAGCCTAGTTTATCTCAGATTCGTATCATTTTACTTCATTTGTGTGTTTTCTGTAGCTTTCTGGAGCTTTGGTATTTCTTAGATGGATTCATGCTAAAAGAGGCCCTAATGTCCTTTATTCTACATCAGAAAATTACTCAGTTGGGCTTTTGGGAGAATACCTTGATGATTCTTGGCTGCAAAAGCTTGCGGCACATCTTGGGTGAGGTTCCTTATTTAGCACTAAAATTATAAGATGCATAAGCGAATAATTGACGATAAGGATATGTTTGTAGAGTTGATTTAGAAGCTTCAAAAAGAGCACGTGTTGCGACCCCTTTTCTGGCAACCGTTACAACATCAACAGCCACGGTAAGTATTTTCTACAAAATTTTGCATGTTTGGGGGGCTTATTTTGTATTGTGAATGTGGAAGATGAACCATGTTGCAGAAGCACGTTATGTTTTAGTTGAAATGCTTGTAAGAATGTTTACTTGGCTATCTTTTCCAGGATAAACAGAGTGCTTTATCAAACAAGAAAGCAAAATTGAAAGCTCAGCCGGCAGCTTGTAAAATTACAAGTTTTTTTGCCAGGCCACGGTAACAATGTGGGGTTTGACTTGTTATTGCACATGTTTGATCTTCATTTGAAGACTGTTCGTGCTAGTCAATCTCAACCTCAATTTATGAACATTTTATACTACTGATATTCGTGTCAAATTTAAGTGCCGCCTTAATATCCAGTACAAATTGCTTAAGGGCTCTCTTGAGAAGAAATGCAATTTCGTTTTACTTTCTTATTTTTTAGGGAAAAACTACAAAATACCCTTATGTGTTGACAAATTTCATGACGTACCCCTACCCCTACCCTTGAGTTTTCATAAATTTTTGTAATGCCCTTGGTCAATGTATCTAGTATTTTATATTACTGAAAATTATTCAAATGCCTTTAAGATGTACTTTAATTACCTTAAGATTCTACACAATTCACCAAATACCTTTAAGATGATTAGGGTTCTTTCCAAATATGGCCATCAAATTCGAGAGCCATGATCAGAATTTTAGATAGTCTTACTATACGGCTTTTGGAGGAGGTGGATTTGCTTTCAGTTTTGCTTTGGCAAATGCCCTTGAAAAGATGCAAGATGAATGTATTCAGAGATATTCATATCCATATGGCAGTGAAGAGCAGATTCAAGCACGTGAGGTCGAATTAGGTTTTCCACTAGGATTCCATCAGATTACAACGTCTAAATCTTTGCTCTATTCAAAAACAAAAACTGTCAATTTCAAATTCTTGCTTCAAAAATACATCTATTCAGAAGGGCTTTATATAAAATACATAAAATACAAGGGCATTTGATGATATACAAAATTTTACAGAGCCAAATGCATTGACCAAGGGCATTACAAAAATTTATGAAAAATTAAGGTTCGTAAAATTTGTCAATCTTAAGGGTATTTTGTAGTTTTTTCCTTTTTTTTTTAAGTTCGTTTGCTTACAAATTTATGCTTCATACAAATCTATTTGTTTTCTTGCATGACTATTCTGTTAGTGAAGTAATGTCTGGTCCATAATATGTTTATGGTCAAAATTAAGACATTCTTGGTGCACGACTTGCCCACTCTACCTTGACACTGCTTCTCTCTATTTCTTGAGACTCACCCGATCTCAAGCTTTCATGCCCTAGACAAAACCAACGCCTATTTTTTGCTCAAATTTTCTCTTTTTGTGCTTCTGTTTGTTCTGTGCACCCAACCGTCTATTTAAGGGTAAGATACATTAAACCCGACTTAAAAAAATGTGGTCTTTGCTATCCTAGTTGAAAATGGAGTTGGCCGGCTATGGCGGATATTGTGAATAGAGTGGTTCCGGCTTTTGAGTTCAGAATGCGGCATACATAGCTTTGTTAGATTCGGGGATTCAGATTTGATTCACAAAATAAGTCAAGTGACAGTTTTTCTTATCTATGCTTCGACAATCCATCATGGACGGAACAACAACAAAATCTCTATTTCTATTTCTTGACAAAAGACATCCATCGCTAATCTTGGCTTCTTTGTCGAGTATTGATGAAGATAGAACCAATTTAATCGGGCTTCACTTTGAGAGTATTGATAAGATAGAACCAATTTAATCCATGTAGATTTCACAATCAATCCATGTCTTTTCTTATAATCACAAAATAATCAGTACTAATCCACGGGCCACAAAACATCCCCTAGTGTAACCTTGAAACCACACATCTGAGAATTCTTTCAAGTATGGACTCCTTGTTGATTTGAAAGCATTTCCAACAAAGTAAAAATTACCTGAATTGGATCTTGGATTGCCGAGATATAATGCTCCAAACTACGGTCAGAAAAACAACTTAGAAATTGCTCCTTCCACTTGCTTAAATTGCATGCCTACTAATGGGCCAAGCTCAGTTAATCTTTTCTTTCAGAATACAACTCAGTGGCCATGTGGAAACTTTTGGAACAGTCGATCGCGGCCCAATTAACCTATGTTGGTTCATCGGGTCCCTGCAGTGAGTTGCACTTCGATTCGATCCATAATGGTGTTTAAGTATAGTTCGACTGCGAGGAGCTTGGCTACACTCCGGTTCTAGACAAGATTCCTAATACATGATGAGACCAGTCAATGTAATATTTAGCCACATGCTTCATCGTCTATGGGGAGATATCGAGATCACATATGGTCTCGATTTGGGAGCCGAATAAGGTTCAAGGCCTCTAAATTAGAAGCATACTACTCATAATCATCTACTATATTAGATTAGGAATTTACTATCCTTGAAGAGTAACATTTTTATGCAAGCATGATGAATCAAGCACAATATACTGCATGCATCCAAAATGAGAGAGAAACATAATACAGACCACAGACTCTTGAACACAATTATAGATTAACTCAAGACATAACTTCCAGACATAGAACAAGAACTATTCATGCTTATGCTAAAATGTCATCATTAAGATGAAGGGAGACACACCCCTGCCTGACTCAAGACATAACTTCCAGACATAGAACAAGAACTATTCATGCTTAAGCTAAAATGTCATCAAGATGAAGGGAGACACACCCTGCTTTGGTAAGTGTGCAAAATTTTAGAGACATGTAGCGATCAGCTGGAAATGCTCCTCCTCAAGATGGAGCTCAATAAGCACAACAAGAAAGTGATCAAGAACCCTAAAAACCGACCTTAATGATGACTTATATACCCCATATAAAATGTCCATACAAATATACCAATAGGTATAAAAGTGGATAAATGGTCATGAGGGAATGACATCTCCCTTAATGGGCTGATATCAGTCTCGATATATTTTCGTAACATGGGGAATGTTACGATAATTCAAACTTCTAATGAAACACACCCAAGCTCTTACATGTAAGTAGCGCTAAGGGAATAGTTGCCTAGTAGAAAAGTTACATACATGTGGAAGTCTACAATAACCCAAAGGTAGAAATACATAAGAAGGTATACAAGAGGATATAATACTTACCTCAGAGTGTGAAACTTGATAAGTACTCTAGCTTACATGTTTGGTTCTACTAAAAGATGGTGTTGGCGCTCATCGCGTCCAACACCCATGCAGCCAATCGGATTTGCCCATTCTATGGCTCCCACGCGCGACTAGTGTGAGTACGCTTAGAAATGATTGGTTGCATTGTATTTATAATCAACTACCTTATGATTTGCAATGGTTGCTAATCCGATTCGATACAAGCACTTTCGAACCTACATAAAAGAGGAACAAAAGCTTTTTGAGGAGTCCTCTAACCAACAATCCCTAACACCTCTAAGGGGAACATTTTCCTACACTTTTCTTACTGAACCTGCACTTTTAGACATTAGTATCATAGGATCATGGTCTATCCCACCATATTCATTTCCTCCCTAGACCCCTCCAATCATTTTTATGCTTATTCACACTCATTCGTGCCCAACACCCATGCAACCGTGGGATTTTCCCATCCCGCGGTTCCCATATGTCCAACAGCGCGACCAGTGCAAATCACGGCTTAGAAATGATTGGTTTGCAACTATATTTGTAATGAAATACCCTATGATTTGCAATGATTGTCAATCCTCTCAATACAAGGACTCGAACCTACATAAAGAGGAACAAAATCTTTTTTCTTGAGTCATCTAACCAACACTCCCTAATACCTCTAAGTGCTTGAGAAGAAGACATTTTCCTACCCTCATTTGTGATCTTGCTCCACATGATTGCCATAGGACCATGAGCTATCTCCAGGTATTCATTTCCCCCCTAGACTACTCCAATCATTTTTATGCTTATTGGCCTGATATCAGGTCTCGATATACTCGTAACATGGGGAATGTTACGATAATTCAAGAGCTTCTAGTGAAGCACACCCAAGCTCTTACATGTAAGTAGCGCGAGGGCATAGTTGCCTAAGTAGAAAAGTTATGTAGATGTCGGAGTCCTGCAATAACCCAAAGGTAGAAATACATAAGAAGGTATACAAGGGGATAGAATACTTACCTCAGAGTGTGAAACATGATAAATACTCTAGCATACATGTTAGGTTCTACTAAAAGGTGGTGTTGGCTATTGAGGCTCGAGTCTTTACTAATACAAAGGGTATTACTGACAAGATTGGTCAATCAAATGCAAAAGGATAGGGTTCCACATCCGTCCGCCCCTCTCGCAAGTCCTGTGAAGATAAAATCAATCATATCAACTCGGAGGTACAACCTTCAGGCTCTGAGACTATAACGCTCATAGTAGAGCCTATCTGGGTTGCTCCAAAAAGTCTAGAGTGTCATCTAGCATGAGAGCTCTTGGTGGGGTGTGCTAGATGATCCAATCGGAGCACGGTCGCATGTATCTATGTGGAATACAACCTAATAACCATGTGGGGACTCTAAAAACGTTCCATCACGAACTACTAAAGATAATAAAGATAATAATTTGTCAGGGAGAGATATCAAACTCAATATATAAATTATGTTCATACATAAAGTTAGGACTAATGTTGCATTTCATTAAAATCGCATCGATCCGAGACATCGGATCACCATTCTAGAATGGGACGAGCATGCATGTCGTGCATGCATGCGGGCGGTGCATGCCCGTTTTGGTTGGGAGTTCGCTATTTCAGGCGCGTTTCTGCATCCACGTCTCATCAGCGCTTCCTCTTCTCTCAGCATTACCTTTTTCTCTTTGAACCCACCCTCCCCCCTTCTTTGTTTATTATATTTTGTACAAGTTTCTGTTTATCATGTTTTTCCACCCGCTGGGTGATGCTTTTTTTTCCACCCCCTGGGTGATGCTATTCTCTGGTATGTTTGTGTTGTCTCGTTTGTTGTGTTGGTGATGTGCGGTGCAGGGTTGGCGGCGGCATCATTCGACTTCTCCATGCGGGGTTTTGGGGCGATTCTATGCCTTACGTTTGTCTAAGCCCCTTGCGAAGGCTTATCACTAGGGGTTTTCCTCGAAAACCCGAAGGGCGAGGGTTTTTAATCCGGTGATAAGCTTTCGGCGGTACATCAACCACTCATCTATTAGCATTGTATTTTTTGGGGTCCAAATGATATAATTGAATTTTCCCTTTATTTTTAGGTGGGTAGTTAGCATGTGTGCGGCTACCCCATCCCCATTAATAGAAAATCTGGCGAGATGAATGAGAAGCCTATCTATGGGCGGTTTGTTGGTTTCTTCTTGAGTCCCATTCTAGAATGGGTCTCATGCGATTCCCATTTTTTATTGGAACCTTGTTATTTTACACAAAAAGGACATGCAAAACTTTTGAAACGACAATGCCCTTTTTCATGTGTGAATAAAATGTTAAGGAAATTACGCAGTCTACTTTTCTTGGTTAGCGAATTGAGAAGGTAAAGAGCATCACTAAAACCAATGAAAATGCTCTCACTATAAACAAAGTACTGATCTGCACTGAATTTTCATTCATAAATAATTTCATTGCATTGTATTTTCCGGTGGTCAAACCATGGTGGCCGTGTTGTCACAATGATTACACCTTTTTGTGGCACGAACCACCTAATAAGAACACGATGTGGAGCCCCCTTTGACCTGTTCCAAGCCACGGGAGAAACTTGAAGACAATAAAAACCTGCCTCAGGAGGTGCTTCATTGGCCACGATCTGGCCTGTCCAACTAATTTCACCACCTTCGTCTCATCTCCTTTTCGTCAATCAGCGGATCTTCCTATTGCTCCGAGCATGTAATCTAGTCGGGATAAGAAGCTGCGGCAAACATAATCAAGTTAGTTAAGAAAGGCATTTTCGAGTGAAAAAATGCAGTGCGAAAAGAAAGGCAATTCAGAGTGAAAATGCATTCCTGAGACCTTTCAAAATGAAAAATACAGGCCTGAGACCCTTTCTCGACTCACAAGTCGAGAAAGGTAGCTCAAAGTGAAAAAAGCAGTTCTGAGGCCCTTCAAAGTGAAAAATGCGAGGTCTAAAGGCATTTCCCGAGTGAAAAACGCATTTCTAAGACCCTTCAAAATGAAAAATATAGGCCTAAGGCTCACAAGTCGAGAAAGGTACAAACGGTTGAGGCCCTTCAAAGTGAAAAATACAGGGTCGAGGCCCTTGTCGAGAAAGGCAACTCAAAGTGAAAAACACAGTTCTAAGGCCTTTGAGATAAAAAAAAACATAGGTCGAAAGCCCTTTCTCGACTCATAGTGAAAAATGCAGGTCTAAGGGGCTTCAAAGTGAAAAACGCAGGTCTGCAAAATTAAAAAATGCGAGTCTAAGAAGGTCGAAAACGAATAACAAATTATGATTAATTAGACCTGATTCTCCTAATGTGCCCACTTTTCGAACTAAACAAAGTTAACAACTTACTAACGGATAAGCCTCAAGGTTAAGTGATAGAATATTCTATTGAATGTGAATTTAGCTCGTTAAAAATGGGACACCTATCCTATGTATTTTCTAATGGACAACATATCCGATGTATTTTCTAATGCACAACATATTCTATGCATTTTTTATTTATCCTTATATTTATACAATTATATGGACTGCATCAATGGTGTAGAGATTGATCTCGGCCGTCCATCTCTGAGATGGACGGCCCAGACGGTGCCACCTCGTAACACCCCAAGCATCCCCCCTTATTTGGGGCTTTTAATCTGGGCCCTTGAAATTGGGGCATTTTATCTAGACCGTCGATTAAAATTATTTGGGGCTTTTCATATGGGCCGTCGGTTTGAGCCCCCTTTATTTGGGGCTTTTCATATCGGTAGGTCAGTTTGAGAATCATGGAGGGATTTTTATTTTGATGAGTGGCGAACATTAGGCATGGCCAAACATATCCTATTGTTTTTAGCAAAGGGGTTTACATCAGGGAGCCTCCATTCGATGCATTCTTTCTGCGGCTATGGGGCTGCTAAGCGGTATACAGGAGGAGCTGCTTTGTTTATGATATCACGAGGGCTGTATTTCGATTTGGAAACGCGATTTTAAACCAAATTTTAAGGTTTGTTGGTATCTTTGCCATTGATTTGGTGCGAAATGATACGGGGCGTCTTTTAATTGGCCCGACTCTGTTTTGTTTACCTTGTTCTAATGTTCTAAATCGAGCTTTTTCTACCGTCTCTTCTCTTTGTCCATTGTTGCATTACTCTAAATCTTTGTGTTGTTCTTCTGAGGATCCAAAGCTGCGTCCGACCTTGATTTCAAAACGAGATCGATCACCAAGGTATTAGAATTAGAGACTAAAGGTGTTAATTGTTTGAAATGTTGATATATCTTGGGGACTATAAAATACAATGATGAGGTTGCCCCTTGTAGTTAAGGATCGGGGGTTTTACGTGCGATGAATGCTTGGGGCTTTGTCCGAGCAAGCGGAGAAATTTTGTCGGATCGGATAACTTAGATCTTTGCTAAGAAATTTGTCAAGACTTATCGTGTGTTTGCATTATCCCCATCGATATTAAAGACAAGGTGCTTCTTATTTGTTACAATTTTTACACGGACTATTTGTATTAATACTTTTTAAACATATTCTTGATTGCATTGACATGGTAGATAAGTATGTGCCAACTATATTTGATGCTAACAGAAGACAAAGTTGTGCATGCAAAGGGACTGTGCATTGCCTTCGATTTGTCTATTAAAAGGGACCATATAATACATGTGACAAGTACAAGGTGCTGCAAAATGAGGGTTAGTTCACTTTATGTTTTGCCTTTATCGAGCATTTTACATGCTTGTAGTCTCAAAGGGGTGTGCCGATGGTTTTTTACTTACAAGAAATAGGGTGTGTTTGATGTTAGAAGGGCGATAATTTAATTGGTGGTCATTCTATACGTTACTGCCGTGTGTTGGTCTTCTTGATGCATATATGACATACCTTCACCGGAATGCGTGCCAGACTTAATTTTAGAGCTTCCATTAAGCTTGGTGGGCAAGCCCAATATGGCTGCAGGTTTGGCTTTTTGTGCTCATGCCAACATGGCAAATGTATCTCGGGCATGTGAAGCTAGGCTTTATGCCTTTGTGTTTTGCAAAACTTGAGGGCTGTTTAAATCGGGAGGCCGGACATGGCGGATATTTTATAAACTTAGAAATGGCGGGGACTGATGCCGGTTTCTTGAGTTGGCTCCAACCCGAGACGGACACACATTCTGACCGAGCATCGATTCCTTTGTTTTTACATTTGCTTATATGGCAGTTCTAATAAGCTGGATGCCGGCAATGTTGGGAGCGACGCTTACTCCGGTGGATCCTTGTGTGGCATTTTGGATTCACCTTTTCAGATCTTATATGTTTGTCTTTGCTTGTGATCTTGCTTGCCATTGTGGGCATGTTATGCGTCAAGTAGGATCCCTTTCAATGTCGCGATTCTTTGAGAAGAGATGGCAATTTGGCGCTTGAGCTTTAACATTGGCAATGCATCTCATGTTCATGCTCTTGTATTTGGGTGGTTGTTTTTCGAGCCAAGATGTTTGATCCTCTTTATTAACTTTGTGTGCTTGGTCATTTTGTAGGGCGAGCGGTGTAGCTACACTAGTACGGTCATGGGCTGGTTTTTGGACACTGCCCTTATCAACATACCCTTGGGTTTGTTCACTTCCCTTGAAGTTATCAATAGAAAGTGTCGTTATCGATAATGCCACAACATTTAGAAGTTTTTTTTTTTTCTTTGGCGATAAACATCGCGTAGAATCACTGTTTATCGCCTATCTTTGGACTTGCTCGATTTTTGCATCCAATCTCTTCTCGGGACTCGTTTTAGCATTGATCCCAAGCATTCAACTACTAGGATTTAGAAAGCGAATGCTTATTTTTCACAGGCTAGTAGATCAACACTTCGTTCTTTGCGGTCAATTTGTATTAGTTAAAGGTGATCCAAGGCCACACGATCTAACTTGCGTGAAACATAGAAAGCATACCCAATAATAGCAAATAACTTTACCACCTTAGCTCAGTTTTGTGGTCCTATTTTTAGACACGGGATCATGTTTGTTAAAGTTTGTGTTGTTGTTCTCTGAGGGGATGCAAAGGCTGCATTTGACCTTGATTTGAAAAGGATCAGTCCACCCATGTAGCAAAAAGATATTTTTTGTTCTTTGTGCATTATGATCACAACAATTTATTTCTCATTATTTCTTTTCGTTTCTTAATGTGTAGGCGGCAATCCTTCTCCAAAAGGCTAGTTCCTTCATCAGCGGCAAGAATATCACTCAAAAAAAGGCAATTGAGTGAAAGTGCATTCACGAGACCTTTCAAAATGAAAAATGAGGGCTGAGACCCTTTCTCGACTCACAAAGTCGAGAAAGGTAGCTCAAAGTGAAAAAAAGCGATTCACGAGGCCCTTCAAAGTGAAAAATGCAGGTCTAAAAGGACTTTCAGTGAAAAGCATTTCTAAGACCCTTCAAAATGAAAAATATAGGCCTAAAGGCTCACAAGTCGAGAAAGGTACAAACGGGGGTTCGAGGCCCTTCAAAGTGTAAAAATACTGGTCGAGGCCCTTGCCGAGAAAAGGCAACTCAAAGTGAAAACACAGTTCTAAGGCCTTTGAGATAAAACAAGGTCGCTAAGAGGAGGTTTGCCCTCCATGGCCGAGGGTGAAGTGGCTTAAATCATAGTTCAAAAGTCATATTTTGGCATATTTGGATTACTTCATTATGTAAACATATATACTACTATATTCTTGCAAGCATGTGTTCTTGAAAACACATGTTGAGCTTTTCCATATAATCATTTTGATGCAGCTCAAGATATGTTAATTACATAGCTTCACCTCTCACTTGGATATATAAGATCGGATTCTTCAACGGGGATTGAGTTGAGCTAATTCCTTCCACCAGCTCTTCCCGGTTTGTCGAGTAAATCTTTGATAATATATCTCCTTCTCTAACTTCATAACATGATGGTGCCACGAAAATACATTGAATCATGTGTCACTTTAGTTCTACCGGGCAAGGTCTCATCTGCCTGAGTTACCTTGGATTAGAAAGCGGTGCTCCTAGGAAAGCAACCACCACTGCAGCGGGTATCAAAATTTGTTTTTCCACAAATTATTAAAACGGACTTTTACGAGGAAATTTGAATTGGCAAGACCTCCCTTTTCTGAGAAAATTGGACACAAGTTTGACCATCGACATTCAAAATTTCGGTCATTCAAAATTTCAAAATTCAAAATTTCAGTCATTCAAAATTTCAAAATTCAAAATTTCGGTCATTCAAAATTTCCTTCAG
The DNA here is from genome assembly GCA_021234155.1 of Isoetes taiwanensis. NCBI lineage: Eukaryota > Viridiplantae > Streptophyta > Lycopodiopsida > Isoetales > Isoetaceae > Isoetes > Isoetes taiwanensis. The sequence continues at coordinate 1,550,985 of JAJEKV010000117.1, read as the reverse complement.
GAAAGCACATCTGAGAAATACAATTAAGCTTTCGGACTACTAAGAGGCGGCTTTAGGCTGCATGCCTAAGCAAAAAATTGGGCCAAGGGAAGAACTTCCACTTGAACAATGGCAACAAATTTACGTAGATGAGAGGTTCTTCAAAAGATCGACATTATTATTGTAGGCGTTAATTTGTCTTTGGAAGAAGCTTACAAGCCCGGTTGGTGCGTTTCTGCACAAGTTGTTTCAAGCAACTTGGTTGGTTCTTGGTTCTATCTCGGCAAACAGCAATTTTATTTGCAACTACATAGAAGATGGGTGGAAGAAGCGAGTCAATGAAGCTGTAGTAAGTTAGTGGCTTTTTGTGGCATAAGAAGCGAGAGTCGTGTATGTTGGTTCATTTCTGCATATCCGGAAGTAATGGACCAGTTGTGGTTTAAGCGTGACATAAGAAATAGAAATCCGTATATTGACTCATTCTTTGCATGATTCATTGAAGAGATGACTGGTTTACCGCATGTTGCCGGTGCTTCAAGACTAAAAGCCGACTTGTTACATGCCCCTCGGTCCATCGCCATAAATTTGTTGTGAGGCTGAATTTGACCTATTCCTTAAAATTAATGTTCAAGAAAGAAGTTTGAGTTTATTACCCTGCTTGAGAGACATTGTAGCTTCATCATGATCATAATCCATAATTTGAACCCCAATGCTTCCCATTGCATGATTAGGTTTCGACTGGGACCAGTTCGGGTAAGTTGCGGTATAGGGGATGCCAATTGGTGGCGGTGGCAAAATGGTAACAATACTTTATAGCCAAAACCCCAAAACCCCTATGACCCCTACTATCACGTCGGAAAAGGGTAAAAAATTGTCCCCTCCCATTGATGCACGTGGTTTTGACAGGTTCCACAAGGTGACGCCCCCTTGGGCAAATGTTGGGAACCTGTCAAGGATATGTGGTCTTTATTGATATGAAGTCATTTCTCACACATGGAACTTATTAACAATTTGCTATCTTCAAAGCCGGGTCTTCGTTATCCTGCTTCTACTTCCATCATCCACTCTTCAAAGTAAATAACGGAATACCTTATTAAAAACCTTATGAATAAGCAAGCAAATCTGCAATGTGCTCTGCTAGCTTCCACCATAACCTGAAGCTTGGCATTGTAGCAGACGTGATCGGCTCCAGGTAACGAAGTTGCTCGAACAAAAGAAAGGAAAAAGAAACGGGCAAGATGACCATGGACTATCTGGACCGTCGAAATAACTTGTAAGCCAAATATAGGCCATCTATATATTTTATTGGTTCACGGTGATTGCCCGTTCTTTGGGCATAAGTTAGGGAACCTGTAAGTTGGGTCTGTTGTCATTGCCTTTCTTCGACATTGCCTTTTTTTATTTCATAATCAAGAAGTGGAAATAGAAATATTGAATTGTACACATGCTATTTACAATGTTTAAAGTAAATATTCTAACAATGCAATCACATGTTGTAACATCTAATTCACATTGATGTGTAAAGAATTTACATACTACACAAATTGGCCAAATACATTGGCTCTGAACTTCACAAATTATTTGGTTAAGTTAAGCTTAGAAAGCTGCATTTACATATTACATAACCCGACAAATTCATTGTCTAAATTAAATTTAGAAAATTTTGCACAAAATATCTAGACAAAGAATGTGTCATTTTGTCCATTGTTTAAAAATATATTTTAATAGCAAATTGTGACTTTGAAAAGCCTTAGTTATTTGTAAAGGTTTTATTAAATTTGTGACAAATTAATGGTAAAATTTGCTCCTTGCCACGAACCTTCACAAATTTTATAGATATCTGTTGTTCCCAAAACAAAAGAGCCAAATCTCAATTGTAGAACATACTTGATCCATCTTTGAATTACCACATTTAAATGGGGTAAAAGCCAATATTTTGTACCTTTGTTTTTGTATACTTGGATAATCCTCGATAAAAAGTGAACTTGTATGCGTTTGTTTTTCGATCTTTTTATAAGCTGCTATGGTCCAGTTCACGTAACTTGTACTTGTTGTGAAATCCATCAAACTTACAGCGTTTTAAGACTTTGAATGTTAGCATAACTTTACGAACTTTCACATAATGTTTTGTCCTAAAAGCGAGAATCCATCTTCAATCTCCACATAGTCCACTCTTGTCCATAGTCCATCTAAATCTGCGGTAAAAATAAGCGTAGCACATGCACGGATGGTGAGCTTTTACGTGATGGCCTCGAGAAATATTTGGCAGTCTCTCCAAATGACATGGCTACATCAAATCAAGGTAGCCTAAATAAGCCCGCGATACTCATGATCCCCGCATTTTTTTTCGGTAGAAAAAGTTTATAGAACCTTTTTAGCGGCAAGTTGGGAAGACAATGGAGCACCTCGATTGTGATACGGAGAGGCAAGGGTAGCATACCTCCATCGGTAACTCGGATCATCGACACTTCCCTCTCCTTCAGGTCACATCCATGAAGCTCCAAGCGCAACAAACTATGATCTGATTGTAAGAGGCGCAAAGCTAGAGACCACAATTTAATATGCGGTGGTATTACATAGATCAATATAACGCAGATTGCCATAAACAATAACTATGTCCACTCATCTACTATATTTACTCTAAAATATCTGAAAATAGACCAACAAAGGTGTACGGATATGTAGCTCACGGACGGAGGCTTTAATAGTGTCGATATGCCACGATAACATCGCAGAGACTGACCTGAATAATTTTGCTCTCTCTACACATAAAATTATCACCTTAATAATGGTAAAGCACAAAGCGTAATCATAAGCAACGCCATGAAAATACTACATGCTAACAGAGAGAGGAAATAAAATGGGAAGCACCTTGGAAATGGGAAGTTTCTTCTGCCGAGATCCTTATAAGCGTTTCTCCAAATCTTTGATATCTATATCAAATTCCTTTTCCTGAATGAAAGGGAATTTAAAGCGAAAGCATAGTGTCCAAAATCATGACGTTTAATCCACTATAGCACATATGTAACTTCATGACAAAGCGATCCAATAAATATCAAAAGGTAGCCCTTGCTATCTATCTTGTCAAACGTTTTATGTAGGCGAAAGTAGATTACCATTATTTAGTGGTAAAGCTATTGATCAAATGCATCTTAAGTAAGCGCCTTTCATGGAATGGCATTAACATTGTCCGCATCTATGATGCGTGAAGCGTTGAAGTTGCTAAAGGTGCACATCTTCCATGCATTCTACATATATAAGATACTTTTATTTCAGTCCACAAAGTTTAAGCGGAGCATTCAAAACTTACAGGGCCAAGAATCTCGAAAAAGTCGATTCACGAGGTGGTGGTTGAATAGCCTTGCAAGAGGAAGCGAGCGAAGAAAAACCCCAATAGATGCGGTCGCGGGGAGCATTACAATTCCAGCATACTTGTTTTCCTCTCTCTTCAAATTTGACATAAATCTTGCGACTCTTTGCCATGAACTTGTCGAGGAAGAATTTTTTCGATAACCTTAATTTATCAACGAGTTCTTGATTTTGTTTTCAAGAACGACTATGGAAGAATGGCTCTGTTATGCCCTTCACAAGAACGGGCTATGGCAAGAACGGCTCGCGGAAAACAATGTCGCGGACTCTTCAAAAGAGATAAAGAAAGCCGACTCCATAAGAGATAAAAAAAGGCGAAGTTTTTTCCATTGCTTTGGCAGGAGCGGCGATGGCATAACAGAGCTCTGCTCTACCCTTCAAAAACAGTTATGGGAAGAACGACTTCTGCTATGCCCTTCAAGAACGGCTATGGCAAGAATGGCTCTGTCGAAACAATCTTGGGGACTCTTCAAAGATCAAATCGGTGAAAAGCGGGACATATTATTGAGAGAAAGTGGGCTCTTTTGCGGGTTTTGAAGGCCGAACACACAATCCGATAATGTGGAGGTGCTAAATCAGAGAGGCGGGAGCTTTAAATTGGAGGATGAATTAGAGCGGGTAGGAGGTGTAGAAATGGCTTCCCTATCAATGGCGTCGAGAAATGGAGCTGCCACTAGCGGTTGTGCCTCCACCACTATTGCCTAGGTGCGGGGGTCATGTTGCTGCAGGATTTAGGCCACGTTCCCATGGAAACAATAGGACTTCCAAATATCCATGAGCTCCATACCCTAACGAATATAAACGGATGCGCATCTTGCAAAGCGGTTTGACATAAATCTTGCGACTCTTTGCCATGAACTTCGGAGGAAGAATTTACCGATGATAACCCCGCATCAAGCGAGTTCTTGATTTTGTTAGAACCATATTTAGCTCGCATAACCTACGATCACGCAGCGGCGCAATAATCCAACAAAAAGCAGGGAACAAAGCTTTGGCGATGAAGCTTTATGCCATTTAATAGGTGTCGGTTAGCGGTTTATGTGAGTGGTTTGTTTAGCGACAAAAGCTACCTCGGCATTTACAACCTATAATCGGTTTTAGCGGTCATCAACATATTACGGTATATTCCAAAGATATACTCAAGATATGCCACAACCCCATACAAACGAGGGTTTGCCCCCCTAGGGGCAACCCAAAAAACATAGGTCGAAAGTCCTTTCTCGACTCATAGTGAAAAAAGGGGCTTCAAAGTGAAAACGCAGTCACGCAAAATTAAAAATCTGCGAGTCTAAGAAGGTCGAAAGCGAGAATAACAAATTATGATTAATTGGACTGATTCTCTAATGTGCCCACTTTTGAACTAAACAAAGTTAACAACTTACTAGCGGATAAGCCTCAAGGTTAAGTGATAGAATATTCTATTGAATGTGAATTTAGCTTCGTTAAAAATGGGACACCTATCCTATGTATTTTCTAATGGACAACATATCCGATGTATTTTCTAATGCACAACATATTCTATGCATTTTTTATTTATCCTTATATTTACAAGAATTTATCGCGGCGGTTATCACCGGGCTACTTTCCTCGGTTTTTAGTTTGTGTCTTTAAGAAAAAAAGGAATAGTCATTATTTTCCTTCAAATTAATCAAGCATTACAAACAACTCATAAAAAATTCACCATAATATTGTAGTTGGTCAATAACAATGATGCCATTTTCCTAACCTTATAAATTTGAGTACATCGTTAATAATTTTTAGTTGGGAACCGTGATGTATTCAAAGGGCCTAGTGTGTGTTCAAATGCGTTAAAAAATGTTCATCTTATGGCTATCCATATTCATATGGAAGCAAACATTATAGTTTTTGAGGCCGGATATGTTGCGGTACATGGGATCATGACTTTGTTGTAGCTACATACCACTATATAATGGGCAAAATAACTAAAACATTCTATTAAAAAACTCAAATGTGTGGAATTTGTTTAAAATAGTCAGCAGTTTGTGGGTTCAGAAAAAAAGAGAAGCTATTTGGAATGCCACGTTTCATATAGAAAGACCGATAGAGATAAAAAAATAAAAATCTTTTCAATGACGTGGACAACATACTTAAGTTTAATACCTTATGAGGTGGGTAAACTTATGAGGTGGGATGGCATGTTTTAATATTGAAGGCTTAAACGACTACATTGCTCAGCAGTATAGTGAGGGGACGAATAATCTATTATCTGTAGTATCAACAATAATTTGAATTGGATTTGCAAGTTAGAAGACGAATAATTTCTATTAGAAAACTGGCACATATTCTTTGGATTCAAAAAAAATATGTGTGCATTACATCTGTTGAATTCAAATCGTACTCATCTGCACGATCTGCACTACATTGCCCAAGCACCTGCATGAGGTGTCAAAGCCACAGGTAGATTACCTTTACCTTTGTGTTAGTATCTTCTTATTATTTCTCTTGCAACACTAGCAAGTTCTTTCGCGAACATCATTGCTTCACCTGTTGTCTCTAAACAAATAGGTGCAAAAGCATGAATACCTTCTCTGGCAGAAGTAAGCAAATAGGTGCAAAAGCATGAATACCTTCAAAGTTAAGCAAATAGGTGCAAAAGCTCATATACCTTTCTCTCGGCGAGAATTTTGTTCTTATTCTTCTTGTAGATGCATCGAATGAAATTTGGTTCAAGGAGTGCATAATGCCTTGGAGTTCCTTATGTGCTCTAGGTTCAAAATCTTGATTGAATTAATGCCATTCCTTTTTTTTTTATGATTCATATCAGCTTATGTGCCAAGTTTCAAATAGCATGAATGCTTCATGACCTTATGGTAATGAATAACTTTGTAGCTCTGCCGAGATCATATTGAGATCTCAAAGCAGGCAAACTTTAGTGCGGGAATTTCGACTAGCATTGGTATTCAAGTATGTCATTCCACGTTTTGAGAAATTAAAAAGGCAAGCAAAAGCAACGTGGTATGGCTTCTGGCTTCGACTACACGCTCATGAATATTTCTTTGCCGAAAGTGCTACTTGTCAATTCTTGGGTGGGCTTTTAAATCCCTTGCCTTGCGATCCTTGATTTCCCTTCTTTGCGGTTTTGCTGTTGTATTGCTTTCATTCGCGAAATTCATTGCAAAATTTGGCGAGTAGTCCCGGGACCACGAGTCGCATTCATTTCATTTTCGAATCCGGCCCGGTACCATACTGTAAGAACCTAACCTACATGTTTTGGAGTTCGCATTTTGAACATGATTGTCCCACGGATCATCAACGTCGGCATTGCCACATTATTCTTCAATTCGAGGGAAAAATATATGCCCTAGTTTTACATTACTGAAGAAAGGCCGCGGAATGCCCAATTGGCATCCTGACCTTTCCGGCTCCTTTTGCATAATTGATTATACAACCCGCGAGTGGCGCCGCCAGTGATACGCTCAAAATTTCATTCGAAATTTTATGGTCCTTCAAATTCTCAGGTGAAATTTTGTCCACCTTAAAATTTTGTCAGTTCTTGATTGATTCCAAGATTAGCTTTGCATTTTACGTTGTTCGATTGATTTTAGCATTAGCTTTGCATTTCCGGCGTTTTCATTGCCGGCTTGGTATTTCCGACCATGGCTATGGTGTTTACATCCTATGTTTGCCACTGATGGGCCCCTGTTTTTGCACTCTGCACTGTTAGACAGCATTGTTAGAGAGGTATTTGCACTCTGTGCAAGAGGCCTTCATTTGGTGGATTGGACTCATCTGCAAGATATGAATCAAGCTATTGAATCAAGCTATTGAATCAAGCTATGAACTCCTGAAGAATCAAGCTGAAAAAAACTTCTGATAGGATCATTGCTTTTGGAAGAAGATAGATAGGAAGTAAAAACAGGAATCGGCTCTGAAAGGGAAAGATCGATGGAAGAATAGTGAAAAAAGTTCCCCTGTTTGCACCTTGTTTTTGCTGTGAAGAAATCCCAAATCCTCTGTTTTTTCTTTACATCATGCGAGGAGAAAATCCCGGCGCTTCGGACCATCCCCCTGAGAACCCGATGCTGAGAATAAAGGTCGATAAACGGAACCAATACGTGTAGAGCCCGTGCAAGGTCGCGATAGAAGCCGCATTCTTGGGTGCGGTGTAATGACGAAAGTGCAAAAAGCAAGTAGCGAGCGCGCCGAAAATCGCAGAGACAATTCGGCCGGACATTTTATTTTGCGAAAAAATGAGATCAAATAAGGGAGAAATTTTAAGGTGGTCAAAATTCATTATCCAAGAACACAACATGGCGACAAATGCCTCAAAGATGCGGGGAATTGTCACCAATCACAAACCCGCCATAATCGAAAACCAATCACAACTTTTCTTAGATTTATTGTGGTTTTGCGGCTCAAACTCTATTTCTACGACCTTTGGAATCCGGTAGAAACTAAAAACCGAGCTTCAGTTTAAGACTAAAACCCCACCTAACTCTCAGAGTAACTTCAGTCTGCTCACAAACGCCATCTCTTAAAGGCCGCTCTCGACTCCCTGTTTGCCCTCAGCTTAGGGCTCCACCCTGCTTTTATAATACCGGAGAGAATCATCGCGAAGTTTCCAGAATCATCCACAGCTCTCCAGCCCACGAATCATCCAGAGCATTCGAGGCTCTCCCTGCCATGTGACCGCAGTTTCCAGAAAGGTCGATACCGTTCTTAAAATTTTAGGGCCTTACACGTGTATATTTTAAAGGTAGGCCCAGGCATGCACAACTTTTATTAAGTTGCCCCCTTACCTTCCAAATTACAATTATATATTAGAGATACAATTGTGTAGAGATTGATCACCGTAGTCCATCTCGATATGGGACGACTGAGATACCACCTCGTAACACCCCAAGCATCCCCCCTTATTTGGGGCTTTTAATCTGGGCCCTTGAAATTGGGGCATTTTATCTAGACCGTCGATTAAAATTATTTGGGGCTTTTCATATGGGCCGTCGGATTTGAGCCCCCTTTATTTGGGGCTTTTCATATCGGCCGTCGGATTTGAGAATCATGGAAGGATTTTTATTTTGATGAGTGGCAGAACATTCCGGCATGGCCAAACATATCCTATTGTTTTTAGCAAAGGGGTTTACATCCGGGAGCCTCCATTCGATGCATTCTTTGCAGCTATGGGGGGGCTGCTAGAGCGGCGCCACAGAGGAGCTGCTTTGTTTATGATATGCAGGCTGTATTTCGAGCTGGAAGCACGATTTTAAACCAAATTTTAAGGTTTGTTGGTATACTGCCAGATTTGGTGCCGAAATGATCTGGGACGTCTTTTAATTGGCCCAGCTCTGTTTTGTTTGCACTGTTCTAATGTTCTAAATCGAGCTTTTTCTACCGTCTCTTCTCTTTGTCCATTGTTGCATTACTCTAAATGCTGTGTTGTTCTTTACAGGGATCCAAAGCTGCGTCCGACCTTGATTTCAAAACGAGATCAGTCACCAAGGTATTAGAATTAGAGACTAAAGGTGTTAATTGGTTGAAATGTTGATATATGCGCAGGGACTATAAAATACAATGATGAGGTTGCCCCTGTAGTTAAGGATCAGGGGTTTCTGTGCAGTGAATGCTTGGGGCTGTCAGAGCAAGCGGAGAAATTTTTGTCAGATCCAGATAACTTAGATGCTGCTAAGAAATTTGTCAAGACTTATGCGTGTGCTGCATTATCCCCATCTGATATTAAAGACAAGGTGCTTCTTATTTGTTACAATTTTTACACCAGACTATTTGTATTAATACTTTTCTGGCTTATATTCTTCAGTGCATTGACATGGTAGATAAGTATGTGCCAACTATATTTGATGCTAACAGAAGACAAGTTGTGCATGCAAAGAGGACTGTGCATTGCCTTTGATTTGTCTATTAAAAGGGACCATATAATACATGTGACAAGTACAAGGTGCTGCAAAATGAGGTTAGTTCACTTTATGTTTTGCCTTTATCGAGCATTTTCTGTAACTGTAGTCTCAAGGGGGTGTGCCCGATGGTTTTACTTACAAGAAATAGGGTATGTTTGATGTTAGAAGGACGATAATTTAATTGGTGGTCATTCTATCTGTTCTGCCGTGTGTTGGTCTTCTTGATGCATATATGACATACCTTTCGCTGGTACGTACTTAGACTTAATTTTTAGAGCTTCCATTAAGCTTGGTGGGCAAGCCCAATATGGCTGCAGGTTTGGCCTTTTTGTGCTCATGCCAACATGGCAAATGTATCTCGGGCATGTGAAGCTAGGCATTATGCCTTTTGTGTTTTTGCAAAACTTGAGGCCTGTTTAAATCTGGAGGCCAGACATGGCGAATATTTTATAGAAGCTTAGAAATGGCAGGACCTGATGCCAGTTTGCTGAGTTGGCTCCAACCAGACAGACACACATTTACAGCCAGCATCGATTCCACTGTTTTTTACATTTGCTTATATGGCAGTTCTAATAACTGGATGCCAGCAATGTTGGAGCAGACGCTTACTCCAGTGGATCCTTGTGTGGCTGGATTCACCTTTTCCAGATCTTATATGTTTGTGCTGCTTGTGATCTTGCTTGCCATTGTGGGCATGTTGTATGTCAAGTAGGATCCCTTTCAATGTGCGATTGCTGCAGAAGAGATGGCAATTTGAAACTGCTTGAGCTTTAACATTGGCAATGCATCTCATGTTCATGCTCTTGTGGCTGGGTGGTTGTTTTCTGAGCCAAGATGTTTGATCCTCTTTATTAACTTTGTGTGCTTGGTCATTTTTGTAGGGCAGAACAGTGTAGCTACACTAGTCTGGTCATGGCTGGTTTTTTGGACACTGCCCCTTATCAACATACCCTTCAGGTTTGTTCACTTCCCTTGAAGTTATCCAATAGAAAGTGTCGTTATCTGATAATGCCACAACATTTAGAAGTTTTTTTCTTTTGCTGGCCGATAAACATCGCGCAGAATCACCTGTTTAATACTGCCTATGCTGGACTTGCTCGATTTTTGCATCCAATCTCTTCTCGGGCTACGTTTTAGCATTGATCCGGCATTCAACTACTCCAGGATTTAGAAGCGAATGCTTATTTTCCTGGGCTAGTAGATCAACACTTCGTTCTTGCGGTCAATTTGTATTAGTTAAAGGTGATCCAAGGCCCTGATCTGACTTGCGTGAAACATAGAAAGCATACCCAATAATAGCAAATAACTTTACCCTGTAGCTCAGTTTTGTGGTCCTATTTTAGACCTGGGATCATGTTTGTTAAAGGCTGTGTTGTTCTCTACAGGGATGCAAAGCTGCATTTGACCTTGATTTGAAAAGGATCAGTCCACCCATGTAGCAAAAAGATATTTTTTGTTCTTTGTGCATTATGATCACAACAATTTATTTCTCATTATTTCTTTCGTTTCTTAATGTGTAGCTGGCAATCCTTCTCCAAAAGGCTAGTTCCTTCATCAACGGCAAGAACATGAATGATAGAGGGCTTTTGCAGTCCTGAGCAGCATAGGTATGCATTGTTGAACCATTTTTTGAATGCCTTCATTTTGATATGGATTTTATCTTCATGCTTTTATCTGCCATATTTTCAAGTGGTACCTTCTGTCTGATCTGTATCTACAGCAACATCAAAACCCAAATACAACGAGCCTATTAAGGAAGAAGTGTACCTTGTCTGGAGATGCCTTGCTTTCTCTAATTGTTCTCAAAGGTTGAATATGACTCATCAATGCATTAGTTCATTTGGTCCCTATACAAATGAGGCGATATAACAGATATATTGAGGGAGCTTCCAAAGGCAACCCTGTTCCGTGGCTGCGCAGCAAAGTAGTATGGTAATGTTGTGAATTTGTTTTGGTTTTCATGTAATGATGTCCTTGAAGATTGCAAAATTGGGTTTTGGAGAAGGGTTGTGGTGATACCTCAGTTACTATGCTTGTGATGGATGATTCATAATTGGAACACTGTTCGTCAAGCAGAATCTTATGTATGTTGGATGCGAAATGGGAATGATTTTAAGTCTTCTGCAGATTTGTCAAGCATGTACAAATTGCATAACCTCTGCATGTGTACCTTTTCTTTTTTTAATAACAACTCGAGCATTTTGTAGAAGAGATGGATTGTGCAAGTTTCAAATCACTCATGGGGTTTGATGTTTTAGTTAATTTAGATTAATATGAAAAATGATATTTTCTCCTCTTTTATGCCTCTATATTTGAATGCCATTTAGGAGTAGTTTTGAATAGAGTGACGATTTTATTAACATCCCCAAGTAGATCAGTACGCATTTCAATAACATATTACCTTTAGAATATGCAAGGCATTTCAATAACATATTACCTTTAGAATATGCAGTGCAAGGAGCTTGTGGAATTTACTTTGACCAAATCATTGTGCATCTAGTGATAATTTTAATGTGCATACATTTGCAAAATAGGAAAAGAAAATTATAGCAGAATTGTAGGCCCATCATAAATGTAGGACCACTAAGAGAAGTTGAAGTTGTTGATGCAGTTGTGTAGTTGTCTGCATAGACAACTCCCTGATGTATTTAAATGAAGAATAGAAGTAGCTTATGATCCTTTTTCTAGATTCTCTTGGTAGTACACGAGTTTGTGTAGCTGTTATGGTGCAAGTTTCTCTCTAAGAGATAAGATTGTTGATTGAGTTTGTGTAGCTGTTATGGTGCAAGTTTCTCTCTAAGAGATAAGATTGTTGATTGTCGTAGGTGTCTATCCACCTATGTTGACTCGTCAACAAAAGTCATTTTGAAGCTAGAGCTCATGTCTATTGTATTAATTGATGTCTTCCTTTGCAATTTTTGCCTAATGGCTTAGCTCATGTCTATTATATTAATTGGCATTTTCCTTTGCAATTTTTGCCTATTGCCCTCGTGTTAGGATGTTTATGGCCTTCACGTGTTACATTTCAAAGCACGTTCTCACAAAATTGAATATTGACATTTGTGTTCGTAATTGTCGGATGTTGGTTATGCTCTTACATGTCGGACGGGCTTTTTTTGGTCGCCATGAATGTTAAAAATCAATTCAATTGATAGACATATGGATCTTGTACTTGTTGCTTCATTTGTGCTAATATGGCATGTGTATTTCAAGAGACTCATTTGAGACAATGCCAGTTATCACGCCTTTCATAACGCAAAAGAATTCCGTTACCTTAGGACCGTTATAGTTATTGCCACCGATTCATTGGGGCTAAGAGTGTATTAAGAGCATGTCTAATGGGACCACCATCTCGAGATGAACACGACATGGTAGATGAGGGGAGGATTGAATTGTTGGTATATGGAAGAGCTTGAGGTATCAAAAGCATAACCAATGGTAGAGTAATCATAAAGAAAAGGATTAGAGCATTGGCAAAATTGCAAGACATGCTATTTTGGGGCCCTACAATGCATGTCAATGTAGGTAGAGGATTTTATTCGGATGTTAAGTAAACTATAGTTCATAGACCCATTCATAGTACAAAATGCACCTTTCAACTACAAATAGTGTATACCAATGTCTAACATCGAGTGTTCCTGAGAAAGCCCAAACTAATTCACCCAGGACTCAAGGGCAAGCTTTTTGTTTGTACATTTCATACTACGTTTGAATTTGCCTCTAATAAAATTGGATATGCATCAAGAATAAGAAAATAAATGAAGCTGATAAAGAACAAAATATTTATCAAAGAGTTTGTTTGTCAATGAGGTGTGTGGATGCATGTAAACTGTTCACCAAATATCTATGCTCATTGTTAGAGGAGATGCAATTTAACATGTTGAGCCAAAGACACCCTACATTTGAAAAAAGTGGGGGAACACCCTTCACCAAGAATGGATGCTTTGCCGAATAAAGTTGTACCCAATAGGATTATAGTCAAAGTTTGCTTAGGTCATCGTGGAGTCATCAGATGAAATCTAATTGCAAGTCTCCCTTCTAATAAACAATGATGAGCTCCATTGAATGGCCATCAGGCAAAGGGTTTAGCTTAAAACTTCAAGACTTTGGACTAGATGCATACTGCCATTCCTGCCATTCTTAATCTTGGATTTTCTTCCCGATTTAAGTAAACCATAGTTCATAGACCCATTTTTAGTACAAAGACTTGTCATTAATATATATACACGTATATCACATGCTGGGGCATCGTGGACATTTTATATAATATATCGATCTTGACCGTTCGTTCTTGAGGTGGTGCATTTATGGCCCTCAGATCTGATGGGGGGCATGCATGAGCATGCATGGGGGCATGCACCACATCTTGGGACCATTGGATCGAAAGGGGAAGAGAAATCTTAGCCCTTGATTTTTCTTAGGAAGGTGCAAGGAAGGTGGCAAAAAGTGGATTTGGTGTAGCAAATCTTAGCCGTCAGATCAAAATGTGAGCATAAATCCTAGCCATTGGCTTTTTAATATTAAATTGATTTTTGTTTTTTGAAGGTGTGAGGTGGCACTCTCATTAATAAAAAGATAATGAGGTGGCAGAACATTTATGAGTGGACTTTCTCGGAAGCTTCTTTCTGTATAATCGGCTTCAGAGGCACGTAGCTTACTTGGAGGGGTGGGATGAAGGTGGGACCCCGCCGTTGGATTCCTTTCAGGGGAGCTTTCCAATGAGTGGTGCTTTGGCACTATTTTGTATGCCTGCGATAGCAACGGATCGAACACTAAGAATATTTTTGGAATCTTCGAGATTCAAGGAATCTATAGTAAGTTGAGGGAATCTAGGAGAATCTTTATAGGATCTTAGGGAATCCAGATGAATATCATGAGAATCTTAGAATCTATGGGAATCCTAAGAGAGCATCTTTGAGAATGTAAGGGAATCTAAGGGAATCTTGATAAAATCATTAAGAACCTAGAGGAATCTTGGGGAGTCTGGGGGAATCTTTATAGAATCTATGGGAACTAGAGGAATCTCGAGAGAATCTATAGGAATCTCAAGTGCTTCTTAGGGAATCTAGGGGAATCTTGATAAATTTCTTAAGAATCTAAAGGAATCTTAATGGAATCTCAGAGAATCTAGAATAATCTAGAGGAACCTTGATAGAATCTTGGAGAATGTAGAGGAAACTTGGGGTTTCTTTTGGAATTTAGAGAAATATTATAGAATCCTAGGGAGTCTCAAATGAATCTTTGGGAATCTAAGAGAATCTAAAGGAATCTTCATAAAATCTTTAAGAATCTATGGAATCTAGATGGAGTTTTAGAGAATTCTAGGAAATCTTAATAAAATCTAGGGGAATCTCGTGAGATTCTTAAGAATCTAGGGGAATCTTTGTAGAACATTAAGAATCTAAGAGAATCTTTGGGAATCCAAGAGAATCTAAGAGGAACTCAAGAGAATCTTTGGGAATCTAGGGGAAGCTTTCTAAAAATTTTGGAAATCTTAGAGAATCTAAGAGAATCTTCATAGAATCTTGAAGAATCTAGGAGAATCTTCCTAGAATCTTAGAGAACCTAGAGGGATCATGGGATAATCTTTGGGAATCTCAGTGAATCTTGGGGAATCTTAAGAGAATCTATGGAAATCTACGAGAATCTAAGGAAATTGTCATAAACTCTTTAAGAATATATGGGAATTTAGATAGAATCTTGGAGAAACCTAAAGGAATCTTAATAAAATCTAAGTGAGTCTCCATAGAATTTTTAGAATCTGGGGGATCTACGAGAATCTTGGTGCAATTTTGGAAAATCTAGGGGAATCTTCATAGGATCTTAGAGAATCTAGAGGAATCTCAAGGGAATCTTAGGTATTCTAGGAGAATCTTTATAGAATCTTGGGAAATGTAAGAGAATCTACATGGTTCAAGAGAGAATCTTTGAGATGTAAGGGAATCTAATGGAATCTTGATAAAATCTTTAAGAACCTAGGGCAATCTTCATAGGATCTTAGAGAATCTAGAGGAATCACAAGAGAATCTTAGGGATTCTAGGAGAACCTTTATAGAATCTTGGGAAATCTAGGGGAATCTTTGTAGAATATTAAGGAATCTAAGGGAGGGCCAAGAGGATCTAGAAGAATCTTCATAGAATCTGTAGGATTCTAGAAGATCTAAATAGAATCTTGGGGAATCTAGAGAATATTCATAAAGTTTTTAAGAATCTAGAAGAATCTTGATAGAATCTTGAAGAATCTAGGGAAATCTTCATAGAATCTTTAAGAATCTAGAGGAATCCTATGGAATCATGTAAAGTCAAAGGGAATCTTCATAGACTCTTAGAGAATCTAGAGGAATCTCGATAGAATCTTTGGGTATCTAAGGGAATCTTTCTAAAAGCGTTGAGAATCTAGTGAAACCATGATGGAATCTTGGAGAATCTAGGAGAATCTTCATATAGTCTAAAGGAATCTAGGAGAAGATTCATCAAAGTCGGAGAATTGGTAGATTTACATAGAATCTTGAGGAATCTAGATGAGTCTTGGGATAATCTTTGGGAATCTAGGTGAATATCAAGAGAATTTTTGAGAATCCAGGGTAATTAAGGGAATGTTCATAAAATCTTTGGAGAATCTATGGGAATCTTTGTAGAATCTTAAAGAATCTCGAGAGAATCTTATAGATTCTATGAGAATATCAGGAGAATTTCTCAGAATCTAGGAAAATATGAGAAAATTTAGAGGATTCTCTATACAATCTTGGATAGTATAAGAGAATCTACATAGAATCTAGAGGAATCTTGAGATAATGTTTGTGAATCTAGGAGAATCTAAAAAAATCTTGAGATAATGTTTGGAAATCTAGGAGAATCTAAAAAGAATCTTTGTGAACATAAGAGAATCTAAGGGACTCTTTGAGAATCTGGAATCTAGGGGAATCTTGATAGTATCATAAAGAGCCTAAGGGAATCTTTAGCGAATCCTCATTGAATGACTCTGCATTGGCTTCCCGTCGAATTTGTGCAGTCCCTGACTTGTATATATATATGAATATATCAATATCACTATCACTAATATATATCACTAATATATATACACGTATTAGATGTGTGTTTTGTCATCCCATGGGCATGTTCATAGAGATTCATCCCAGCCATCCAATCGCAAAATGGAAGGCCAGGATAATAACACCTTATTGGGGTGCATGGATGGCCATGATGGGCATACATAGACATGCATGGGGGCATGCACCACATCCCCAAACCGTTGGATCGAAAGGGAGAATAAATCTTAGCCCTTGATTTTTGTGAGGAAGGTGCAAGGAAGGTGCTAAAAAGTGAATTTGGTGTATGAGATCTTAACCGTTAGATCAAAAAGGTGAGGATAAATCCTAGCCATTAACTTTTAATATTAAATTGGTTTTTTTAAAGGAGGTGAGGTGGCACCCTCATTAAGGTGGCAAAGCATTTATGAATGGACTTTCTAGGAAGCTTCCTTTTGTTTGAGCGCCTTCAAAGCCATGTAGCTTACAGTAGAGGGGTCGGTTGGAGGTGGGACCCCACGCCATTGGATTTCTCTCGCCGAGAGCTTTCCAATGAGTAGTGCTTTGGCAATATTTTGTTGCGTGTGGAGCCAACATGATCGAATACTAAGAATCTTCTTAGAATCTTTTGGAATCTTCGAGGGAATCTAGGAGAATCTTTATAGGATCTTAAAGAATCCAGAGGAATATCATGAGAATCTTAGAGACTCTATGGTAATCTCAAGAGAGCATCTTTGAGAATGTAAAGGAATCTAAGGGAATCTTGATAAACATTTTAAGGACCCAGAGAAATCTTGATGGAATCTTGGGGCTAGGGGGAATCTTCATAGAAACTATGGGAACTAGAGAAATCTCAAGAGAATCTACAGGAATGTCAAGCGATTCTTTGGGAATCTAGGGGAATATTCCTAAAATCTTTGAGAATTTAGAGTAATTTTGATGGAATTTTGGAGAATCTTCATAGAATCTTGGAGAATCTAGAGGAACTCTTTTAGTCTGGTGATAGAGGTGACATAAGATCCTCCAACAAAGGTGCATTAATAACTCCAATTTGAAGAAGCACCCACTCGCAAGCCACACGACAATTTGGAATCTAGAGGAATCTTAGGGAGTTTCAAATAAATCTTTGGGAATCTAGATGGAATCTTGGAGAATCTTGGGGAATCTTCATGGAATATTTAAGAATCTATGGGAATCTCAATGGAATCTTGAAGAATCTTGGGGAATCTTCGTAGGATATTAAGAATCTGGGGGAATCTTTGTAGAACTTTAAGGAATCTAAGAGAATCTTTGTAGAACTTTAAGGAATCTAAGGGAATTTTCTTAAAATTTTTGAGAATCTAAGGGAATCTCGATGGAATCTTAGAGAATCTAAGAGAATCTTTATAGAATCTTGGGGAACCTAGAGGAATCATGGGATAATCTTTGGAAACCAAGGGGAATCTTCATAGGATGTTGGAGAATCTAGAGGAATCTCGAGAATCTCAGGGGTTCTAGGGGAATCTTTATAGAATCTTGGAAAACCTAAGAGAATTTACATGGAATCTTGGAAAATCTAGAGGAATCTTGGGATAATCTTTGAAAATCTAGGGGAATCCCAAGAGAATCTTAGGAAATTTAGGGGAATCTACGGAAATGTTTATAAAATCTATGAGAGTCGAGAGGAATCTTGATAGAATCTTGGAGAATCTACGAGAATCTTCATAGTATCTATGGAAATTAAGGAGAATCTACATATAATATTGCAGAACCTAAAGGAACCTTAAGATAATCTTCAGAAATCTAGGGAATCTTTGTATAATCTTAAGAATCTAGGGGAATCTTTCATGTTGGGTGTGTTTTGAAGGGAAATCTTTCTTGCTAGGTGTTTTTCATGGAATCTTGGAGATTCGAAGGGAATCCTCATAGAATCAAAAGAAATCTAGGGGAATTTTCATAAAATCTCTGAGAATCTAAAGGGATCTTGATAGAATCTTAAGAATCTAAGGTATTCTTCATAGAATCTAAGGGAATATAGGAGAACCTAAATAGAATCTTGCAGAATCTAGAGGAATATTGGGATAATCATTAAAAATTTAGAAGAATCTTATAAGAATCTTGGAGAATCCTTATCAAATCTTAGGGAGTCAATGGAAATCTTCATATAATCTTATGGAATCTTATAGAATCTTAAGGAATTCAAGACAGCCTTAATGATATCTCAAGGGATCAAGAAAATCTTGGAGAAATCCAAGTAAAATTTTGTACTGCGTCATCTTTTGCAGGCCCTAAACTTAACAATTTCTTGTGTACGTATATGAATATATGAATACATTTCTATATCAATGTTTACCCATAGCCTTTTCAAAGATAGCTTTTTAAAATGGAACACCATATCATCCTATATATTTTCCAATGGTTACCATATCCTATAGACACAATATCCTATCCTATCTATTTTTTAAATGTATTTTCATATTATATGTATTTTCTATGTATACATATATAAAAAAACAAACCATTGTTTAGATGGGGCTATTTTAATATATTAATGGTTACCCCGCTCTTTTTTCCCCCCCATGCTTAAAATTTAAAATTTGGTACATACCTTTGAACTGTTATTATTTTGGGGCATGGCTCTAATCCCTCTGTTTCAGTCTTTGGATCCTCCATACCCATCTTTGCAATTCTCCCTCCGATTCTCCATCGAGAAAATGCCACCACTTGAGTTCTTTGAAGGAGAAGGCCTCCTTGAGTTAGGGTTCTTATTCTTCTATGGGGACGATCGGACCTCTTTTCGGTGATACAAAAAGCAGGGGATTATGGTAACCCAAGATAAAGGCGAGAACAAAAGAAAATTTGTCGAACTGCCCCATTCTCGGCCCATGGCGAGAACAAAAAAAAAAAAAATGTATATTTAATTATATTTATTAAATTATTTAAATGTTTATTAGTATTATTTATACATTTAATTTTAGGTATTATTTATATAAGTGTTGTTTTAGGGATCCCTTTGCCCCTTCCCGTGCCCTCTTTGCCCCTCCCCATGCCCCCTTTCCCCATCGTCTTTTATTAATTTAATTTATATCTACAAAAACTTATTGCGGAAGTTTCTCTTTCCCAGCCTTTTGTATACATTCATAACCCTATTCAGCTCATATTGCAAAGTTTTGCTTCAAAAGGAGTTTGACAAAAATAAGGTTTTTTTTTTTGTGCTACTTGCCGCAATGCGTGGGTTAGTTCTCTTTGAAGTTCTAAAAGCGGTTCTATCTTCACCATTTTTTATACCTTAGCGGGATCATCCTTGAATATGGCATCATAGTCGATATCCGAGCGCCCGTATTCCTACTCAGGGAAGTGGTAAACCCGGACACATGTCGGGTTTACCACTGCTATTCGATTTCAAGCTCAAGAACAACGGTTTTGCATGTTTTTCAGCGATCTTACTTGATCCATGCTCAAATCTCTTGCTCTTTTGATAGAATGAGGTTTTTAGGGGCTGCCAAGGTGATTCCAATGGTGTTTGAATCGGATTGAACCGTTCAGTAAGCTGATTGCAAGCTCTATTCAAAGATTAGCATGCCAAAACACAGTCCCACGCTCAGTTCACCGCGTGGTTATCCCAGCCAAAAAAAAGTGGTTAACCCGGACATGACAGTGGTTAACCTGGACATGTGTCCGGGTTTACCACTTCCCGGAGTAGGAATACGGCGCTCCTCGATATCCGATGAGGAGGGCGGTTTAGAAAATAGTTCATCATCGTACTCATAAACCGGCCTTTCTGAAACCTCCACTTTCTTGGGATATGGCGTAACTGATGGACGAGGCCAAACATCTCCTAGTGCCGGAATTGAAGAGCCAGAGCAATTATTTGGCCTGAAAACCTCATCATAAATATCACATGATCATTCCGTGTAAAACCATGGCCATTTGCTCGCCAGACCGAAGAATTGAATGATTTGTTGCGAAATAAATCCCCCTCTCTGTTTCCATTTCTTTCTAATGATCCAAAACGTTTACTGCCCAAATCTCTTAAACCTGTGGAGCCAATGTAGCTTGTATTTGCGCTGGTTTAAACCCATGGAGCCAATGTAGCTTGTATTTGCGTTGGTTTCTGCAGCATGATCGTTCATCCTTTTTGCTGGGCTATGGTAAAAAGTCGAAGGATCGCCCATTTTTGAAACCTGTAAGACAGTAATAGGATCAAAAATCCGGCGAAATATTTGATGAGCAAACTGGGTTGTTGTTGGTTTGCTTGTAAATTCCGGTATAAAATTTCAATCCTTATGTTTTCAGCCAATGCACCATTGCCGGGCCCGGATTTTAGTACTCAACCGTGAGCTTGATCAGGAAAAAGGAAAAAAAAGGGCTACCAAGAACAAAAATAGAGTCGGGTTTAAGGAAGTTGAAAAATAACTCAACAAGAAAAAGGGCTTAGGCTAAACTTGCTGCAGCGGCGATTTACAAGGAGAAGAAAACGAAGAAGAGGCTTTATGGCTATTTTTCAATGCAAAAATCTAGGCCGAAGGAAGCGAAAATGCTCGTATTTCCAAAAAAAAAAAAACACAATGCCGGAAGCCGGAAAAGAGGTTAGGCGGATTATTGATGAGCGGTGATGGCCAAAAGCGACGCGAGGAAAGAAGATGCTGCGAAAGATAAAGCGGGAACCCACAAAGAAGAAAGGCCGAGGGCCTACTAAATGTAAATAAAGTCCAAATAAAGACACTAGTTTAATCGTTTTCGCAGATAAAACTCAAAGAGCATGTCTTAGGTAAAAAAAAAGACACATAAATCCAAACCGACACTGTGTTTTTTTACTTTCCCACCAAAATGCTTTGCTCTGTGTGCGCAACTTATAACGGAACTAGCAACCTAGCACCAACATTAAGATGTAAGTAACGTTGCCATTATATAAGAGTGCATTTTCAATAGTAAAATAAATGATTATGTGCTAGGAATACATGCATGCAATGTGTCCATGCATGTAAAAGATGTGCATGCATGCATGCAAAGGGCATTGCTAGGTTATATAAGCGCAACAATATTATTCTTGATTTCTTGGGAAGGAGTTTTCCATGCGAAAGAAGTCTTTTATGTGATGGTGAAGCATTCGGAAGGAGATAGATTGCAGATGGATTCTTTGAAGGAGGCGAGTTGCGTCTGCGAGATCCGGGGCGTTCTTTCGGGAGTGCGAGAAGAAGCAAGCAGGATTTTCAGGTGGGGATCAAGCCTTACACCTGGGGTTTTCTAGTGATTTATTTAGGATTAAAGGCTAAGTTAAGGAGGGGTATGCTACTGGATAAGTATTTATAATTACGGGATGTGTAGTTTAATAAGGTAGCTAGTTGTATATCTAAACCCTTTGGAAATAACTAAATTAGCAAAGGGAAAAAAAATATATGCTAGGGGTATTATTAATTAGATGCTAGGGAATGGGTGCAGGAATTAATAAATTAATTAGCAGGGTTATGGAAGCCACCGTCATTAAGGTTATAAGTAGTAATTTGAAGGAAGTTGATCTAGTTAAAAGTAATAAGATATTAGTGAAGGTTGTATTTTGCTTAAGCACCGGGCATTGCATGTTGCATGGTAGAGGTAGTAATGTTTATACGAGCATATAACTGGATTTCCTTTGTTGCATGAGGTGTAAATGGGTCTAAGTTAGATATTGGGGTACAAAAAAGCGCGACAAGCAGAAGCGGATAAAGCAGGTAAAGCTCGAGCAAAACGTACCTTTTCACCGACCTCAAATCCGACTCGAATCGGAAGAACTAAGCATTTGGGTAGAGTTTCCCTTACGGGTGCATGAAACTAAGTGACCAATATACATGTTATCAATCTTTTCGCATTTCGCATTTATCAACCTTTCGCATCGATTGTTGGGGCCTTTAACACTCCCGTTTCGCATCTCCATTATCACTGTCTAACTCTTGGGCATCTGAAAAGCTTATACTAAGAATAACGTTACGCGTCTTAGAGTACTTGAATCGTGGGGAATCAATGAACTGCCTTTGTTTACTGCTAGCTTCCATCAGCTGCTTGCATTTGAACACGGTCAAGCTTTCACTTTACTCAAAGACCACGAGGTTTCTATCATATAATCATTTGGGATTTATAGTCTCATAAATGTTGTTTTAGAACAGGTCCATCATATCATTCGTTGGGATATAGTTTCTCAAGCATTGTTTTGGATTCGTTTTACATGTTTCTTGTTCTCTATTTTGTAATGAGAATGGTAGCAATGATTTAAGTTCTCCTATTATGGGACGAATGCATTTAAAGCAAGCATAAGCTGCCCAAAGTGATATTTTGAGCACTTCATTGGATGGAATAGGTATATGCATGAGCAAATAATTCATATCCTTCGCATGTCGGTGTTAGGATCTTATGTTGCATGTCCGATGTTGGATGAGATGATAAGTAAGCTAAAAACGTCATCTTAGATGGGAGATGTCATGTCTTGTTGTATGAAATACCTCTTGTTAAATTACGCCACACTCATTCATCCTAAAGCGCAAGATCCCATGGGTACCACCCATTTGGATGTTGGCTTGGAGTTTGGACTTAAAACTTTACGCATGGCTTAAGGGTATCAATGAGCATATATTGACCAAGTTTCAGTCATTCTCGGTTCTCAAACTCAAGATATTACAAGTTGTATCGGACTTTTCTTTTGCAGAAAAGTTTTTGCACATCTAAGGTTCCCCTATGAAATTTCAGCAAGATACTTTGAATTAGCTTTTTGTAATTTGGCGAGCACTTGAATAACTTTGAGGATGACTTGCTTGCCAAACCTCAAACTTCAAATAATAATGTTTGCCTCCTCAAAATAGGTCTGATCTGGGGGCGTAGAAAAACTGGTCTAAAAAGTTTTTCCTTCACAAATCAAGACAAAGAGCAAAAATAAGAAAATAGATCTTGTACTTTGAATTAGCTTTTGTAATTTGGGGAGCACTTGAATAAACTTAAAGATGACATGCTTGCCAAATCTCAGCTTCAAATAATATTGTTTACCTCCTCAAAATAGGTCTGTCTGAGAACTAGAAAAACTGGGTCCTTCACAAAGACAAAAAGCAAAAATAGATTTTATACTTTGAATTAGCTTTTGTAATTTGGCAAACACTTGAATAACTTTAAGGATGGCTTGCCTGCCAAATCTCAGCTTCAGATAATAACGTTTTGCAACTCAAAATAGCTCTGATACAGACCTAATTTTGTCTTGATTTGTGAAAGACAAAAAGCATAAATTAGAAGGCATTTTAACAAATACGATATGATCCATGTCCTGTTCTTCAAAACATTGGGTCTTCAAGCAATAATACTCTGTATTACAAAGTAATTGCTCAAACACATCTTCAAAACATCAAAGAAAATATGATAAATAACATTATTGAATCATAGCAATGAACATAGCAAAAGTAATCCTTTTTTTTTTCTTTGCAAGATCAAAGTGTTAAACATCTTTGCAAAATCAAAATGTTAAACACAAGCATGCAGCCAAATGAGATATGGGGATTGAACCTAACAAAATCAAAGGTCCGAACACAAACATCTGACCAAATGAGATGTCGTATTGAACACGAGAAACCAAAAAATCTCTCCTTTTTTTTCTTTCTTCTATTCCCACCATCTTTATACCTGAAGTTCATGGAGGTTTATATAACTAGAAATTAAGTATTATAGTTATCCGGGAATCCAATTGAAATATGAAGTCCTTCTCAATCATCATCACTGTTTTTGTTGCACAAGAAGACCTTTTTTGCTTCAGATCTTGGCATCTAAAAAATGAAATCAATTCTAAAGGTACAATAAAGCAAGAAATAAATCGATTCTCTGTAGCTTCCCCTTGCTACAAAAGATCCTAAACCAAGTGTTGGCATCATAGACCATAATTGAATTTCATAGACCACCAAAAGATCCTTAATTGAATGGAATATAGACCATAAAATAGCAGAATGGAGATAATGATAATTCAATGAGCACTAATGCTTACAACATTCATTAGTACTTTGGAAGGGAAAGGTGCCTTGTGTTAGAATGAACTTATGAACAAATTGCAGCCATTAGTTTTTATACGAATAAGCAAGTCACAGAAATATAAGCCATGTATGAGACACTGAAATTTAACCACTAAAAAATGTAATAGCTCACTTGCCAGTGAACCTTGCTTTTCTTTTTCCTTCTCTTCTTCACTTTCTTTGTCATTGTCATCACCAGCCTTTGCCCCTTCTGCAAGAAGTTCTAGACCCCTGCTGCTGCTTCCTCCCCCATGCTTGAGTTTTCTACCTGCATGGAAAGACTTTTGATGTTGCTTCTTCCACACCTCCATCCATGCATGCCAAAGTGGTTGGAGAAGCAATATCGGGGACTGCTCTCCACATCTTGACATATCCTTTTGATGCGGGTGAAGTGTCTTCAATCTTTGAAGAAAGAATTTTTTTTTTTTGCGTCTTGAAAAAATCTGGCTTTGCATGAACATTGTAAAATAAACAACAATACAAACACCGAACATAAGCAGTTACATAACCAAACAAAATGTCAAGTAACCTTTGAAAGGAGATTTAGTAGGTGATATAATTGGTGTAGTTTCCTTTTGACAGCGGGTTTTGCCGGTTTGGGGACTATGCTTGTCAACATCATAAAACTCTTCACCTTCCAAAAAACCAAATAACAAATTACTTACATAATTCTAAAATATCCAAAGTAATGAACAAATAACAAGCAGACATACCTTGTTTCTTTATAACCTTTGTTTTATAACCTTATCACCTCCTTCACATAAACCTTTCCTTTCACCAATGGAGTCTTCCAGACTTGCAAGAAGCCTGAGTCTGAAACATCAGACTTCTTCAGCATTTTCGGCAACAGACCAGAGTTGTTGAGACCCCTGTACTTGCAAAACTCAAACTCTGTCCTGGCAAAAGAAGCTGCAAAGAAAAAAAATCACAAATTCAATAGAATGCAAGCAAAACAAGCAACCCAATTGGCCATTTTTGGAAAAAAAAAAACTTTACTCTGAAGGATGTTGAAAGCGCTGAGTGTGCCATGTCTGATACAACAAACTTGAAGCCTGAAATCAAAGAGAAGTTCGAATGAAAGAAATAAAAAAAGCAAACAGAAGGAACTCCGGAACGCGTGTAAAACCACCCTTCAGAAGTGATGGATAGGCGCCTACCCCCAGGCCCTTCATGACGGCCCTTCCCGGAAAATTTGAAGTCGCTTTTCTTCATCTAAATCGATCTTTGATTGATCCATTTAGAATCGTGTTGTCTGAGAATTGTGTTGTCTGGGAAACCCGTCTTTGTAAAGAAAATTACGTTTAGGGTACAACACGGATCATGCTTCCGCCATAGCCAAATCCTATTAACTCTCCGCCATCTCACAACAACCCCGCCAAATTGATTAAATGCGAATTTGATTTTTGCGGGTAGCCATATCATCGATCCGAAGCAATTTGCTAAAATGGATCATCGCGTTCCGCTCTCCAAGCACAATGGACCAAAACTTAAAGCGGTAGCGTCCGGGGACGGAGTGCTTTTGTACCCCAATATCTAACTTAGACCAAATTATGGAATTTCTAAGGTAAATTTGATATGGAAATGTGCCTAGTTGATATTGGGTGGAATTCATAGTATTGTGATCTATGTGTAGTATAATTCTTTGATATAGACCCGGGGGCGAGTCTAGGTGCGATGGTCTAGACTTCGCGGTTATTGCATGCTATGTAAATGGTATTATTTGAACATCGGGCGTTGGTACCAGGTATGGTACAACGTCATGCACGATTAAGTGGTCCTCCAATCTTTGGACGCTTTGGCGTGGATGGGTGTGTACACACGTGGTTACCCCCGCCACTATGTGTCGGCCCGATCGGCCGAAGTTGACCTTGCTCGGACCAGGAGGAATATTGGTTGCAATGTTGATGCTATGATTGCTTGGTTATTATATATGTGGTCTTCTTTGTTGGAATTAAGTTGCATGGTCATGCTTTTTTGGACTAGTTACTTGGATTGCGGGGAGGCTACGGTAAGGTTAGGTTGTTGTTTTAGGTTAACGCCTTGTATTGTTGAAGCTAGATATATGACCAATGCAACTTAATTCCAACAAAGAAGACCACATATATAATAACCAAGCAATCATAGCATCAACATTGCAACCAATATTCCTGGGTGCGAGCAAGGTCAACTT
This sequence comes from Isoetes taiwanensis, assembly GCA_021234155.1. Lineage (NCBI taxonomy): Eukaryota > Viridiplantae > Streptophyta > Lycopodiopsida > Isoetales > Isoetaceae > Isoetes > Isoetes taiwanensis. Next base: position 1,524,569 of record JAJEKV010000117.1, on the reverse strand, counting down.
CGGTGATCAAGCCCCGTGACATAGAGGCGGGGGGTAACCACGTGTGTACACACCCATCCACAGCTGCGTCAAAGATTGGAGGACCACTTAACTGTGCATGACGTTGTACCATACGGTACCAACGCCCGATGTTCAAATAATACCATTTACATAGCACTGTGCAATAACCGCGAGTCTAGACCATCACACCTAGACTCTGACCCCAGAGGTCTATATCAAAGAATTATACTCATTAGGGTTTTTTTGAGATTAAAAAAAGGCCTTCAAAACATGCCAACTAAGCCAAATGAAGATGAATGAACTACCAATCAGAAATCGAGCACGGACGGGTCCGCCAAGCCAAAAGCTGATTATAACTAACATTTTGGATCACATTTTCTAGCATAACTATTGATAGAAAAGTCCAAATGAGCTTTTGTTTAGTGCAATAGATAGATCTCGTTGAGATCTTTCCAATCTTAGATGCTTTGCACATATTTTAACCACTTATGATTGTCAAAACTCCAAAAAATATGGTTTTTTATTTACCATTTTTTACTATTCTACGGGGCTGAAAGATATGCAAACCATCCAAGGTTGGAAAGATTTCAATGAGATCTATCTATTGCACCAACAAGCTCATTTGGACTTTCAATCAACACTTTTATGCTAGAAATGTGATCCGATGAGTTAGTGCTTTTTCCGGATTACCGGATCTGCTTTTCGATTGGTAGTTCATATAGCTTAGTCAGCAGTTCTTAGAAAGCCCTTTTATAATCTCAAAAAATCCCTAATGACACATAGATCACAATACTATGAATTCCACCCAATATCAACTAGGCACATTTCCATATCAAATTTACCTTAGAAATTCCATAATTTACACCTCATGCAACAAAGGAAATCCGGTTATATGCTCAGATAAACATTACTACCTCTACCATGCTCCGGGTGCTTAAGCAAAATACAACCTTCACTAATATCTTATTACTTTTAACTAGATCAACTTCCTTCAAATTACTACTTATAACCTTAATGACGGTGGCTTCCATAACCCCTAATTAATTTATTAATTCCTGCACCCATTCCCAGCTAGTAATACCCCTAGCATATATTTTCCCTTTGCTAATTTAGTTATTTCCAAAGGGTTTAGATATACAACTAGCTACCTTGTTAAACTACACATCCCGTAACCATAAATACTTATCCAATAGCATACCCCTCCTTAACTTAGCCTTTAATCCTAAATAAATCACTAGAAAACCCCAGGTGTAAGGCTTGATCCCCACCTGGAAATCCTGCTTGCTTCTTCTGCACTCCCGGAACGCTCCCGGATCTCTCGAGACGAATAACTTCGCTCCTTCAAGCAATCCATCGCAATCTATCTCCTTAGAATGCTTCACCATCACATAAAAGACTTCTTTCCCATGGAAAACTCCTTCCCAAGAAATCAAGAATAATATTGTTGCGCTTATATAACCTAGCAATGCCCTTGCATCATGCATGCACACACTGCATGCATGGACACATTGCATGCATGTATTCCTAGTACATAATCATTTATTTTACCATTGAAAATGCACTCTTATATAATGGCAATGTTACTTACATCTTAATGTTGGTGCTAGGTTGCTGCTGGGTCCTATTTCTGATCTCTCCTCTAAAAAATTCAACCCATGTCCTCATGGGTGCATCTTAGAGTACTCATGAAAAATCCGGTTTGTATCTCCCCTTCGACATCCTCCTTGGAACAAACCCAACCATTGATCTAATTTTTTTTTGGTCACGCCTCCTTAATTCGTCGGGTCTCTTCCCTTAATGCCTTCACATCTTAATCCTCAATTCAACATACTCCCAAATGAATACAATTTTGTCCCTTATAACTGACCCATCCTTGTCAAACACAATTGCTTAGCCTTCCAATCCAAGATGATGCCTCTCCAAACTTGAAAGTTCAAAGCTAGCTTCATACAAGTAATTTAAGCTAAAGGAAAGATACATATTAGATATCTCCAATGCACGACCCTTCTAACATTCAATTTAACATACCGCCGAGTCTAGAACTAACTCAAATATTATGAGTATACTCTATGCATCAGAAAAATGAACATACATATCCAATTCAATATAATAAACGTAATGCAGTTAATGCAACTTTTCATAAAGAAGGTACATGCCATAGAAAAAAAAACCCACCATTCCAGAGAGATACTCAGGTCGAACTAGATATGTAATCTCTCGAGACTTCTTGGGTGGCCAAATCCAAAAAGTAATAAGCAAATACATAATCAAGTCCCCCAGTCTGGGTATCTTATAGCTAGGTAACATACTTAAGTTGATACAAGGGATCCCATAAGAATTATAACCCATGGTACAGAGAATTCCTCTACGAGTTCATCCAATGACATTGAAGTATCCTAGGCTATATACTTGACCTCTATATTTAGCCTACTTCCATACATATTACCCCATCACACTGGTTAGTCTTTCAACAAGATTTTTATAGGCATCGATTGCCGTTAATTTCAATGAAGCTCTTACTTCATGTATTTCGTTCACAACTTCAATCCTTTGACTATATACTTAATCAAATAATGCAATCACCATCCCTCCATTAATCTACAATTACTTCTAGCATGCCAAATAATTACGATACATAGAAGCACCATTACTAGATGTGCTTACAACTCTTCTATTACATTCTAAGATTTTCAAAAATGGCACTTCCCCATGTCTATACATTCCCCTCTGCCTTTATCTCATGTCTGGGCTTTATCTGACAACTCTTTCATTCAACTTCATGGTTTACCTACTACCACGATTAAATATGTTATTCCTCTATTCATCGTCTTCTTCTTCTTCCTTATCCATAAGATGGATAACATTGTTCAATCTTGGCCAATCAATTCTTCAATCTGCCATAATTTAAGTGATATCATTCTCTAAATATAAATGCTTAACCTGGCTACTTTGTTCCATTAAGTGCTTCCTTATACTCCAAGAACTTTTCAAGGCCAAAAAACTTTTTCAAGGCTATCACCAGACTATTCTAGCCATAACCCTAAGGCCAACAACTTTATAGACCTCAAGTAGGACCATCGATTGTAATCATGACATTTCCTTCTATGTCACACATCCGCTATCTACACATGAGCTTCAATCCAACTATCATGTCAATCTTATTTTATAACCATATCTAAGCATTCTCAAAATTTGTCTTACAACCAGGTGTTGTAACCTTATCCAACCATAGCCCTGAATGCTATCAACTTAGAAACTTATTGTTATTTTACCCTTTGGATATCAATATATGGATCTTTGCTTGGTTTTCTCAATTTTAGCTTCAAAAAGGATGCACCTAACATCACATCAAGAATCTTATTCACCGATATGGTGAGATGAACCTTCCCCGAATATCATAGGCATTATATATCATGCACGCTTATTCCAAATCTTCTTGCCACCGTGAGTATACTCCCCACGAGATCACATCTACACATAAGGAGTGGTTACCAAAGTGAAATGCAATACCTGTATCTTAATCTCCCTCAAGCATCACTTCTATGCTATGCACACATTGGCAACCCTAAATCAAAGTTAGCCCCTTGATGAGGTACATTTTCTAGCTTATCTGCTTTGCAGGATAGAAAATCAACCAAGATTATAGAAATACCATGTAATCAATTTCACATATCTTCATAAAACAATTTGTCACCCCTCCTCTAAGGCCATCATCTCCACATATATTCAATTGAATACTATTAGCATAATCCAAAAACTCAACTTGAATCTAGACTTCGCTATCATACATCCAAGGATCCAACTATGCTCTGATACCAAGCCGGCAGACTGGCGGTTAACCCTCGATAAGCGGAGATCCCATCGATCTCTACCGTTGGATCTACTTAACCCTTGGAACTCAAGAAGTTAACACACGATGCTTAGGTAAAGAATTTAATCTTTATACATATTCTAAGGTCCCAAACATATACTTGCCCATTACTTAGCAATATCCCCACACACAATGAATGTTCTTGATAGTTATAGCTTCAAGCCCATATATAATATAATAATAATGGTAATAATAATCAAGTTTATTAAATAGCAATCAGACAATGTTCTTGATAGTTATAGCTTCAAGCCCATATATAATAATAATAATGGTAATGATAATCAAGTTTATTAAATAGCAATCGGACACTTCTACTCGCCTTCCAGAAGCTTGGCTACTTTAGAAGCATCTGGCACCTCTGCTTACACCATCAACTACCGGGGTTAGTCACACGGACTAAGTGGGGATCGGGGATCTAGCTAGTTACTTGGATTGCAGGGGCGAGGCTACGGTAAGGTTAGGTTGTTGTTTTAGGTTAACGCCTTGTATTGTTGAAGCTAGATATGTCCTAGATCCCCGATCCCCACTTAGTCCGTGTGACTAACCCCGTGGTTGATGGTGTAAGCAGAGGTGCGAGATGCTCCGGAAAGTAGCCAAGCTTCGGAAAGGCGAGAGTAGAAGTGTCTGATTGCTATTCAATAAACTTGATTATTATTACCATTATTATTATTATATATGGGCTTGAAGCTATAACTATCAAGAACATTCATTGTGTATGGGGATATTGCTAAGTAATGGGCAAGTATATGTTTGGGACCTTAGAATATGTATAAAGATTAAATTCTTTACCTAAGCATGCGTGTGTTAACTTCTTGAGTTCCAAGGGTTAAGTAGATCCAACGGTAGAGATCGATGGGATCTCCAGTTACCGAGAGGTTAACTGGCCAGGCCCGTCACATAACTCGAGCTAGCTAGTCTAAATCTGAGAATGTGTTTCTACCTGCAAAAAACTATAGAAACTACGTAAGAACCTGCAAAAAACTACAGAAACTATATAAGAACTGCATAGAGAAAAGAACTCACATCAGAATTAAGCATTTGGAAAAGAACCCATATCAGAATTGAGCATCAAGCATCAAAAATCGAAGAACCTGCAAGACGCACATGCAAATCAAACCTGTAAATAGCGAGAAAAAAAGGTGGCCCGGAGGTTTCGGTTACGTCACATTCAAGAAAGTTAAACATGCTTCTTGAAGAGGAAAAACTAGAGCTTGAGTTTTGTGGTTCATACCCTAAATGCAGAGTATAGTTAAAGTAAGGAGACTAGCTGCTGGCTACGGCAGAGAAGAGCTCCTCAAAACTTGCCTTTTGCATTTCTTGAGGCCGGAAGCGGAGGATTTGCATTTGATGGGGCGGATACATTCAAAGCGGATAAGAACAAAAAGCGTAGCATTCAGGTGGGTTACTTTTTCCTTGAGTTTGGAATTGCAATATAAGTATACGTGTCGACCCCATGGTTGTCCTCATTGAAATATTACTTTCCAAATTTTTAAAGCGAGAAAATAAAGCGCCTTATATAAGGAATGATGAGGGGATCCATTCCCCTTACTCTTGGTGGCTTCCCCTCCACTTCTCCTTTCCCCAATCCTTCCCCTAACTTCTTGGTTGGCTTCCCCTTCCCCCTCCCCAAAAACTTCTCCCCTTCCCCTCGCCTCCACGCCTTCCTTAACTTCCCTTATCCTTCCCTCCCACCTTTACGCCCTTGCCCTTGCCTTCCACAACTTCTCCCCTTCCCCAACTTCCCTCCTCGCCTTCCCCAACTTATGCATGAGGCCCAAGCCCCATTCCTCGCATGTGTGTTTCTATCTCGATTAAAAATCAAAAAAAAAAAAAAATTTATGAAATGTGTATTTGTATCGGTGATTCAATGCGAGAACTCTCTTTTTTTACGTAAGAGTTCCATTTTTCGGGGAGGAGTCCCAAAGCGTCGAGAATGTGACCCACTTCAATAAAAAATCGACTTTCTATGGATCTATCAATTCTGACCAATCTTATGCATCTTTGGGACCAGCCCGGTGGTAATACTTAAGCAGGTGGTCATATGCTTCATATGTGATATCCAAAATGCATATGGGCTTGACTTGGGAGAATTCAAAAACCTCTAGACCAAGAGCATACTACTCAAATGGATCTATTTATCCCAGGCAGAGATGTACTACCGAAGTGTAATCTTTCAATGCATGCATGAAGAATCAAACACTGTACATTAAATACGCCAAATAATAAGAGAGAACCATACTACAGACCTTAAACTCTTGAACAAATATATAGACCAACTCAAGACTTGACTTTTAGACTTAGAACAACAAGAACCGTCTATAGTTAAAGCTTTCATCATGGCAAAGGAAGGTGCATACTTGATAGATGTGCAAAACCTCTAGGACGTTTAAGTATTCCCTAGAAATGCTCCTCCTCAAGGTGGAGCATCAGGGACACAAGTAAAGGGACACAAGTAAACAGGAAGTCTAAAAGTGGCCCTAATAATGGTTTATACACTCAATGTAAAAATGCCCATATAAATATGAAATACAATGTGAAAGTGAATAAATGGCTAAATGGAGTTTTGACAACCTGATATCAAATCTCGGTATACCCGTAACACAGGAAGCATCATAGTTTTGAGCCCAAAGACAACTGAAAGTTTATTTAAAACTTCATGACATGTCCTATGTAATGGAATGTTTATAACTTCCTCGAATAAATGTTTGTGACCATATTTTGCAGCTTAGTGGACTATCTTACATGAGGACAATGGCTTGCACTTGGCTGATATATCAACTTTTTTAATTCAAAAACCATTTATGTCCTAAAGATCAACTTCCAATCGTCCTATGTGCACATCAACATCAACAAAGAAAACACACGAAAGCAACTAGTTTTAATACATGGTTATACAACTCACACATGTATGAATGTCAAAAATCACACTTATGTATGAATGTCAAGTATCCACTTTTACATTCCACAAGTGAAATGTTTGATTATAAAAATCATCTGCAAGGATCTTATACATATGTGTTGTAGGATGGTAGCTATCAAAGAAAAGGTATTCCGATGGATTGTTACAGGTACTAGTTGATAATATATTGCATGTGATACTGGATTCGATAACGCCAGTACCACAACAAGATCTTCTTGAGATGGCCAGCCTGCACAAATGCAAAAAGGAAGTTAAGTTTGGTTTGAAGACACTTCCGGTGGAAGGTGGTTCCACACAAAGGTGAGCATCTTTTCATAGGATATTACCAAATCAATAATATAGTAATATCATTATATTTATCCTTTAGTCATGATTAGTTACAATATATATAACTTAAGTTGTAACTAATGAGGCTGGATCTGCTCTCATTAGACAGATTTATGTATAGCTTTCATTAATTAATGTAAAAAACAACTCTTACTTTCAAAAAAAAAAAAAAAAAAAAATCCACACCCTTGGTTGTGCATAAATAGTATACCATGAGATCAAAGCCAGGTCTATAGCTGCAGACTATATCTTTTCATGTGAAGATCATTTATAGGACAAAATACCAGGACCCATATAGCACTGTTTTAAAGCTGATAGAAAGTAGTTTGGACCACTTCAACAAACCTGTTCTGTAGATCCTGGCTGATAGCCACCTGTCCATAGAGCATTTTGGATGTCATTAAATATCTCACAAGGCCCACTGTTGCTATCGCAACAACTTCTAACTTCATGGGCAGCATATGCAAAAAGCCTGTTCAAATCCTTTATCAATCACATTTGCAATATCAGCAAAAAAGTTTGGAACAACAATACAGAACCTTGTTATTCATAAGTAAGCTTTCGTGAAAAACAATTTAGGCAAGACTTGAATCTCAAATGTGCAAGCCATATGCGACACCATTCCATTATGCTAGTGTTCTTGCAGATGCAAGGCATCATAAACCTGGGATTTTTTATGTTGTGCCACGCCTCGAGGATCTACATTTTTAGAAGCAAGGGCATTGCGAATGCAAGCTAATTTGCCAAGCTCCAGCCATGAATATTTTGGCATGCACAGTTGAAGCATGCATCCATCCAACTGACCTAAGTAGTTGCTAGGGTCTGCAAAAAGTAGGTGGACACTAAAGAAATCATTTCCAATTGTCTGCATAAACTTATTATGACTTGCATTATATATTTTGCACCAATCATAGCTTGGATGTGCACACACACATCATGAAGGACATCTAATCGAAAAATAACTAACTACAACCATTTGCTATGGAGTTAACATTCCATATAAAGATTTGCAAATGAAAATATTCTGGGCCATGCATTATGAAATTCCACACCCTTGGCTGTGAGTTCAAAACCAGGTCTATAGCTGTAGGCTATATCTTTTCATGTGAAGGTCATTTCTAGGACAAAACACCAGGCCCCATATAGCACTATTGGAAAGCTGATAAAAAGTAGCTTGGACCACTTCAACAAACATGTTCTGCAAATCCTGGCTGATAGCCATCTGTCCATAGAGCATTCTAGACGTCATTAGATCTCTCACCAGGACCACTGTTGCTTTCGCAACAACTTCTAACTTCACAGGCAGCATATGGAAAAAGCCCCTTCAAATCCTTTAACAATCAAATTTGCAATAGCAGGAAAAAAATTTGGAACAACAATACAGAACCTTGTTATTCATAAGCAAGCTTTTATAGCCTTACAGGTTTGATGTGCAATCAAGATTTTACTTGTCATTAAGTCATGCATTTCAAAAGTATATGTGCTGAACATTTTTCATTTCTAGTTGTCATGTCTCACTTATCACGGTCAAGTCTTACACAACTTTAATGAAGGCAGTAGGTGCTTGCAGGAGGGTTTTTCAGCTTCTAGATCGTGTATCGTTCTTGCCTAGGACCAAAGATAAATTTTCGCTGAGGTATATAAGTCTTATCTGTTTACTCTAGCTAGTCTTTACATGTTGACTGATTGTAGGTTATTTACAGTGACACTTCTTCTACAGAATTGTAGTTGAAAGATATCTGATTTCCTTATCCTTCACATATAAGAGATTGGGTTCTTCAAGTGAGTTAACATTTTGTTTAACTGGAAATGATGCACCTTTGTTTTCCATCATCAAACAACGGCATGTCCTACGAGCTACATAATTTATTCTTCTCCTTTAAGTTTCAGATATGCTCTTATGTTTTCCCTCAAGTAACTTTTGAGCTCTTTTCAAATAGGCCTGATCTCTCGTATTGCAGAGAACCAAATTATCCATTTTAAATCTACAATCTACATAACTTGGATAAATTAGATCATTTAGCTTTATTTTTACGACAATCTATTTTACCTCTTTTGATCAGCATATTTTGTTTTATCTCTGCTAATCCTCTGCTAATTCTGACGCCAATATTGACACCAATTTTGATTCTAATTTCGCATCTAATTTTGACACACATTTTGACTCCAACTTTGATGCTAAATTCTAATGTTAGTTCTGACGTTTGAGTCAGCTACAACATCAACCGTAAATGTCAGTTTAAGGGCTTTCTCCCATTTTTTTCAGTTTAAGTTTATAAGTAAGGGTTGACTCTAAAACCGACTCTACTACCCTCTTCCTCTTGTAGTGAAATGGTATGCAAATGGATGATACAAATTACAATATCTATAATATGGCATAATTAGCTGGTCATTTTGATCATGATTTTTGCAATGCTTTTTCTTGCAAACATTTGATTTGGTTAGCTATGCATTGTGATGAAACCTTGCTTTATGTACCATTCTTTGAGGCAAGTTATGCAATTAGTTATAGATGTGATAAAGATTTTGCTGGTCCTTCTTTGGGTACATTATTATGAAGCAGCTAAACCCTAAGATCTTTGATCTTAGCTCTATTCATTGAACTTGACCTATTGAGTCTATTGGAAGTAGTGGTAAGTTGTATGGAAGAAGTTTCATAAAGGCATTAGGACAAGGTTCCCTAGGTTTATCAAGCAACATAAAATAGTAGCTAGTTGGATAGATGGCCCATTGGAGTCCTGTCAAGTCTCGATTACAAATTGCAACAAAATAGACATAAAGTTCAATAGCAATGCAGCTTTCAAGATTGTAAGACAAATATAAATCGGAGGTTGCAAAGTGCACATTCGACTATGACTATTGAGGCTACTTTGGAAGTCAAACAATGTTGAGAGTGCTCAAGATGCAAAGATAATAGATGTGAAAAACATAATGCATAATTTAGGTTTAACATGCACTATCGAAATGAGAAAGTAAAGCTACGACAGCCATAAATAATGATTATCAAAGCTAGTAAGAAAGGAGACAAAAGTCTACAAATTAGAGTGAATGGCATAATACATATAGAGAATTTGATACTGGCAAAACAACAAGGTGGTTTTCTGGGAGCATTGACCACAAGATCCACAATGCACATGCGTTACTGTTAAGATATTCATGAACCTTTTTGGGAGAAGGATTCAAGCATTATGATTTGACTTAGGGCTGGATATAGCCATCTGAAAGGCCCAGTGGTAGAAATAGGACAAGGATTCTTTTTGCAAGTAGAGACAAGCATTAAACCTCAATATGGATATTCTATTCTATTTATTCATTGTGTCCATCTATCTCTCGTTCATGTTACATGCTCTATCTCATGTTACATGCTCGATAGATGGATATGGATTTTCACGACCTTGGTCGTCAAAAAAACACCCTAAATTTTGAAGCGGCCAATTTCAGGTTTAGACGGCCAAAATAGCAAAAACTAAACCCTTTAGGGTTGTTGGCGGGCATTGGCGCGAACACAACCTAAGTGGAAATGGCATCTGCAGAACGTCGAGTACTAATCGCACACGGTAAATATCGATTAACATCTGGGTTTGGGCTTGCTTCTGTTTTTGTATTTCGAGTTTTGAATTTATTTTTCCAGTGCCAGATATTCAAGTAGAATCAAGTGGCAACGTGTTGCATTTGCGTAACCCGAAATCAGGTCTGAATGCTGAAACTGGCATATGAAATATCACACAAGGAAGGCCAAGCTTTTACTAGATACATTGAATCAATTGCAGGAACAAAAACTTGCTACCTGTTAATAAATGGAGTCCTTCAGGAGCTCCATTGGTTCAAGCAAAGATATAGTTCATGGTTTATCGGAGATTCAGTATGCGAAGGTGAGCCATGTTGTACTGATCGCTGTTGCAATGTTAGACTTTAGCCAATAATGCCTTAAAAACCTGAGTTTAGTTGTTGCTAGACATTCCATAGGTCCAGTATTTAATGTAGAAGCTTCAGGGTTAGCAGTTTCTTTGTGTTCAGTAAAATGAGTGTCTGTATGACAGTGAGACAATGGCTTGGAATATGTGCAAGCAGACGGGAGCCTTTACCTCGCCTCGCCCATGGACCCAATATTTATGGTCTTGCCAATTTTGGAGAAAGCAAGGATGAAGGTGATGTTCTATGGCCTCAAGCCTATCTGTTTCTTCAATGCAAGCTATTTGAACATAATTTTTGCTTAAATAAAAGTATATGTTAAGTTGATGTGCGTTTCTTACAGAGAGATGATAATGGAAAATTCAGACTGCTTGAAGAAGCCTTGTATGTGAATGATTATCCAGGATATGCCAGGCTCATACCTGTCTTAATAGAGGCACTTCCTTCTGTGTGCGAGGTCAAAGGTCTGCAATTGATACATTTAGAATTGTCAATGAACCATGTTGTTTTAGCCATAGGTTATTATGCTGACAGAGATTGGCGAATCCAAGTATTACAGACTTGACGATTGCAAGCTCTTGGCTTGGTTATGCTGTAAGGTGAGCGCAATATTTTATTTTTGGCAAGTCTTCTGAATTACAATGGCTTGTTTTTTATTAATTTTTTTGCTACTTTGCAGGTGAACAAAGTATCAGGTGCTTTGAGTCTGCTGAGTTCATTTAAGAATCTCAATATGGAAGAGATGAGTAAGTTGCATAGTACCCCATTATCTTGGTAATATGCAAGTCTGACAGAACTATAATTATTATAATGGGAAGAAGAGAAGGCAGTAAGTTACTACTTGCATTCTTCCTGCAAAGAAGAACTGTACCAAGCACTGGAAAGCAGATATATCACTAGGTGCATATAGAAGAGCTAAGTGAGTAAGAGAGAGCTAAGAATAGGAATATCATGTTCAGGCTGCAACTGCTTAGCGCACAACCCTTTGATAGATCACTTTGACTATGTTGTTGCTATTTCAATGTCTTGTGTAGATCATATGGGCTCAGTAGCCTAGTTTATCTCAGATTCGTATCATTTTACTTCATTTGTGTGTTTTCTGTAGCTTTCTGGAGCTTTGGTATTTCTTAGATGGATTCATGCTAAAAGAGGCCCTAATGTCCTTTATTCTACATCAGAAAATTACTCAGTTGGGCTTTTGGGAGAATACCTTGATGATTCTTGGCTGCAAAAGCTTGCGGCACATCTTGGGTGAGGTTCCTTATTTAGCACTAAAATTATAAGATGCATAAGTTTAATAATTGACGATAAGGATATGTTTGTAGAGTTGATTTAGAAGCTTCAAAAAGAGCACGTGTTGCGACCCCTTTTCTGGCAACCGTTACAACACCAACAGCCACGGTAAGTATTTTCTACAAAATTTTGCATGTTTGGGGGGCTTATTTTGTATTGTGAATGTGGAAGATGAACCATGTTGCAGAAGCACGTTATGTTTTAGTTGAAATGCTTGTAAGAATGTTTACTTGGCTATCTTTTCCAGGATAAACAGAGTGCTTTATCAAACAAGAAAGCAAAATTGAAAGCTCAGCCGGCAGCTTGTAAAATTACAAGTTTTTTTGCCAGGCCACGGTAACAATGTGGGGTTTGACTTGTTATTGCACATGTTTGATCTTCATTTGAAGACTGTTCGTGCTAGTCAATCTCAACCTCAATTTATGAACATTTTATACTACTGATATTCGTGTCAAATTTAAGTGCCGCCTTAATATCCAGTACAAATTGCTTAAGGGCTCTCTTGAGAAGAAATGCAATTTCGTTGTACTTTCTTATTTTTTAGGGAAAAACTACAAAATACCCTTATGTGTTGACAAATTTCATGACGTACCCCTACCCCTACCCTTGAGTTTTCATAAATTTTTGTAATGCCCTTGGTCAATGTATCTAGTATTTTATATTACTGAAAATTATTCAAATGCCTTTAAGATGTACTTTAATTACCTTAAGATTCTACACAATTCACCAAATACCTTTAAGATGATTAGGGTTCTTTCCAAATATGGCCATCAAATTCGAGAGCCATGATCAGAATTTTAGATAGTCTTACTATACGGCTTTTGGAGGAGGTGGATTTGCTTTCAGTTTTGCTTTGGCAAATGCCCTTGAAAAGATGCATGAATGTATTCAGAGATATTCATATCCATATGGCAGTGAAGAGCAGATTCAAGCACGTGAGGTCGAATTAGGTTTTCCACTAGGATTCCATCAGATTACAACGTCTAAATCTTTGCTCTATTCAAAAACAAAAACATCAATTTCAAATTCTTGCTTCAAAAAATACATCTATTCAGAAGGGCTTTATATAAAATACATAAAATACAAGGGCATTTGATGATATACAAAATTTTACAGAGCCAAATGCATTGACCAAGGGCATTACAAAAATTTATGAAAAATTAAGGTTCGTAAAATTTGTCAATCTTAAGGGTATTTTGTAGTTTTTTCCTTTTTTTTTTAAGTTCGTTTGCTTACAAATTTATGCTTCATACAAATCTATTTGTTTTCTTGCATGACTATTCTGTTAGTGAAGTAATGTCTGGTCCATAATATGTTTATGGTCAAAATTAAGACATTCTTGGGCGGCGCGGCTTGCCCACTCTCTGCCCCAGCCTGCTTCTCTCTATTTCTTGAGACTCACCCGATCTCAAGCTTTCATGCCCTAGACAAAACCAACGCCTATTTTTTGCTCAAATTTTCTCTTTTTGTGCTTCTGTTTGTTCTGTGCACCCAAACGTCTATTTAAGGGTAAGATACATTCGGCTTCAGCTTAAAAAAATGTGGTCTTTGCTATCCTAGTTGAAAATGGAGTTGGCCGGCTATGGCGGATATTGTGAATAGAGTGGTTCCGGCTTTTGAGTTCAGAATGCGGCATACATAGCTTTGTTAGATTCGGGGATTCAGATTTGATTCACAAAATAAGTCAAGTGACAGCTTTTCTTATCTATGCTTCGACAATCCATCATGGACAGACAACAACAAAAATCTCTATTTCTATTTCTTTAAAAAAGACATCCGATCGCAATCTTGGCTTCACTGTCAGAGTATTCAGTAAGATAGAACCAATTTAATCCAGGCTTCACTTTCAGAGTATTCAGTAAGATAGAACCAATTTAATCCATGTAGATTTCACAATCAATCCATGTCTTTTCTTATAATCACAAAATAATCAGTACTAATCCACGGGCCACAAAACATCCCCTAGTGTAACCTTGAAACCACACATCTGAGAATTCTTTCAAGTATGGACTCCTTGTTGATTTGAAAGCATTTCCAACAAAGTAAAAATTACCTGAATTGGATCTTGGATTGCCGAGATATAATGCTCCAAACTACGGTCAGAAAAACAACTTAGAAATTGCTCCTTCCACTTGCTTAAATTGCATGCCTACTAATGGGCCAAGCTCAGTTAATCTTTTCTTTCAGAATACAACTCAATGGCCATGTGGAAACTTTTGGAACAGTCGATCGCGGCCCAATTAACCTATGTTGGTTCATCGGGTCCCTGCAGTGAGTTGCACTTCGATTCGATCCATAATGGTGTTTAAGTATAGTTCGACTGCGAGGAGCTTGGCTACACTCCGGTTCTAGACAAGATTCCTAATACATGATGAGACCAGTCAATGTAATATTTAGCCACATGCTTCATCGTCTATGGGGAGATATCGAGATCACATATGGTCTCGATTTGGGAGCCGAATAAGGTTCAAGGCCTCTAAATTAGAAGCATACTACTCATAATCATCTACTATATTAGATTAGGAATTTACTATCCTTGAAGAGTAACATTTTTATGCAAGCATGATGAATCAAGCACAATATACTGCATGCATCCAAAATGAGAGAGAAACATAATACAGACCACAGACTCTTGAACACAATTATAGATTAACTCAAGACATAACTTCCAGACATAGAACAAGAACTATTCATGCTTATGCTAAAATGTCATCATTAAGATGAAGGGAGACACACCCCTGCCTGACTCAAGACATAACTTCCAGACATAGAACAAGAACTATTCATGCTTAAGCTAAAATGTCATCAAGATGAAGGGAGACACACCCCTGCCTGGTAAGTGTGCAAAATTTTAGAGACATGTAAGCGATCAACTGGAAATGCTCCTCCTCAAGATGGAGCTCAATAAGCACAACAAGAAAGTGATCAAGAACCCTAAAACTGACCTTAATGATGACTTATATACCCCATATAAAATGTCCATACAAATATACCAATAGGTATAAAAGTGGATAAATGGTCATGAGGGAATGACATCTCCCTTAATGGGCTGATATCAGGTCTCGATATACTCGTAACATGGGGAATGTTACGATAATTCAAGAGCTTCTAATGAAACACACCCAAGCTCTTACATGTAAGTAACTGCTAAGGGAATAGTTGCCTAGTAGAAAAGTTACATACATGTCTGAGTCCTGCAATAACCCAAAGGTAGAAATACATAAGAAGGTATACAAGAGGATATAATACTTACCTCAGAGTGTGAAACTTGATAAGTACTCTAGCTTACATGTTTGGTTCTACTAAAAGATGGTGTTGGCGCTCATCGCGTCCAACACCCATGCAGCCAATCGGATTTGCCCATTCTATGGCTCCCACGCGCGACTAGTGCGAGTACGCTTAGAAATGATTGGTTGCATTGTATTTATAATCAACTACCTTATGATTTGCAATGGTTGCTAATCCGGTCGATACAAGCACTCGAACCTACATAAAAGAGGAACAAAAGCTTTTTGAGGAGTCCTCTAACCAACAATCCCTAACACCTCTAAGGGGAACATTTTCCTACACTTTTCTTACTGAACCTGCACTTTTAGACATTAGTATCATAGGATCATGGTCTATCCCACCATATTCATTTCCTCCCTAGACCCCTCCAATCATTTTTATGCTTATTCACACTCGTCGTGCCCAACACCCATGCAACCGTGGGATTTTCCCATCCCGCGGTTCCCATATGTCCAACACGCGACCAATGCAAATACGCTTAGAAATGATTGGTTGCAACATATTTGTAATGAAATACCCTATGATTTGCAATGATTGTCAATCCTCTCAATACAAGGACTCGAACCTACATAAAAGAGGAACAAAATCTTTTTGCGGAGTCATCTAACCAACACTCCCTAATACCTCTAAGTGCTTGAGAAGAGAGACATTTTCCTACCCTTTTTTTGTGATCTTGCTCCACATCAGTGCCATAGGACCATGAGCTATCTCACCGTATTCATTTCCCCCCTAGACTACTCCAATCATTTTTATGCTTATTGGCCTGATATCAGGTCTCGATATACTCGTAACATGGGGAATGTTACGATAATTCAATAGCTTCTAGTGAAGCACACCCAAGCTCTTACATGTAAGTAACTGCCAAGGGCATAGTTGCCTAAGTAGAAAAGTTATGTAGATGTCGGAGTCCTGCAATAACCCAAAGGTAGAAATACATAAGAAGGTATACAAGGGGATAGAATACTTACCTCAGAGTGTGAAACATGATAAATACTCTAGCATACATGTTAGGTTCTACTAAAAGGTGGTGTTGGCTATTGAGGCTCGAGTCTTTACTAATACAAAGGGTATTACTGACAAGATTGGTCAATCAAATGCAAAAGGATAGGGTTCCACATCCGTCCGCCCCTCTCGCAAGTCCTGTGAAGATAAAATCAATCATATCGCCTCGGAGGTACAACCTTGGGCTACGAGACTATAACGCTCATAGTAGAGCCTATACAGTTGCTCCAAAAAGTCTAGAGTGTCATCTAGCATGAGAGCTCTTGGTGGGGTGTGCTAGATGATCCAATCGGAGCACGGTCGCATGTATCTATGTGGAATACAACCTAATAACCATGTGGGGACTCTAAAAACGTTCCATCACGAACTACTAAAGATAATAAAGATAATAATTTGTCAGGGAGAGATATCAAACTCAATATATAAATTATGTTCATACATAAAGTTAGGACTAATGTTGCATTTCATTAAATCGTGATCGATCCGGAGACATCGGATCACCATTCTAGAATGAGACGAAAGCATGCATGTCATGCATGCATGCGATGCATGCCCGCTTTGGTTGGGAGTTCGCTATTTCAGCGTTTCTCAGATCCACGCCTCATCCACGCCTTCCTCTTCTCAAAGATTACCTTTTTCTCTTTGAACCCACCCTCCCCCTTCTTTGTTTATTATATTTTGTACAAGTTTCTGTTTATCATGTTTTTCCACCCGCTGGGTGATGCTTTTTTTTCCACCCCCTGGGTGATGCTATTCTCTGGTATGTTTGTGTTGTCTCGTTTGTTGTGTTGGTGATGTGCAGGTACAGGTTGGCGAGCGGCATCTGTTCGACTTCTCCATGCGGGGGTTTTTGGGAGCGATTCTATGCCTTACGTTTGTCTAAGCCCCTTGCCGAAGGCTTATCACTAGGGTTTTTCCTCGAAAACCCGAAAGGGCGGGGTTTTTTAATCCCGGTGATAAGCTTTCGGCAGGTACATCAGCCACTCATCTATTAGCATTGTATTTTTTTGGGGTCCAAATGATATAATTGAATTTTTCCTTTATTTTTCGTGGGTAGTTCGCATGTGTGCGGCTACCCACTGTCCACCATTGTAGAAAATCTGCTGAGATGAATGAGAAGCCTATCTATGGGCGGTTTGTTGGTTTCTTGCGAGTCCCATTCTAGAATGGGTCTCATGCGATTCCCATTTTTTATTGGAACCTTGTTATTTTACACAAAAAGGACATGCAAAACTTTTGAAACGACAATGCCCTTTTTCATGTGTGAATAAAAATGTTAAGGAAATTACGCAGTCTACTTTTCTTGGTTAGCGAATTGAGAAGGTAAAGAGCATCACTAAAACCAATGAAAATGCTCTCACTATAAACAAAGTACTGATCTGCACTGAATTTTCATTCATAAATAATTTCATTGCATTGTATTTTACAGTGGTCAAACCATGGTGGCCGTGTTGTCACAATGATTACACCCTTTTCGTGCACGAACCACCTAATAAGAACACGATGTGGAGCCCCCTTTGACCTGTTCCAAGCCACGGGAGAAACTTGAAGACAATAAAAACCTGCCTCAGGAGGTGCTTCATTGGCCACGATCTGGCCTGTCCAACTAATTTCACCACCTTCGTCTCATCTCCTTTCGTCAATCAACGGATCTTCCTATTGCTCCTGAGCATGTAATCTAGTCAGGATAAGAACTGCAGCAAACATAATCAAGTTAGTTAAGAAAGGCAGCTCAGAGTGAAAAATGCAGGTCTGAAAGAAAGGCAATTCAGAGTGAAAATGCATTCCTGAGACCTTTCAAAATGAAAAATACAGGCCTGAGACCCTTTCTCGACTCACAAGTCGAGAAAGGTAGCTCAAAGTGAAAAAAGCAGTTCTGAGGCCCTTCAAAGTGAAAAATGCAGGTCTAAGGCAGCTCAGAGTGAAAAACGCATTTCTAAGACCCTTCAAAATGGAAAATATAGGCCTAAGGCTCACAAGTCGAGAAAGGTACAAACACAGTTCTGAGGCCCTTCAAAGTGAAAAATACAGGTCTGAGGCCCTTGTCGAGAAAGGCAACTCAAAGTGAAAAACACAGTTCTAAGGCCTTTGAGATAAAAAAAAACATAGGTCGAAAGCCCTTTCTCGACTCATAGTGAAAAATGCAGGTCTAAGGGGCTTCAAAGTGAAAAACGCAGGTCTGCAAAATTAAAAAATGCGAGTCTAAGAAGGTCGAAAACGAATAACAAATTATGATTAATTAGACCTGATTCTCCTAATGTGCCCACTTTTCGAACTAAACAAAGTTAACAACTTACTAACGGATAAGCCTCAAGGTTAAGTGATAGAATATTCTATTGAATGTGAATTTAGCTCGTTAAAAATGGGACACCTATCCTATGTATTTTCTAATGGACAACATATCCGATGTATTTTCTAATGCACAACATATTCTATGCATTTTTTATTTATCCTTATATTTATACAATTATATGGACTGCATCAATGGTGTAGAGATTGATCTCTACTGGCCCATCTCTCGAGATGGACGCCCGTGACGGACGCCACCTCAGAACACCCCAAGCATCCCCCTTATTTGGGGCTTTTAACTGGGCCCTTGAAATTGGGGCATTTTATCTAGACCGTCGATTAAAATTATTTGGGGCTTTTCATATGGGCCGTCGGATTTGAGCCCCCTTTATTTGGGGCTTTTCATATCGGCCGTCGGATTTGAGAATCATGGAGGGATTTTTATTTTGATGAGTGGCAGAACATTCCGGCATGGCCAAACATATCCTATTGTTTTTAGCAAAAGGGGTTTACATCCGGGGAGCCTCCATTCGATGCATTCTTTTGCAGCTATGGGGGTCGCTAGAGCGGCGCCACGAGGAGCCGCTTTGTTTATGATATGCAGTCGATTTCGAGAAATGGAAGCACGATTTTAAACCAAATTTTAAGGTTTGTTGGTATATCGCCAGATTTGGTGCCGAAATGATCCGGGACGCCTTTTAATTGGCCCAAACTGCTTTGTTTGCACCGTGTTCTAATGTTCTAAATCGAGCTTTTTCTACCGCCTCTCTTCTCTTTGTCCATTGTTGCATTACTCTAAATGTCGTGGTTGTTCTTTACTGGGGATCCAAAGTCGCTGCGTCCGACCTTGATTTCAAAACGAGAGATCACCACCAAGGTATTAGAATTAGAGACTAAAGGTGTTAATTGGTTGAAATGTTGATATATGCGCAGGACTATAAAATACAATGATGAGGTTGCCCCCAGTAGTTAAGGATCGGGGTTTCGTGGCGATGAATGCTTGGGGTCGCCGAGAGCAATTTGAGAAATTTTTGTCGATCCGGATAACTTAGATGTCGCTAAGAAATTTGTCAAGACTTATGCGCAGCCGATTATCCCCATCCGATATTAAAGACAAGGTGCTTCTTATTTGTTACAATTTTACACCGCACTATTTGTATTAATACTTTTTCGGGCTTATATTCTTCAAAGGCATTGACATGGTAGATAAGTATGTGCCAACTATATTTGATGCTAACGAAGAAGACAAGTTGTGCATGCAAAGAGGATTTGTGCATTGCCTTCGATTTGTCTATTAAAAGGGACCATATAATACATGTGACAAGTACAAGGTGCTGCAAAATGAGGTTAGTTCACTTTATGTTTTGCCTTTATCGAGCATTTTCTGTAACTGTAGTCTCAAGGGGGTGTGCCCGATGGTTTTACTTACAAGAAATAGGGTGTGTTTGATGTTAGAAGGACGATAATTTAATTGGTGGTCATTCTATCCGCTTCGCCGCGGTGTTGGTCTTCTTGATGCATATATGACATACCTTTCACGGGTAACGCATTTAGACTTAATTTTAGAGCTTCCATTGCTTGGTGGGCAAGCCCAATATGGCTGCAGGTTTGGCCTTTTTGTGCTCATGCCAACATGGCAAATGTATCTCGGGCATGTGAAGCTAGGCTTTATGCCTTTTGTGTTTTTGCAAAACTTGAGGCCCGTTTAAATCGGGAGGCCAGACATGGCGGATATTTTATAGAAGCTTAGAAATGGCAGGACCTCGATGCCGCTTCTTCGAAGTTGGCTCCAACCGCATGACACACATTTACAAACAAAGATCGATTCCTTTTTTTTACATTTGCTTATATGGCGCTTCTAATAACCGGATGCCAAAGAATGTTGGAGCAGACGCTTTACTCCAAGTGGATCCTTGTGTGGTCGGATTCACCTTTTCCAGATCTTATATGTTTCAGCCGCTTGGATCTTGCTTGCCATTGTGGGCATGTTGTACGCCAAGTAGGATCCCTTTCAATGCGCGATTGCCGCGTAAGAGATGGCAATTTGAAACCGCTTGAGCTTTAACATTGGCAATGCATCTCATGTTCATGCTCTTGTGGTCGGGTGGTTGTTTTTCTCGAGCCAAGATGTTTGATCCTCTTTATTAACTTTGTGTGCTTGGTCATTTTGTAGGGGCGTAAGCAGTTGTAGCTACACTAGTCCGGTCATGGTCGGTTTTTGACATCGCCTCTTATCAACATACCCTTCAGGTTTGTTCACTTCCCTTGAAGTTATCCAATAGAAAGTGTCGTTATCCGATAATGCCACAACATTTAGAAGTTTTTTCTTTTGTCGGGCTGATAAACATCGCGCGAGAATCAATTGCTTAATAACGCTTCTTTGGACTTGCTCGATTTTTGCATCCAATCTCTTTCTGCCACGCTTTTAGCATTGATCCCAAGATTCAACTACTAGGATTTAGAAGTTTAATGCTTATTTTCCCCGGCTAGTAGATCAACACTTCGTTCTTCTTGGTCAATTTGTATTAGTTAAATGTGATCCAAGGCCCCGACCGACTTATGGAAACATAGAAAGCATACCCAATAATAGCAAATAACTTTACCCTGTAGCTCAGTTTTGTGGTCCTATTTTAGACCTGGGATCATGTTTGTTAAAGGCTGTGTTGTTCTCTACAGGGATGCAAAGCTGCATTTGACCTTGATTTGAAAAGGATCAGTCCACCCATGTAGCAAAAAGATATTTTTTGTTCTTTGTGCATTATGATCACAACAATTTATTTCTCATTATTTCTTTCGTTTCTTAATGTGTAGCTGGCAATCCTTCTCCAAAAGGCTAGTTCCTTCATCAACGGCAAGAATATCACTCAAAAAAAAGGCAATTCAGAGTGAAAGTGCATTCCTGAGACCTTTCAAAATGAAAAATACAGGCCTGAGACCCTTTCTCGACTCACAAGTCGAGAAAGGTAGCTCAAAGTGAAAAAAGCAGTTCTGAGGCCCTTCAAAGTGAAAAATGCAGGTCTAAGGCAGCTCAGAGTGAAAAACGCATTTCTAAGACCCTTCAAAATGAAAAATATAGGCCTAAGGCTCACAAGTCGAGAAAGGTACAAACGCAGTTCTGAGGCCCTTCAAAGTGTAAAATACAGGTCTGAGGCCCTTGTCGAGAAAGGCAACTCAAAGTGAAAAACACAGTTCTAAGGCCTTTGAGATAAAACAAGGTGCTGCGCACGGAGGGTTGCCCTCCATGGCCAGAGGGTGAAGTGGCTTAAATCATAGTTCAAAGTCATATTTTGGCATGACTGGATTACTTCATTATGTAAACATATATACTACTATATTCTTGCAAGCATGTGTTACTGAAAACACATGTTGAGCTTTTCCATATAATCATTTTGATGCAGCTCAAGATATGTTAATTACATAGCTTCAGCCTCTCACTTGGATATATAAGATCTGGATTCTTCAACTGGGGATTGAGTTGAGCTAATTCCTTCCACCCGCTCTTCCCAGTTTGTCGAGTAAATGCTGATAATATATCTCCTTCTCTAACTTCATAACATGATGGTGCCCTGAAAATACATTGAATCATGTGTCACTTTAGTTCTACCAGGCAAGGTCTCATACTGCACAGAGTTACCTTGGATTAGCTGAAAGCAGTGCTCCTAGGAAAGCAACCACACCTGCTGCAACAGGTATCCAAAAGCTGTTTTTCCACAAATTATTAAAATCTGGACTTTTACGAGAAGCTGAATTGGCAAGACCTCCCTTTTCCTGAGAAAATTGGACACAAGTTCAGCCATCTGACATTCAAAATTTCAGTCATTCAAAATTTCAAAATTCAAAATTTCAGTCATTCAAAATTTCAAAATTCAAAATTTCAGTCATTCAAAATTTCCTTCAGGAAAGCCTGTACAGAAATACAATTAGCGCTTTCAGACTACTAAGAGACGCTTTAGCTGCATGCCTAAGCAAAAAATTGGGCCAAGGTAAGAACTTCCACTTGAACAATGGCAACAAATTTCTGTAGATGAGAGGTTCTTCAAAAGATGCAGCATTATTATTGAAGACGTTAATTTGTGCTGGAAGAAGCTTACAACTGGTTGGTCTGTTTCCTGCACAAGTTGTTTCAACGCCCAACTGGTTGGTTCTTGGTTCTATCTCTGGCAAACAGCAATTTTATTTGCAACTACATAGAAGATGGGTGGAAGAAGCGAGTCAATGAAGCTGTAGTAAGTTAGTGGCTTTTTTGTGGCATAAGAAACAGAATTCGTGTATGTTGGTTCATTCTCTGCATATCTGGAAGTAACAGACCAGTTGTGGTTTAACTGTGACATAAGAAATAGAAATCACGTATATTGACTCATTCTTTGCATGATTCATTGAAGAGAGATGACCTGGTTTATCGTGATGTTGCCGTGCTTCAAGACTAAAGCCGACTTGTTACATGCCCCCGCCCATCCGCCATAAATTTGATTTGTGAGGCTGAATTTGACCTATTCCTTAAAATTAATGTTCAAGAAAGAAGTTTGAGTTTATTACCTCGCTTCGAGAGACATTGTAGCTTCATCATGATCATAATCCATAATTTTGAACCCCAATGCTTCCCATTGCATGATTAGGTTTTCAACTGGGACCACCGGTTCGTAAGTTGTGTATAGGGGATGCCAACAAAGGACGGTGGCAAAATGGTAACAATACTTTATAGCCAAAACCCCAAAACCCTATGACCCCTACTATATGCACGGAAAAGGGTAAAAAAATTGTCCCCTCCCATTGATGCGTGGTTTTGACAGTTCCACAAGGTGACCCCTTTGGGCAAATGTTGGGAACCCGTCAAGGATATGTGGTCTTTATTGATATGAAGTCATTTCTCACACATGGAACTTATTAACAATTTGCTATCTTCAAAAAGCTTTCGTTATCCCTCGCTTCTACTTCCATCATCCACTCTTCAAAGTAAATAACTAATACCTTATTAAAAACCTTATGAATAAGCAAGCAAATGCAATGTAATGTGCTCGCTAGCTTCCACCATAATCTGAAGCTTGGCATTGTAGCGACGGATCGGCTCCAGTGTAACGGTTGCTCGAACAAAAGAAAGAAAAGAGCGGGCAAGATGACCATGGACTATCCGGACCGTCGAAATAACTTGTAAGCCAAATATAGGCCATCTATATATTTTTTATGAGTTACGGATTGCCCGGCGTTCTTTGGGCATAAGTTGGGGGAACCTGTAAGTTGGGTCTGTTGTCATTGCCTTTCTTCGACATTGCCTTTTTTTATTTCATAATCAAGAAGTGGAAATAGAAATATTGAATTGTACACATGCTATTTACAATGTTTAAAGTAAATATTCTAACAATGCAATCACATGTTGTAACATCTAATTCACATTGATGTGTAAAGAATTTACATACTACACAAATTGGCCAAATACATTGGCTACAAACTTCACAAATTCGCTGGTTAAGTTAAGCTTAGAAAGGCTGCATTTACATATTACATAACTGACAAATTCATTGTCTAAATTAAATTTAGAAAGGCTGCACAAAATATCTAGACAAAGAATGTGTCATTTTGTCCATTGTTTAAAATATATTTTAATAGCAAATTGTGACTTTGAAAAGCCTTCCGTTATTTGTAAAGGTTTTATTAAATTTGTGACAAATTAATGGTAAAATTTGCTCCTTGCCTGAACCTTCACAAATTTTATAGATATCTGTTGTTCCCAAAACAAAAGAGCCAAATCTCAATTGTAGAACATACTTGATCCATGCTGAATTACCACATTTAAATCAGGGTAAAAGCCAATATTTTGTGCACTGTTTTGTATACTTGGATAATCCTCTGATAAAAAAGTGAACTTGTACGTTTGTTTTTCGATCTTTTATAACTGCTATGGTCCAGTTCCTGTAACTTGTACCTGTTGTGAAATCCATCAAACTTGCAACGTTTTAAGACTTTGAATGTTAGCATAACTTTCTGAACTTTCACATAATGTTTTGTCCTAAGCAGAATCCATCTTCAATCTCCACATAGTCCACTACTGTCCATAGTCCATCTAAATCAAGTAAAGTAAAAATAATCGTAGCACATGCACAGATGGTGAGCTTTTCTGTGATGGCCTCAGAAATATTTGATAGTCTCTCCAAATGACATGGCTACATCAAATCAAGGTAGCCTAAATAAGCCACGTACTCATGATCCCTGCATTTTTTTCAGTAGAAAAAGTTTATAGAACCTTCTTAACGGCAAGTTGGAAAGACAATGGAGCACCCTCCGATTGTGATACCGGAGAGGCAAGGGTAGCATACCTCCATCAAGAACTCGGATCATCGACACTTCCCCTCTCCTTCCGTGTCACATCCATGAAGCTCCAACCGCAACAAACTATGATACAATTGTAAGAACTGCAAAGCTAGAGACCACAATTTAATATGCCCGTGGTATTACATAGATCAATATAACGCAGTGCCATAAACAATAACTATGTCCACTCATCTACTATATTTACTCTAAAATATCTGAAAATAGACCAACAAAGGTGTACGGATATGTAGCTCGACAGAGGCTTTAATATTGTCCGATATGCCCGATAACATGCGCAGATCGACTGGTCAATAATTTTGCTCTCTCTACACATAAAATTATCACCTTAATAATGGCAAGCACAAACGTAATCATAAACTAATCGCCATGAAAATACTACATGCTAACAGAGAGGAAATAAAAATGGGAAGCACCTTTGAAATGGGAAGTTTCTTCTGCAGATCCTTATAGCGTTTCTCCAAATCTTTGATATCTATATCAAATTCCTTTTTCCTGAATGAAAGGGAATTTAAACAGAAAGCATAGTGTCCAAAATCATGACGTTTAATCCACTATAGCACATATGTAACTTCATGACAACTGATCCAATAAATATCAAAAGGTAGCCCTTGCTATCTATCTTGTCAAACGTTTTATGTAGATCTAAAGTAGGTCTCGTTATTTAGTGGTAAAGCTATTGATCAAATGCATCTTAAGTAAACGCCTTTCATGGAATGGCATTAACATTGCCGCGATCTATGATCCGGAAACGCTCGAAGTTGCTAAAAGGTGCACATCTTCCATGCATTCTACATATATAAGATACTTTTATTTCACCACAAAGTTTAAACCAGAGCATTCAAAAACTTATGTGCCAAGAATCTCGAAAAAGTCGATTTCGAGTCGAAATGTGGTTGAATAGCCTTGCAAGAGGAACAGAGCGAAAAACCCCAATAGATGCAAAAGTGTGAGCATTACAATTCCAAAGATACTTGTTTTTCTCTCTCTCTTCAAATTTGACATAAATCTTGCAAACTCTTTGCCATGAACTTGTCGAGGAAGAATTTTCTGATAACCCGCAATTTATCAACTGAGTTCTTGATTTTGTTTTTCAAGAACAGCTATGGAAGAATGGCTCTGTTATGCCCTTCACAAGAACGGTTATGGCAAGAACGGCTCTGCCAGAAACAATGCTGCGGACTCTTCAAAGAGATAAAGAAAGCCGACTCCATAAGAGATAAAGAAAGCCGAAGTTTTTCCATTGCTTTGGCAGAACGGCGATGGCATAACCGGCTCGCTTCTACCCTTCAAAAAGCGATTATGGGAAGAACGACCGCTATGCCCTTCAAGAACGGCTATGGCAAGAATGGCTCTGTCAGAAACAATGCTGGGGACTCTTCAAAGATCAAATCGGTGAAGGCAGGACATATTATTGAGAGAAAGTGGGCTCTTTTGCAGGTTTTGAAGACTGAACACACAATCCAGGACTGTGGAGGTGCTAAATACAGAGCCGGGAGCTTTTAAATTGGAGGATGAATTAGAACGGGGCCGGAGGTGTAGAAATGGCTTCCCTATCAATGGCGCCGAAATGGAGCTGCCACTAGCGGTTGTGCCTCCACCACTATTGCCTAGGTGCGGGGGTCATGTTGTTGCGCAGGATTTAGGCTACGCTCCCATGGAAACAACCGGACTTCCAAATATCCATGAGCTCCATACCCCAACGAATATAAAACCGATCAGATCTTGCAAAGCAGTTTTGACATAAATCTTGCAGCTCTTTGCCATGAACTTGCCGAGGAAGAATTTTCTGATAACCCGCATCAACTGAGTTCTTGATTTTGTTAGAACCATATTTAGCTCCGCATAACCTACACGATCTGCAACGAACTGCAATAATCCAACAAAAACAGGAACAAAGCTTTGGCGATGAAGCTTTATGCCATTTAATAGGTGTCCGGTTAGCCGGTTTCGTGAGTGGCTGTTTAGCGACAAAAGCTACCTGGCATTTACAACCTATAATCGGTTTTTAGCAGTCATCAACATATTCTGAGTATATTCCAGCATATACTCAAGATATGCCACAACCCCATACAAACGAGGGTTTGCCCCCCTAGGGGCAACCCAAAAAACATAGGTCGAAAGTCCTTTCTCGACTCATAGTGAAAAAAGGGGCTTCAAAGTGAAAAACGCAGGTCTGCAAAATTAAAAAATGCGAGTCTAAGAAGGTCGAAAACGAATAACAAATTATGATTAATTGGACCTGATTCTCCTAATGTGCCCACTTTTCGAACTAAACAAAGTTAACAACTTACTAACGGATAAGCCTCAAGGTTAAGTGATAGAATATTCTATTGAATGTGAATTTAGCTCGTTAAAAATGGGACACCTATCCTATGTATTTTCTAATGGACAACATATCCGATGTATTTTCTAATGCACAACATATTCTATGCATTTTTTATTTATCCTTATATTTACAAGAATTTATCGCGGCGGTTATCACCGCCGCTACTTTCTGGTTTTTAGTTTGTGTCTTTAAGAAAAAAAAGGAATAGTCATTATTTTCCTTCAAATTAATCAAGCATTACAAACAACTCATAAAAAAATTCACCATAATATTGTAGTTGGTCAATAACAATGATGCCATTTTCCTAACCTTATAAATTTGAGTACATGCGTTAATAATTTTTAGTTGGGAACACGTGATGTATTCAAGGGCCTAGTGTGTGTTCAAATGCGTTAAAAAATGTTCATCTTATGGCTATCCATATTCATATGAAGCAAACATTATAGTTTTTGAGGCCAGATGTTGCAGGTACATGGGATCATGACTTTGTTGTAGCTACATACCACTATATAATGGGCAAAATAACTAAAACATTCTATTAAAAAAACTCAAATGTGTGGAATTTGTTTAAAATAGTCAGCAGTTTGTGGGTTCAGAAAAAAAGAGAAGCTATTTGGAATGCCACGTTTCATATAGAAAGACCGATAGAGATAAAAAAATAAAAATCTTTTCAATGACGTGGACAACATACTTAAGTTTAATACCTTATGAGGTGGGTAAACTTATGAGGTGGGATGGCATGTTTTAATATTGAAGGCTTAAACGACTACATTGCTCAGCAGTATAGTGAGGGGACGAATAATCTATTATCTGTAGTATCAACAATAATTTGAATTGGATTTGCAAGTTAGAAGACGAATAATTTCTATTAGAAAACTGGCACATATTCTTTGGATTCAAAAAAAATATGTGTGCATTACATCTGTTGAATTCAAATCGTACTCATCTGCACGATCTGCACTACATTGCCCAAGCACCTGCATGAGGTGTCAAAGCCACAGGTAGATTACCTTTACCTTTGTGTTAGTGTCTTCTTATTATTTCTCTTGCAACACTAGCAAGTTCTTTCGCGAACATCATTGCTTCACCTGTTGTCTCTAAACAAATAGGTGCAAAAGCATGAATACCTTCTCTGGCTGAAGTAAGGAAATAGGTGCAAAAGCATGAATACCTTCAAAGTTAAGCAAATAGGTGCAAAAGCTCATATACCTTCTCTGGCAGAATTTTGTTCTTATTCTTACTGTAGATGCATCGAATGAAAGCTGGTTCAAGGAGTGTATAATGCCTTGGAGTTCCTTATGTGCTCTAGGTTCAAAATCTTCGGTGAATTAATGCCATTCCTTTTTTTTTATGATTCATATCAGCTTATGTGCCAAGTTTCAAATAGCATGAATGCTTCATGACCTTATGGTAATAAATAACTTTGTAGCTCTGCAGATCATATTCAGAGATCTCAAAGCAGGCAAACTTTGGTCTGGGAATTCCTGACTAACGTGGTATTCCAAGTATGTCATTCCACGTTTTCGAAATTAAAGGCAAGCAAAAGCAACGTGGTATGGCTTCCTGAAAGCTCGGCTACCTGCTCATGAATATTTACTGCTTTCGAGTGCTACTTGTCAATTCTTGGGTGGGCTTTTAAATCCCTTGCCTTGCGATCCTTGATTTCCTTGCTGCGCTTTTGCCTGTTGTATTGCTTTCATTGCGAAATTCATTGCAAAATTTGGCAGAGTAGTCCGGACACAGAGTGCGCATTCATTTCATTTTCGAATCCGGCAGGTACCATACCTGTAAGAACCTAACCTACATGTTTTTGTAAGTTAAGATTTTGAACATGATTGTCCCTACGGATCATCAACGCCCAAAGATTGCCACATTATTCTTCAACCTCGCGAGAAAAATATATGCCCTAGTTTTACATTACCGAAGAAAGGCGGAATGCCCAATTAGGCATCACAACCTTTCCCAAAGCCTCCTTTTGCATAATTCAGTATACAACAGGAATTTGGGGGACTTGTCCACTTGTTTTTGTATCCAAGAACACAACATGGCAGCAAATGCCTCAAAGATGCAGGGAATTGTCACCAATCACAACCTGCCATAATCTGAAAACCCAATCACAACTTTTCTTAGATTTATTGTGGTTTTTGCAGCTCAAACTCTATTCTACCAAGACCGAATCCAAATTAAACTAAAACCGAGCTTCAGTTTAAGACTAAAACCCCACCTAACTCTCAGAGTAACTTCAGTCTGCTCACAAACGCCATCTCTTAAAAGTCGCTCTCGACTCCTGTTTTGCCTGAGCTTAGGGCTCCACCCTGCTTTTATAATACCGGAGAGAATCATCGCGAAGTTTCCAGAATCATCCACAGCTCTCCAGCCCACGAATCATTCAGAGCATTCGAGGCTCTCCCTGCTATGTGACCGCAGTTTCCAGAAAGGTCGATACCTTTCTTAAAATTTTAGGGCCTTACACGTGTATATTTTAAAGGTAGGCCCAGGCATGCACAACTTTTATTAAGTTGCCCCCTTACCTTCCAAATTACAATTATATATTAGAGATACAATTGTGTAGAGATTGATCTCGGCCGTCCATCTCTGAGATGGACGGCCCAGACGGTGCCACCTCGTAACACCCCAAGCATCCCCCCTTATTTGGGGCTTTTAATCTGGGCCCTTGAAATTGGGGCATTTTATCTAGACCGTCGATTAAAATTATTTGGGGCTTTTCATATGGGCCGTCGGATTTGAGCCCCCTTTATTTGGGGCTTTTCATATCGGCCGTCGGATTTGAGAATCATGGAAGGATTTTTATTTTGATGAGTGGCAGAACATTCCGGCATGGCCAAACATATCCTATTGTTTTTAGCAAAGGGGTTTACATCCGGGAGCCTCCATTCGATGCATTCTTTGCAGCTATGGGGGGGCTGCTAGAGCGGCGCCACAGAGGAGCTGCTTTGTTTATGATATGCAGGCTGTATTTCGAGCTGGAAGCACGATTTTAAACCAAATTTTAAGGGTTGTTGGTATACTGTCAGATTTGGTGCCGAAATGATCTGGGACGTCTTTTAATTGGCCCAGCTCTGTTTTGTTTGCACTGTTCTAATGTTCTAAATCGAGCTTTTTCTACCGTCTCTTCTCTTTGTCCATTGTTGCATTACTCTAAATGCTGTGTTGTTCTTTACAGGGATCCAAAGCTGCGTCCGACCTTGATTTCAAAACGAGATCAGTCACCAAGGTATTAGAATTAGAGATTAAAGGCGTTAATTGGTTGAAATGTTGATATATGTGCAGGGACTATAAAATACAATGATGAGGTTGCCCCTGTAGTTAAGGATCAGGGGTTTCTGTGCAGTGAATGCTTGGGGCTGTCAGAGCAAGCGGAGAAATTCTTGTCAGATCCAGATAACTTAGATGCTGCTAAGAAATTTGTCAAGACTTATGCGTGTGCTGCATTATCCCCATCTGATATTAAAGACAAGGTGCTTCTTATTTGTTACAATTTTTACGCCAGACTATTTGTATTAATACTTTTCTGGCTTATATTCTTCAGTGCATTGACATGGTAGATAAGTATGTGCCAACTATATTTGATGCTAACAGAAGACAAGTTGTGCATGCAAAGAGGACTGTGCATTGCCTTCGATTTGTCTATTAAAAGGGACCATATAATACATGTGACAAGTACAAGGTGCTGCAAAATGAGGTTAGTTCACTTTATGTTTTGCCTTTATCGAGCATTTTCTGTAACTGTAGTCTCAAGGGGGTGTGGCCGATGGTTTTACTTACAAGAAATAGGGTATGTTTGATGTTAGAAGGACGATAATTTAATTGGTGGTCATTCTATCTGTTCTGCAGTGTGTTGCTCTTCTTGATGCATATATGACATACCTTTCGCTGGTACGTACTTAGACTTAATTTTAGAGCTTCCATTAAGCTTGGTGGGCAAGCCCAATATGGCTGCAGGTTTGGCCTTTTTGTGCTCATGCCAACATGGCAAATGTATCTCAGGCATGTGAAGCTAGGCTTTATGCCTTTTGTGTTTTTGCAAAACTTGAGGCCTGTTTAAATCGGGAGGCCAGACATGGCGGATATTTTATAGAAGCTTAGAAATGGCAGGACCTGATGCCAGTTTGCTGAGTTGGCTCCAACCAGACAGACACACATTTACAGTCAGCATCGATTCCACTGTTTTTTACATTTGCTTATATGGCGGTTCTAATAACTGGATGCCAGCAATGTTGCAGCAGACGCTTACTCCAGTGGATCCTTGTGTGGCTGGATTCACCTTTTCCAGATCTTATATGTTTGTGCTGCTTGTGATCTTGCTTGCCATTGTGGGCATGTTGTATGTCAAGTGGGATCCCTTTCAATGTGCGATTGCTGCAGAAGAGATGGCAATTTGAAACTGCTTGAGCTTTAACATTGGCAATGCATCTCATGTTCATGCTCTTGTGGCTGGGTGGTTGTTTTCTGAGCCAAGATATTTGATCCTCTTTATTAACTTTGTGTGCTTGGTCATTTTTCTAGGGCAGAACAGTGTAGCTACACTAGTCTGGTCATGGCTGGTTTTTTTGACACTGCCCCTTATCAACATACCCTTCAGGTTTGTTCACTTCCCTTGAAGTTATCCAATAGAAAGTGTTGTTATCTGATAATGCCACAATATTTAGAAGTTTTTTTCTTTTGCTGGCCGATGAACATCGCGCAGAATCACCTGTTTAATACTGCCTATGCTGGACTTGCTCGATTTTTGCATCCAATCTCTTCTCGGGCTACGTTTTAGCATTGATCCGGCATTCAACTACTCCAGGATTCGTTCTTGCGGTCAATTTGTATTAGTTAAAGGTGATCCAAGGCCCTGATCTGACTTGCGTGAAACATAGAAAGCATACCCAATAATAGCAAATAACTTTACCCTGTAGCTCAGTTTTGTGGTCCTATTTTAGACCTGGGATCATGTTTGTTAAAGGCTGTGTTGTTCTCTACAGGGATGCAAAGCTGCATTTAACCTTGATTTGAAAAGGATCAGTCCACCCATGTAGCAAAAAGATATTTTTTGTTCTTTGTGCATTATGATCACAACAATTTGTTTCTCATTATTTCTTTTGTTTCTTAACGTGTAGCTTGCAATCCTTCTCCAAAAGGCTAGTTCCTTCATCAACGGCAAGAACATGAATGATAGAGGGCTTTTGCAGTCCTGAGCAGCATAGGTATGCATTGTTGAACCATTCTTTGAATGCCTTCATTTTGATATGGATTTTATCTTCATGCTTTTATCTGCCATATTTTCAAGTGGTACCTTCTGTCTGATCTGTATCTACAGCAACATCAAAACCCAAATACAACGAGCCTATTAAGGAAGAAGTGTACCTTGTCTAGAGATGCCTTGCTTTCTCTAATTGTTCTCAAAGGTTGAATATGACTCATCAATGCATTAGTTCATTTGGTCCCTATACAAATGAGGCGATATAACAGATATATATGTATGTATCCTTGAGATGATCCATTTATTTTACTCCCAAAGTAGAAGAATAATTGAGGGAGCTTCCAAAGGCAACCCTGTTCCGTGGCTGCGCAGCAAAGTAGTATGGTAATGTTGTGAATTTGTTTTGGTTTTCATGTAATGATGTCCTTGAAGATTGCAAAATTGGGTTTTGGAGAAGGGTTGTGGTGATACCTCAGTTACTATGCTTGTGATGGATGATTCATAATTGGAACACTGTTCGTCAAGCAGAATCTTATGTATGTTGGATGCGAAATGGGAATGATTTTAAGTCTTCTGCAGATTTGTCAAGCATGTACAAATTGCATAACCTCTGCATGTGTACCTTTTCTTTTTTTAATAACAACTCGAGCATTTTGTAGAAGAGATGGATTGTGCAAGTTTCAAATCACTCATGGGGTTTGATGTTTTAGTTAATTTAGATTAATATGAAAAATGATATTTTCTCCTCTTTTATGCCTCTATATTTGAATGCCATTTAGGAGTAGTTTTGAATAGAGTGACGATTTTATTAACATCCCCAAGTAGATCAGTACGCATTTCAATAACATATTACCTTTAGAATATGCAAGGCATTTCAATAACATATTACCTTTAGAATATGCAGTGCAAGGAGCTTGTGGAATTTACTTTGACCAAATCATTGTGCATCTAGTGATAATTTTAATGTGCATACATTTGCAAAATAGGAAAAGAAAATTATAGCAGAATTGTAGGCCCATCATAAATGTAGGACCACTAAGAGAAGTTGTTGATGCAGTTGTGTAGTTGTCTGCATAGACAACTCCCTGATGTATTTAAATGAAGAATAGAAGTAGCTTATGATCCTTTTTCTAGATTCTCTTGGTAGTACACGAGTTTGTGTAGCTGTTATGGTGCAAGTTTCTCTCTAAGAGATAAGATTGTTGATTGAGTTTGTGTAGCTGTTATGGTGCAAGTTTCTCTCTAAGAGATAAGATTGTTGATTGTCGTAGGTGTCTATCCACCTATGTTGACTCGTCAACAAAAGTCATTTTGAAGCTAGAGCTCATGTCTATTGTATTAATTGATGTCTTCCTTTGCAATTTTTGCCTAATGGCTTAGCTCATGTCTATTATATTAATTGGCATTTTCCTTTGCAATTTTTGCCTATTGCCTCGTGTTAGGATGTTTATGGCCTTACGTGTTACATTTCAAAGTACGTTCTCACAAATTGAATATTGACATTTGTGTTCGTAATTGTCGGATGTTGGTTATGCTCTTACATGTCGGACAGGCTTTTGGTCGCCATGAATGTTAAAAATCAATTCAATTGATAGACATATGGATACTGTACTTGTTGCTTCATTTGTGCTAATATGGCATGTGTATTTCACCGAGACTCTCGCTGAGACAATGCCCAGATTGTCACGCCTTTCATACCGGCAAAGAATTTCGTTACCTTAGGACCGTTATAGTTATTGCCACCGTTCATTGGGGCTAAGAGTGTATTAAGAGCATGTCTAATGGGACCACCATCTCGAGATGAACACGACATGGTAGATGAGGGGAGGATTGAATTGTTCGTATATGGAAGAGCTTGAGGTATCAAAAGCATAACCAATGGTAGAGTAATCATAAAGAAAAGGATTAGAGCATTGGCAAAATTGCAAGACATGCTATTTTGGGGCCCTACAATGCATGTCAATGTAGGTAGAGGATTTTATTCCCAGATGTTCGTAAACTATAGTTCATAGACCCATTCATAGTACAAAATGCACCTTTCAACTACAAATAGTGTATACCTATACAGAAATGTCTAACATCGAGTGTTCCTGAGAAAGCCCAAACTAATTCACCCAGGACTCAAGGGCAAGCTTTTTGTTTGTACATTTCATACTACGTTTGAATTTGCCTCTAATAAAATTGGATATGCATCAAGAATAAGAAAATAAATGAAGCTGATAAGCAGAACAAAATATTTATCAAAGAGTTTGTTTGTCAATGAGGTGTGTGGATGCATGTAAACTGTTCACCAAATATCTATGCTCATTGTTAGAGGAGATGCAATTTAACATCGCTGAGCCAAAGACACCCTACACGCTGAAAAAAGTGGGAACACCCTTCACCAAGAATGGATGCTTGCCGAATAAAGTTGTACCCAATAGGATTATAGTCAAAGTTTGCTTCGTCATCGTGGAGTCATCAGATGAAATCTAATTGCAAGTCTCCCTTCTAATAAACAATGATGAGCTCCATTGAATGGCCATCAGGCAAAGGGTTTAGCTTAAAACTTCAAGACTTTGGACTAGATGCATACTGCCATTCCTGCCATTCTTAATCTTGGATTTTCTTCCCAGATTTCGTAAACCATAGTTCATAGACCCATTTTTAGTACAAAGACTTGTCATTAATATATATACACGTATATCACATGCTGGGGCATCGTGGACATTTTATATAATATATCGATCTTGACCGTTCGTTCTTGAGGTGGTGCATTTATGGCCCTCAGATCTGATGGGGGGCATGCATGAGCATGCATGGGGGCATGCACCACATCTTGGGACCATTGGATCGAAAGGGGAAGAGAAATCTTAGCCCTTGATTTTTCTTAGGAAGGTGCAAGGAAGGTGGCAAAAAGTGGATTTGGTGTAGCAAATCTTAGCCGTCAGATCAAAATGTGAGCATAAATCCTAGCCATTGGCTTTTTAATATTAAATTGATTTTTGTTTTTTGAAGGTGTGAGGTGGCACTCTCATTAATAAAAAGATAATGAGGTGGCAGAACATTTATGAGTGGACTTTCTCGGAAGCTTCTTTCTGTATAATCGGCTTCAGAGGCACGTAGCTTGCAGCAGAGGGGTCGGATGAAGGTGGGACCCACGCCGTTGGATTCCTCTCATCGGGAGCTTTCCAATGAGTGGTGCTTTGGCACTATTTTGTCGCAGCTGCAGCCAACGTGATCGAACACTAAGAATATTTTTGGAATCTTCGAGATTCAAGGAATCTATAGTAAGTTGAGGGAATCTAGAAGAATCTTTATAGGATCTTAGGGAATCCAGATGAATATCATGAGAATCTTAGAATCTATGGGAATCCTAAGAGAGCATCTTTGAGAATGTAAGGGAATCTAAGGGAATCTTGATAAAATCATTAAGAACCTAGAGGAATCTTGGGGAGTCTGGGGGAATCTTTATAGAATCTATGGGAACTAGAGGAATCTCGAGAGAATCTATAGGAATCTCAAGTGCTTCTTAGGGAATCTAGGGGAATCTTGATAAATTTCTTAAGAATCTAAAGGAATCTTAATGGAATCTCAGAGAATCTAGAATAATCTAGAGGAACCTTGATAGAATCTTGGAGAATGTAGAGGAAACTTGGGGTTTCTTTTGGAATTTAGAGAAATATTATAGAATCCTAGGGAGTCTCAAATGAATCTTTGGGAATCTAAGAGAATCTAAAGGAATCTTCATAAAATCTTTAAGAATCTATGGAATCTAGATGGAGTTTTAGAGAATTCTAGGAAATCTTAATAAAATCTAGGGGAATCTCCGTAGATTCTTAAGAATCTAGGGGAATCTTTGTAGAACATTAAGAATCTAAGAGAATCTTTGGGAATCCAAGAGAATCTAAGAGGAACTCAAGAGAATCTTTGGGAATCTAGAGAATCTTTGGGAATCCAAGAGAATCTAAGAGGAACTCAAGAGAATCTTTGGGAATCTAGGGGAAGCTTCCTAAAAATTTTGGAAATCTTAGAGAATCTAAGAGAATCTTCATAGAATCTTGAAGAATCTAGGAGAATCTTCCTAGAATCTTAGAGAACCTAGAGGGATCATGGGATAATCTTTGGGAATCTCAGTGAATCTTGGGGAATCTTAAGAGAATCTATGGAAATCTACGAGAATCTAAGGAAATTGTCATAAACTCTTTAAGAATATATGGGAATTTAGATAGAATCTTGGAGAAACCTAAAGGAATCTTAATAAAATCTAAGTGAGTCTCCATAGAATTTTTAGAATCTGGGGGATCTACGAGAATCTTGGTGCATTTTGGAAAATCTAGGGGAATCTTCATAGGATCTTAGAGAATCTAGAGGAATCTCAAGGGAATCTTAGGTATTCTAGGAGAATCTTTATAGAATCTTGGGAAATGTAAGAGAATCTACATGGTTCAAGAGAGAATCTTTGAGATGTAAGGGAATCTAATGGAATCTTGATAAAATCTTTAAGAACCTAGGGCAATCTTCATAGGATCTTAGAGAATCTAGAGGAATCACAAGAGAATCTTAGGGATTCTAGGAGAACCTTTATAGAATCTTGGGAAATCTAGGGGAATCTTTGTAGAATATTAAGGAATCTAAGGGAGGGCCAAGAGGATCTAGAAGAATCTTCATAGAATCTGTAGGATTCTAGAAGATCTAAATAGAATCTTGGGGAATCTAGAGAATATTCATAAAGTTTTTAAGAATCTAGAAGAATCTTGATAGAATCTTGAAGAATCTAGGGAAATCTTCATAGAATCTTTAAGAATCTAGAGGAATCCTATGGAATCATGTAAAGTCAAAGGGAATCTTCATAGACTCTTAGAGAATCTAGAGGAATCTCGATAGAATCTTTGGGTATCTAAGGGAATCTTTCTAAAAGCGTTGAGAATCTAGTGAAACCATGATGGAATCTTGGAGAATCTAGGAGAATCTTCATATAGTCTAAAGGAATCTAGGAGAAGATTCATCAAGTCGTGGAGAATTCAGTAGATTTACATAGAATCTTGAGGAATCTAGATGAGTCTTGGGATAATCTTTGGGAATCTAGGTGAATATCAAGAGAATCTTTGAGAATCCAGGGTAATTAAGGGAATGTTCATAAAATCTTTGGAGAATCTATGGGAATCTTTGTAGAATCTTAAAGAATCTCGAGATCAGGAGAATTTCTCAGAATCTAGGAAAATATGAGAAAATTTAGAGGATTCTCTATACAATCTTGGATAGTATAAGAGAATCTACATAGAATCTAGAGGAATCTTGAGATAATGTTTGTGAATCTAGGAGAATCTAAAAAAATCTTGAGATAATGTTTGGAAATCTAGGAGAATCTAAAAAGAATCTTTGTGAACATAAGAGAATCTAAGGGACTCTTTGAGAATCTGGAATCTAGGGGAATCTTGATAGTATCATAAAGAGCCTAAGGGAATCTTTAGCGAATCCTCATTGAATGACTCTGCATTGGCTTCCCGTCGAATTTGTGCAGTCCCTGACTTGTATATCTCTTATATATATACAATTATATTTGTGTGTAGATGTGTGTAGACAATTAAATCTCGGCCGTCCATCTCAGATCTGGACGGCCCACTGAAGCCCCCAAATAAGCCACCTCAAATGACCCCTTTATTTGGGGCTTTTGATCTGGGCCCTAGAATGTGCTAGATTAATGGCTTAGATTTAATCGCCCATATTAAATGTAATAATTAATGCCAACCGAGTGACCTATAGTTACAGAAATCTCGAGAGAAAGTCTTGAGATGTTTCGCAAAAAAATATCTTTGAGATATCTGATTTCTTCAAGCCCCGACTGCTCTCCTTTGTTCGATAACCCATTCATACTCGATCCGCTCCTCCGGCCGGGTTAAGCTTGGGATCTTGTGTTTTTTGTCAAAAAATCCGTCTGCTTTTTTTCTTAGATCTTGGAGATGGCCGGAAAGGGTGAAGGCCCTGCCATTAGTATTTCAATTTCTCATTGTATTTCACATTGTGTGTACAAAGTCGGGCTCTGTTTGACAGATTCCCAGGCAAGTCGTGCTTTCTTGGAGTTTCTGTTCGTTATTAGGATCTAGTGGGTAAGAGACATGATTTTATCTTCGTTATTTTCTTCAAGTCACTTCCTTTGTTATTATGGCAAAAAAGATTAGAATAATATTTCATCGTTCTAATCTACCTATTATTTGTTGGCCAGAGGCTAATGAGATCCGATTTCGACCTTCAAAATGATTCCGACTCGAATCCGTTGCTAGAGCGTGATGTTACACAGCTTTGTGTGCGAAGGCTGAGCTTGAGGCTGTTGGCCAAAGTTCTGGCTATTCCGGCTCTGGCCGACATGCTTTCTCAAGGGTTTAGGGTTTATTGGATTTTTTCCCGGTTGCCTCACTTTTGCTTCTTTCAAGGTCCGGGGAACGGGAGCTTTTGTTGAGTTTATGCATCTATTGGCATCCACATCAAGCTTGGCTCTCAGGGCGCTGGTAGAACCCAAAATTTTGCCAGCAACGGGGCAAGAATAGACATACCTGTGGATTTTTTTCTGGTTGCCTCACTTTTGCTTCTTTCAGGGCGCTGGTAAGGATCCAAATTTTGCTTCTTACAGGGCGCTGGTAAGAACCCAAATTTGGTCTGTAAGTTTGTGCAATAGGTTTGTTAGTGAGATTCATGATAATCCGTTGGTGTTCTTCCTTCTGTTTCCATTGCTCGTTTCGTTTTAAATATACCTTAGAAATTGATTCTTAGGCATGTTCATAAATCTGTTTGCAGGCAACAGGAAATGACCTCACGAATTAGAGCTTCTACGGTGACGTGGCAAAGAAATAAAAAAGACGGTCGACCGTGAACCCATTTGCTATTGTTGCAGAAGCCTACCGAGTTTACTGCATATAGGCATGTTTAATTTTGACACATGTCCAATTTTGATACCGACTTCCATTTTCCAAGCTCTTTCAAATCTGGCATGTCTAGATAGCGCGGTAGTGCCCACGGATTTCAATAAAGTAAGATTTATCAGAGAAGAGTTCTTTTATCAATCTGTACTTTAACAATTTGTTTTCTCGTTTGATTTGCAAAGAAACCATTCTACGAAGCTCGACCGGCATTTAGGCGGCAAATAATCGGCGGTTGAGCTAAAAATGGCAAGCTACGACAATGAGATGTCAAGTTGCGGTCAAGTATTAATCTTTTTCTCGAAGTTACATATATTCCCCTTTGTTATTCCTTAAGGCTAAGCTTTCCCCTCTTTTATGAACAGTTTTCTTAAGAGGAGAGGATATATTAGTCCGGAAATTGGGCTGGCAATGAATGGTAGAATGATGAAAACAAAAGCGGAAGACGAGCTCAACACCAAAGATCGCCTCGGAAAGTTTCTCAAAGACCACAAGATTTTTAGAATAAGCTAGCCATTTCCCTAAACCGACCGTTTGGATGACACCCTAGTACCATACCAGCCAATCGTGGATACTGAAGAACATTGAAGGTTTCCACCATCAAAATATCAAGAGCTCGGGACAACAATCTAGAGTTTTCTCGCTCTTTGAATTGACAAAGTTGCGCCTACCCGGGACATGCAAAGGGTGTGTTAATCATCACGGTGGTATGGCTTTTACTAGAGATACTAGAAAATGGCGTCTTCTAGTCAAAAAAAATGAGATTAGAGGGTAGGTTATTATATGGTTCAAATGATTGAGCGTTGTTCGAGAATGATGGAGAATGATGGAAACTTAGGGAATTATGTTTTACCTTTGTTTGTGGAAAGTGGCAAGATATCGGATGGTCACAGGGCTTTCAACGGATTACTTCATCTAAATGAGCATTCCCGGACTTCTCTCGATTTTAGGATATATTGAAATTGGACATCCCCGATCATGCTTTTTAAGGTCTATGAGAGGATGCAAAGGGATAGCATAGAACCTAGCTGTTACACACTTATAGCTTTCTTTGCAGGCTTGTGCAAGATTGAAAGATATTGAAAGAGGACGTTGGTTTCATATTCACATTAGTAAAATCAAACTTGGCAAAGACATCTCGTTATCAATGCATTAATGGACATGTATATCAAATGTAGTTGCCTAACAGAGGCACGGAATGTCTTTAACCAAGTTGCCCTGTTAGAGACGTTTTGTCCTACAACTTTTTACTTGCGGGATATGTTGAAAATGGGTGCAATCGTGAAGCAATGCGATGCTACCAACAAATGCAAGATGAATGCTTATCTCCTAGTGCCCTCACATTTGTTTACATCCTATGCAGATATTCTCGCAAATGGGATTTGAGAAGGATATTTACATTGGAAATAGTTTGGTTGACATGTATGCCAAATGGCTCATTTAGAGAAGCACACAAAGTTTTTGACAAGTCGTTGTTCCAAAGTGTAGTTTCATGGATAAGCAATAATTGGAGGATATGCCAACCGCCAATGTGATCAATGGCATCTTGCATTGCTTTGAGCAGATGAAACGAATGGCATATCCCCGGATGTTGTTACATTTATTTGTTGCTTGAAGGCACCTGCGGTAGCTCGTGGGGACCATAAATCGGGCGTAGGATTCATGCGGATATTGTACAAAAGGGATCCGAAAAGACAACTTTCTACTTGCAATGCTTTGATTGACATGTATTATGCAAAGGTCGAGAAACTCATGTCAAGATTTTACGCATTGTGGTTTGGAGAAGATTGTTCGCTTAGCAAAAACTTTTTGGGCATGTATGCTAAGTGTGGATCTTTTCCTGAAGCCTTGGAGATCTTTGACAAGCTTCCAGTTCGAGATGATGTCTCTTGGACACAAATTATGATGGGTTTTGTTGAAGGTGAGTCTATGAAATCTGATGATGTCTATATGCTTGCCTTCCTTTTGAACTTTGCCAATCATTGTATGTGAGCTTCTGGCAATGGATTCACAAGTTCAAGTGGGCCGTAACTTATGTCCAATGCATATGGTTTTTGTTCTTGCAGGATGTCGGGTTGTTCTTGGAGCATGTCGGGTTTTATGTTCCAAAGCAACATGTCCACGTGATCACGTATAATTAAAGTTGATGATCTATCTTCTATTTCATGGCAAAGGACAAGGATGATGCAGTAAGCACATGGAAGTTGCAGAAATGTATTGCGCCTGGACTTGACATCCTCTCCACAGTTTTTGGGGATGAGATACTTCCGATTTTAATGCCTCTGGTCTAGGTGGTTATGTTTTTAAGCTTCAATAGCATTTTGTATGGTGTAATAATGGCTATTTAGAAAATAACGTACAAGGTTTTATTACAACAACTCTTGCTTTAAGTGCGATTCGGATAACCACCCTCATGCTTTTAAGTCCGCTATTTCGTAACCTATGGAGAGGTGAGGTGGCGTAATCTGCAGAAGCTTCTTTTACTCGCTCGAAATCCATGTCCTAATTCTTTTATTTTATGGTGTAATGAACTTCTTTGGCCGGAATTTGCCAGCAACTCTAAATCCAAAGATGCTCACATGCGTAACAGTCAAGCTTGATTCCCGTATCATTTTGTATCCAATTCTCAAATCCATGTGCTACTATAACATGTTCTTTATAGTTCAAGCAGCCAAGGCTCCATTTTGCAAAATAAAGCTAATTCGTCACAGGTCAATCATTCTTCACATTTGCAATTGCTCGTTATTTATGCTTCAAGGCGACATAACCATGTATTCGCTTCTGAAATCCACGTCCTAATGTGACATGATCGTTGTTTTTCAAGTATCCAAATTCTCTTTCTATCTTTGGGCTGCATTTTGCAAGATAGCAAGGAGTTCTCTTTTTGAATGTTATTGTTCAGAGTTACCGATTTTGACATGCTCACTTAAGCTAGAAAGTCACCAGTAGGTCATCATTTCTTCTTGCTTCTGTTGTTGAGAGTGTTGAATACCATATTAGAACTGAAAAATTTGCATGTTTCGCCTATTTTCCACAGCAATAGATAGTCATGCAACATTTAAGGTTCTGCCAGTTCCACGTCCATGATACTAGTGTAGAACGGTTATTCTAGACTGAGTTTTTTTTGTCCAGGTTGCAGCATAGATAAGATTGTTATAATGTGTTGACAGTTGGAGGAGAGGACACCAGCTCGAGACCATCTGATTTTAAACAAATTGATCCATATGCTGCTTATATAAGATGGGCATCTGATTTTAAACAAATTGATGTATATGCTGCTTTAACAAGATGGGGAGGAGCAAGATACGTTCATGAATATGCAGATGACGTGCACTTCATAAAAAATGACTTCTTTCTTCTAAGTGAACCCAAGCATTCTTTGTCAATTAGAGACTTTGAAATTATTTGACGTATATATATTATGGTATTAAAATCATGGCATTGACTTTAGTTGTTTACCAACGAGTTGTATCCACCCCGGTTTATGCAGCCTATGTGAACAGAAGCATTGAGTTGATTTTTGCAGAGGGTGCTCGCTCTAATTCGAGGTCTTCTTCTCCTTGCAAATTGCACTTTGTATTTGGAAATGTAAGCCAGATGTTGAACCATTAGGCAATGCCATTATACGAAATTGCATAAGTGTCACTCTATGGTTTTTGTTAAAAGTATAGCCTGAAGAAATACTTGAAACTTACACATTATTACTAAATGGGAGGAAGTGTCCCTACATCGCCCCTGATGAGTAACAAAATAATAGTACTACGCAGAGAAGTTCCAAGTTAATGTTAGATGTGTTTTATGTAGGGGAAAAAATTATTTGTAGTCAAATTGGAGGTAAAGTTGCTATTCCACAGGGGATGGAGCTCTAGTTGCAACTGTTCCTATTTGTAGTCAAATTGGAGGTAAAGTTGCTATTCCACAGGGGATGGAGCTCATGATGTTACATCTAGGTCATATGATAGCCATATCCTGTAAGATGATCGAAAGTTCAATATTAAATTATGTTGTATAAGAGCTAAAGTATATTATTC
The DNA here is from genome assembly GCA_021234155.1 of Isoetes taiwanensis. Taxonomy (NCBI): domain Eukaryota; kingdom Viridiplantae; phylum Streptophyta; class Lycopodiopsida; order Isoetales; family Isoetaceae; genus Isoetes; species Isoetes taiwanensis. Next base: position 1,480,881 of record JAJEKV010000117.1, on the reverse strand, counting down.
ACCCTGATTCATTGTATTACATCCATGTGTTCATTACAATTCAAAATAATGCTTGATCACAATGCCCGAAAGTTATTAAAAGCTATTTTTGCTCATCACAAACAATAACATAATGATCTATAGGCACATAGTGTTGTCTGCAACTCAAATCTCGAGTATCATTAAATAACACTGGCAGGCCACACTTTTAGTTTGATGTATGTGTTCTCAATGCTATGCTTTTGCAACTTAGACCTCCCAATATTGATAGTTTGGAAGATATAAAGGAATCCTACAGGATGTGAGAGAATAGGGTTGGGAAATTTTTTACATTTAAAACTTTTAGAGCAGTGACTAGCACATACAAAAAATGAAGCATAGATGACCACGATTTCATCAATTCAAATGCCAAACCCATACACACAATTTTATCAATTCAAATGCTAAACAGAAATTGGTCTTTTTTTGCTCTTATGTTGACATTCATGTAGAAAGCTATCTATAATGGAAGCTAGATACTTATGTCAATAGTACATGGGATGAGGCCTACCATATCTGGATAAGCAACAACAAAATCAATCGCCCTTGGGCAGAGTGCAATTTTTCAAACACGAAATTTTACCTAGCAAAATTGTAACTGGAGATGTGTCGTTCAGATTTCCAATGATTGGAAAAGAAATTTTAGATTTCATTGCTGTGGTTGGTTATGGTTTTTTTTTTTTCCTTATATTTATTTCTTAACCAAAATAATATCCCCATAAATAATACTGAGCTTCATTGAATGGCTATTGGGTAAAGAGTTTAGCTTAAAACTTCATGACTTTGGGATATATGCATATTGTCCTTTGTGCTATTCTTAGTCTTGGATTTTGCTCCCGTGATGTTCATAAACCACGTTGGAAACAAGCTTTCAAAGATGGCACTTTGCGTAGCATTGATCATTTTTATTTTGTTGATGAAAAAGTTCTAATAAACAATTGTGAGCTTATGGCTGCTAGAAGTTTTAATAAACAATGGTGAGCTTGCCCCGCCCCTCTACCAACCAATTGATGGCTATTCACCTAAAGTTAGGATTCAAGATAGTGGGGATTTTGATGGAGATACACTCCATGTATTTGTTCCGCAATCAGTGAAAACTAGGGCAAGAGTATCAGAGTTATTATGGATTGTGAAACAAGCTTTCAGCATGGCACTTCCACTGAAATTGAACCATTCATATTCTGTGGATGAAGAAGTTCTAATAAATGGTGGTAGAAGTTCTAATAAACAATGGTGAGCTTCATCTAATGGCTATGAGTCAAGGGATTTGGCTTAAAACATCATGATTTTGGGTTAGATGGATACTTCCATTTGTGTAACAGGACAATTGAGAGGGTAAAAATCTCAAACAAGATGCACATTAAAGACATTAATAGGTCATCATATAAATTAACTGATATGATACTTGAATTTAACTTGAGCAAACGAAACTTTGGGATTTACCTATGACATATGATAAGAGAGACTACTGTACGAAACTATATGGCAATGTCGACCGATTCAGCTTCCACTACGAGTTCTTCTTCCACTGTGAAGTCACCCATTGATAGTACAAAGACTTGTATATATATATGAATATATCAATATCACTATCACTAATATATATCACTAATATATATACACGTATTAGATGTGTGTTTTGTCATCCCATGGGCATGTTCATAGAGATTCATCCCAGCCATCCAATCGCAAAATGGAAGGCCAGGATAATAACACCTTATTGGGGTGCATGGATGGCCATGATGGGCATACATAGACATGCATGGGGGCATGCACCACATCCCCAAACCGTTGGATCGAAAGGGGAGAATAAATCTTAGCCCTTGATTTTTTGTGAGGAAGGTGCAAGGAAGGTGCTAAAAAAGTGAATTTGGTGTAGCAGATCTTAACCGTTAGATCAAAAGGTGAGGATAAATCCTAGCCATTAACTTTTTAATATTAAATTGGTTTTTTTTTAAAAGGAGGTGAGGTGGCACCCTCATTAAGGTGGCAAAGCATTTATGAATGGACTTTCTAGGAAGCTTCCTTTTGTTTGAGCGCCTTCAAAGCCATGTAGCTTACAGTAGAGGGGTCGGTTGGAGGTGGGACCTACGCCATTGGATTTCTCTCGTCGAGAGCTTTCCAATGAGTAGTGCTTTGGCAATATTTTGTTGCAGGTGGAGCCAACATGATCGAATACTAAGAATCTTCTTAGAATCTTTTTGGAATCTTCGAGGGAATCTAGGAGAATCTTTATAGGATCTTAAAGAATCCAGAGGAATATCATGAGAATCTTAGAGACTCTATGGTAATCTCAAGAGAGCATCTTTGAGAATGTAAAGGAATCTAAGGGAATCTTGATAAACATTTTAAGAACCCAGAGAAATCTTGATGGAATCTTGGGGCTAGGGGAATCTTCATAGAAACTATGGGAACTAGAGAAATCTCAAGAGAATCTACAGGAATGTCAAGCGATTCTTTGGGAATCTAGGGGAATATTCCTAAAATCTTTGAGAATTTAGAGTAATTTTGATGGAATTTTGGAGAATCTTCATAGAATCTTGGAGAATCTAGAGGAACTCTTTTAGTCTGGTGATAGAGGTGACATAAGATCCTCCAACAAAGGTGCATTAATAACTCCAATTTGAAGAAGCACCCACTCGCAAGCCACACGACAATTTGGAATCTAGAGGAATCTTAGGGAGTTTCAAATAAATCTTTGGGAATCTAGATGGAATCTTGGAGAATCTTGGGGAATCTTCATGGAATATTTAAGAATCTATGGGAATCTCAATGGAATCTTGAAGAATCTTGGGGAATCTTCGTAGGATATTAAGAATCTGGGGGAATCTTTGTAGAACTTTAAGGAATCTAAGAGAATCTTTGTAGAACTTTAAGGAATCTAAGGGAATTTTCTTAAAATTTCTGAGACAATAAGGGAATCTCGATGGAATCTTAGAGAATCTAAGAGAATCTTCATAGAATTTTGGGGAACCTAGAGGAATCATGAGTATCTTGGGGAACCTACAGGAATCATGAGAATCTTCATAGAATCTTGGGGAACCTAGAGGAATCTTGAGGTATTCTTTTGGAATCTAGAGGAATCTTTAGAGTATCTTAGGGAGTCTCAAATAAATCTTTGGGAATCTAGATGGAATCTTGGAGAATCTTGGGGAATCTTAATGAAATCTTTAAGAATCTATGGGAATCTCGACGGAATCTTGAAGAATCTTGGGGAATCTTCGTAGGATCTTAAGAATATAGGGGAATCAATGTAGAACTTTAAGGAATCTAAGAGAATCTTTGTAGAACTTTAAGGAATCTAAGGGAATTTTCTTAAAATTTTTGAGAATCTAAGGGAATCTCGATGGAATCTTAGAGAATCTAAGAGAATCTTTATAGAATCTTGGGGAACCTAGAGGAATCATGGGATAATCTTTGGAAACCAAGGGGAATCTTCATAGGATGTTGGAGAATCTAGAGGAATCTCGAGAATCTCAGGGGTTCTAGGGGAATCTTTATAGAATCTTGGAAAACCTAAGAGAATTTACATGGAATCTTGGAAAATCTAGAGGAATCTTGGGATAATCTTTGAAAATCTAGGGGAATCCCAAGAGAATCTTAGGAAATTTAGGGGAATCTACGGAAATGTTTATAAAATCTATGAGAGTCGAGAGGAATCTTGATAGAATCTTGGAGAATCTACGAGAATCTTCATAGTATCTATGGAAATTAAGGAGAATCTACATATAATATTGCAGAACCTAAAGGAACCTTAAGATAATCTTCAGAAATCTAGGGAATCTTTGTATAATCTTAAGAATCTGGGGAATCTTTCATGTTGGGTGTGTTTTGAAGGGAAATCTTTCTTGCTAGGTGTTTTTTCATGGAATCTTGAGATTCAAGGAATCCTCATAGAATCAAAAAAGAAATCTAGGGGAATTTTCATAAAATCTCTGAGAATCTAAAGGGATCTTGATAGAATCTTAAGAATCTAAGGTATTCTTCATAGAATCTAAGGGAATATAGGAGAACCTAAATAGAATCTTGCAGAATCTAGAGGAATATTGGGATAATCATTAAAAATTTAGAAGAATCTTATAAGAATCTTGGAGAATCCTTATCAAATCTTAGGGAGTCAATGGAAATCTTCATATAATCTTATGGGATCTTATAGAATCTTAAGGAATTCAAGACAGCCTTAATGATATCTCAAGGGATCAAGAAAATCTTGGAGAAATCCAAGTAAAATTTTGTACTGCGTCATCTTTTGCAGGCCCTAAACTTAACAATTTCTTGTGTACGTATATGAATATATGAATACATTTCTATATCAATGTTTACCCATAGCCTTTTCAAAGATAGCTTTTTAAAATGGAACACCATATCATCCTATATATTTTCCAATGGTTACCATATCCTATAGACACAATATCCTATCCTATCTATTTTTTAAATGTATTTTCATATTATATGTATTTTCTATGTATACATATATAAAAAAACAAACCATTGTTTAGATGGGGCTATTTTAATATATTAATGGTTACCCCGCTCTTTTTTCCCGCCCATGCTTAAAATTTAAAATTTGGTACATACCTTTGGAACTGTTATTTTCGGGCATGGCTCTAATCCTCCTGTTTCCAGAGTGCTGGATCCTCCATACCCATCACTGCAATTCTCCCTCCGATTCTCCATCAGAAAATGCCACCCTGCGAGTTGCTGAAGCAGAAGGCCTCCGCCAGAGTTAGGGTTCTTATTCTTCTATGGGACGATCAGACCTCTTTTCTGGTGATACAAAAACAGGGGATTATGGTAACCCAAGATAAAGGCGAGAACAAAAGAAAATTTGTCGGGCCTGCCCATTCTCGAGCCGCCAGGCGAGAACAAAAAGAAAAAAAAAATGTATATTTAATTATATTTATTAAATTATTTAAATGTTTATTAGTATTATTTATACATTTAATTTTAGGTATTATTTATATAAGTGTTGTTTTTAGGGATCCCTTGCCCCCTTCCCCGTGCCCTCTTTGCCCCTCCCCATGCCCCCTTTCCCCATGCGTCTTTTATTAATTTAATTTATATCTACAAGAAACTTATTGCGGAAGTTTCTCTTTCCCAGCCTTTTGTATACATTCATAACCCTATTCAGCTCATATTGCAAAGTTTTGCTTCAAAAAGGAGTTTGACAAAAATAAGGTTTTTATTTTTTGTGCTACAGCCGCATCTGTCTGTGGGTTAGTTCTCTTTGAAGTTCTAAAACGGTTCTATCTTCACCATTTTTTATACTGCTAGCAGGATCATCCTTGAATATGGCATCATAGTCGATATCCGGAGCGCCGTATTCCTACTCCGGGAAGTGGTAAACCCGGACACATGTCCGGGTTTACCACTGCTGCTCAGTTTCAAGCTCAAGAACAACGGTTTCTGCATGTTTTTTCACTGATCTTACTTGATCCATGCTCAAATCTCTTGCTCTTTTGATAGAATGAGGTTTTTAGGGGCTGCCAAGGTGATTCCAATGGTGTTTGAATCGGATTGAACCGTTCAGTAAGCTGATTGCAAGCTCTATTCAAAGATTAGCATGCCAAAACACGCCCCACGCTTCGGGTTCACCGCGTGGTTATCCCAAAAAAAAAGTGGTTAATCCGGACATGACGTTGGTTAACTTGGACATGTGTCCGGTTTACCACTTCCCGGAGTAGGAATACTGGCGCCCTCGATATCCGATGAGGAGGGCGGTTTAGAAAATAGTTCATCATCGCACTCTCATAAACCGCCTTTCAAACCTCCACTTTCTTGGGATATGGCGAATCGATGGACGAGGCCAAACATCTCCTAGTGCCGGAATTGAAGAGCCGAGCAATTATTTGGCCCGAAAACCTCATCATAAATATCACATGATCATTCCCGTAAAACCATGGCCATTTGCTCGCCGGAATCAAGAATTGAATGATTTGTTGCGTAAATAAATCCCCTCGCTTTCCATTTCTTTCTAATGATCCAAAAGCGTTTCATCGCCCAAATCTCTTAAACCTGTGGAGCCAATGTAGCTTGTATTTAGCATTTGGTTTAAACCCATGGAGCCAATGTAGCTTGTATTTACGTTGGTTTCGCAAGATGATCGTTCATCCTTTTTGCTGGGCTATGGTAAAAGTCGAAGGATCGCCCATTTTTGAAACCTGTAAGACAGTAATAGGATCAAAAATCCGGCGAAATATTTGATGAGCAAACTGGGTTGTTGTTGGTTTGCTTGTAAATTCCGGTATAAAATTTCAATCCTTGTGTTTTCAGCCAATGCACCATTGCCGGGCCCGGATTTTAGTACTCAACCGTGAGCTTGATCAGGAAAAAGGAAAAAAAAGGGCTACCAAGAACAAAAATAGAGTCGGGTTTAAGGAAGTTGAAAAATAACTCAACAAGAAAAAGGGCTTAGGCTAAACTTGCTGCAGCGGCGATTTACAAGGAGAAGAAAACGAAGAAGAGGCTTTATGGCTATTTTTCAATGCAAAAATCTAGGTCAAGGAAGTTTAAAATGCTCAGATTTCCAAAAAAAACACAATGCCAAAAAAGCGGGGAAAAGAGGTCCGGCCGGATTATTGATGAGCAGTGATGGCCAAAACGAAACGAGGAAAGAAGATGCCTGCAGCATAAAACAGGAACCCACAAAGAAGAAAGGCCCCGAGGCCTACTAAATGTAAATAAAGTCCAGCGAAAGACACTAGTTTAATGCGTTTTCTGCAGATAAAACTCAAAGAGCATGTCTTAGGTAAAAAAAAAGACACATAAATCCAAACCGACACTGTGTTTTTTTACTTTCCCACCAAAATGCTTTGCTCTGTGTGCGCAACTTATAACGGAACTAGCAACCTAGCACCAACATTAAGATGTAAGTACCGTTGCCATTATATAAGAGTGCATTTTCAATGGTAAAATAAATGATTATGTGCTAGGAATACATGCATGCAATGTGTCCATGCATGCAGTGTGTGCATGCATGCATGCAAGGGCATTGCTAGGTTATATAAGCGCAACAATATTATTCTTGATTTCTTGGGAAGGAGTTTTCCATGCGAAAGAAGTCTTTTATGTGATGGTGAAGCATTCGGAAGGAGATAGATTGCAGATGGATTGCTGAAGGAGCGAGTTGCGTGCAGAGATCTGGGAGCGTTGCTGGGAGTGCAGAAGAAGCAAGCAGGATTTTCAGGTGGGGATCAAGCCTTACACCTGGGGTTTTCTAGTGATTTATTTAGGATTAAAGGCTAAGTTAAGGAGGGGTATGCTACTGGATAAGTATTTATGATTACGGGATGTGTAGTTTAATAAGGTAGCTAGTTGTATATCTAAACCCTTTGGAAATAACTAAATTAGCAAAGGGAAAATATATGCTAGGGGTATTACTAGCTGGGAATGGGTGCAGGAATTAATAAATTAATTAGATGCTAGGGGTATTACTAGCTGGGAATGGGTGCAGGAATTAATAAATTAATTAGCAGGGTTATGGAAGCCACCGTCATTAAGGTTATAAGTAGTAATTTGAAGGAAGTTGATCTAGTTAAAAGTAATAAGATATTAGTGAAGGTTGTATTTTGCTTAAGCACCGGGCATTGCATGTTGCATGGTAGAGGTAGTAATGTTTATACGAGCATATAACTGGATTTCCTTTGTTGCATGAGGTGTAAATGGGTCTAAGTTAGATATTGGGGTACAAAAAAGCGCGACAAGCAGAAGCGGATAAAGCAGGTAAAGCTCGATCAAAACGTACCTTTTCACCGACCTCAAATCCAGCTCCGAATCAGAAGAACTAAGCATTTCGGTAGAGTTTCCCTTCTGGGTGCATGAAACTAAGTGACCAATATACATGTTATCAATCTTTCTGCATTTCCGCATTTATCAACCTTTCCGCATCGGTGTTCGGGGGCCTTTAACACTCCCGTTTCCAAGATCTCCATTATCACCGCCTAACTCTTGGGCATCCCCGAAAAGCTTATACTAAGAATAACGTTAACGTCTTCCGAGTACTTGAATCGTGGGGAATCAATGAACCTGCCTTGTTTACCTGCTAGCTTCCATCAACTGCTTGCATTTGAACACAGTCAAGCTTTCACTTTACTCAAAGACCACAGGTTTCTATCATATAACATTTGGGATTTATAGTCTCATAAATGTTGTTTTAGAACAGTCCATCATATCATTCGTTGGGATATAGTTTCTCAAGCATTGTTTTGGATTCGTTTTACATGTTTTCTTGTTTCTCTATTTTGTAATGAGAATGGTAGCAATGATTTAAGTTCTCCTATTATGGACAGAATGCATTTCAGCAAGCATAAGCTGCCCAAAGTGATATTTTTGAGCACTTCATTGGATGGAATAGGTATATGCATGAGCGAATAATTCATATCCTTCGCATGTCTGGTGTTCGGATCTTATGTTGCATGTCTGATGTTCGGATGAGATGATAAGTAAGCTAAAAACGTCATCTTAGATGGGAGATGTCATGTCTTGTTGTATGAAATACCTACTGTTAAATTCTGCCACACTCATTCATCCCCGAAAAACTGCAAGATCCCATGGGTACCACCCATTTGGATGTTGGCTTGGAGTTTGGACTTAAAACTTTACGCATGGCTTAAGGGTATCAATGAGCATATATTGACCAAGTTTCCAGTCATTCTCAGTTCTCAAACTCAAGATATTACAAGTTGTATCAGACTTTTGCTGCAGAAAAGTTTTTGCACATCTAAGGTTCCCCCTATGAAATTTCAGCAGTACTTTGAATTAGCTTTTGTAATTTGGCGAGCACTTGAATAACTTTGAGGATGACTTGCTTGCCAAACCTCAGCTTCAAATAATAATGTTTGCCTCCTCAAAATAGGTCTGATCTGATGCACGTAGAAAAACTGGTCTAATAAGTTTTTCCTTCACAAATCAAGACAAAGAGCAAAAATAAGAAAATAGATCTTGTACTTTGAATTAGCTTTTGTAATTTGGGGAGCACTTGAATAAACTTAAAGATGACATGCTTGCCAAATCTCAGCTTCAAATAATATTGTTTCCCTCCTCAAAATAGGTCCTGATACGTAACTAGAAAAACGGGTCCTTCACAAAGACAAAAAGCAAAAATAGATTTTATACTTTGAATTAGCTTTTGTAATTTGGCAAACACTTGAATAACTTTAAGGATGGCTTGCCTGCCAAATCTCAGCTTCAGATAATAACGTTTTGCAACTCAAAATAGCTCGATCTGACCTAATTTTGTCTTGATTTGTGAAAGACAAAAAGCATAAATTAGAAGGCATTTTAACAAATAATGATATGATCCATGTCCTGTTCTTCAAAACATTGGGTCTTCAAGCAATAATACTCAGATTACAAAGTAATTGCTCAAACACATCTTCAAAACATCAAAGAAAATATGATAAATAACATTATTGAATCATAGCAATGAACATAGCAAAAGTAATCCTTTTTTTTTTCTTTGCAAGATCAAAGTGTTAAACATCTTTGCAAAATCAAAATGTTAAACACAAGCATGCAGCCAAATGAGATGTCAGGGATTGAACCTAACAAAATCAAAGGTCTGAACACAAACATACAGCCAAATGAGATGTCAGGTATTGAACCTGAGAAACCAAAAAATCTCTCCTTTTTTTTCTTTCTTCTATTCCCACCATCTTTATATACGAAGTTCATGGAGGTTTATACTTGGCCACCATGATAACTAGAAATTAAGTATTATAGTTATCCGGGAATCCAATTGAAATATGAAGTCCTTCTCAATCATCATCACTGTTTTTGTTGCACAAGAAGACCTTTTTTGCTTCAGATCTTGGCATCTAAAAAATGAAATCAATTCTAAAGGTACAATAAAGCAAGAAATAAATCGATTCTCTGAAGCTTCCCTTGCTACAAAAGATCCTAAACCAAGTGTTGGCATCATAGACCATAATTGAATTTCATAGACCACCAAAAGATCCTTAATTGAATGGAATATAGACCATAAAATAGCAGAATGGAGATAATGATAATTCAATGAGCACTAATGCTTACAACATTCATTAGTACTTTGGAAGGGAAAGGTGCCTTGTGTTAGAATGAACTTATGAACAAATTGCAGCCATTAGTTTTTATACCTAATAAGCAAGTCACGTAAATATAAGCCATGTATGAGACAATTTGAAAATTTAACCACTAAAAATGTAATAGCTCACTTGCCGCTGAACCTTGCTTTTTTTTCCTTCTCTTCTTCACTTTCTTTTGTCATTGTCATCACCAGCCTTTGCCCCTTCTGCAAGAAGTTCTAGACCCCTGCTGCTGCTTCCTCCCCCATGCTTGAGTTTTCTACCTGCATGGAAAGACTTTTGATGTTGCTTCTTCCACACCTCCATCCATGCATCTGCCAAAGTGGTTGGAGAAGCAATATCAGGACTGCTCTCCACATCTTCAGCATATCCTTTTGATGCAGGTGAAGTGTCTTCAATGCTGAAGAAAGAATTTTTTGCAAAGCGCCTTGAAAAATCTCAAAACCGCATGAACATTGTAAAATAAACAACAATACAAACACTGAACATAAACAGTTACATAACCAAACAAAATGTCAAGTAACCTTTGAAAGGAGATTTAGTAGGTGATATAATTGGTGTAGTTTCCTTTGACAGGTTTGCCGGTTTGACAGGACTATGCTTGTCAACATCATAAAACTCTTCACCTTCCAAAAAACCAAATAACAAATTACTTACATAATTCTAAAATATCCAAAGTAATGAACAAATAACAAGCAGACATACCTTGTTTCTTTATAACCTTTGTTTTATAACCTTATCACCTCCTTCACATAAACCTTTCCTTTCACCAATTCTTCCAGACTTGCAAGAAGCCTGAGTCTGAAACATCAGACTTCTTCAGCATTTTCGGCAACAGACCAGAGTTGTTGAGACCCCTGTACTTGCAAAACTCAAACTCTGTCCTGGCAAAAGAAGCTACAAAGAAAAAAAATCACAAATTCAATAGAATGCAAGCAAAACAAGCAACCCAATTGGCCATTTTTGGAAAAAAAAACTTACTCCTGAAGGATCGCTGAAGCGCCTGAGTGTGCCATGTCTGATACAACAAACTTGAAGCCTGAAATCAAAGAGAAGTTCGAATGAAAGAAATAAAAAAAGCAAACAGAAGAAACTCCGGAACACGTGTAAAACCACCCTCCAGAAGTGATGGATAGGCGCCTACCCCCAGGCCCTTCATGACGGCCCTTCCCGGAAAATTTGAAGTCGCGTTTCTTCATCTAAATCTGATGCTGATTGATCCATTTAGAATCGTGTTGTACAGAGAATTGTGTTGTACAGGGAAACCGTGCTGTACAAAGAAAATTCTGTTTAGGGGTACAACACCGGATCATGCTTCCCGCCATAGCCAAATCCTATTAACTCTCCACGCCATCTCACAACAACCCCGCCAAATTGATTCTGTACCGAATTTGATTTTGCGGGTAGCCATGTCATCGATCCGGAAGCAATTTGCTAAAAATGGATCATCGCGTTCCCGCTCTCCAAGCACAGCGGACCAAACACGAAAAGCAGCGCGTCCGGACGGGTGCTTTTGTACCCCAATATCTAACTTAGACCAAATTATGGAATTTCTAAGGTAAATTTGATATGGAAATGTGCCTAGTTGATATTGGGTGGAATTCATAGTATTGTGATCTATGTGTAGTATAATTCTTTGATATAGACCTCTGGGGCCGGAGTCTAGGTGCGATGGTCTAGACTCGCGGTTATTGCACAGTGCTATGTAAATGGTATTATTTGAACATCGGGCGTTGGTACCGTATGGTACAACGTCATGCACAGTTAAGTGGTCCTCCAATGCTGGACGCAGCGTGGATGGGTGTGTACACACGTGGTTACCCCGCCACTATGTCACTGGCCTGATCAGCCGAGTTGACCTTGCTCAGACCCAGAGGAATATTGGTTGCAATGTTGATGCTATGATTGCTTGGTTATTATATATGTGGTCTTCTTTGTTGGAATTAAGTTGCATTGGTCATGCTTGCTGGACTAGTTACTTGGATTGCAGGGGCGAGGCTACGGTAAGGTTAGGTTGTTGTTTTAGGTTAACGCCTTGTATTGTTGAAGCTAGATATGTCCTAGATCCCCGATCCCCACTTAGTCCGTGTGACTAACCCCGTGGTTGATGGTGTAAGCAGAGGTGCGAGATGCTTCGGAAAGTAGCCAAGCTTCGGAAAGGCGAGAGTAGAAGTGTCTGATTGCTATTTAATAAACTTGATTATCATTACCATTATTATTATTATATATGGGCTTGAAGCTATAACTATCAAGAACATTGTCTGATTGCTATTTAATAAACTTGATTATTATTACCATTATTATTATATTATATATGGGCTTGAAGCTATAACTATCAAGAACATTCATTGTGTGTGGGGATATTGCTAAGTAATGGGCAAGTATATGTTTGGGACCTTAGAATATGTATAAAGATTAAATTCTTTACCTAAGCATGCGTGTGTTAACTTCTTGAGTTCCAAGGGTTAAGTAGATCCAACGGTAGAGATCGATGGGATCTCCAGTTATCGAGAGGTTAACTGGCCAGGCCCGTCACAGTTGGTATCAGAGCATAGTTGGATCCTTGGATGTATGATAGCGAAGTCTAGATTCAAGTTGAGGTTTTTGGATTATGCTAATAGTATCCAATTGAATATATGTGGAGATGATGGCCTTAGAGGAGGGGTGACAAATTGTTTTATGAAGATATGTGAAATTGATTACATGGTATTTCTATAATCTTGGTTGATTTTCTATCCTGCAAAGCAGATAAGCTAGAAAGTGTACCTCATCAAGGGGCTAACTTTGATTTAGGGTTGCCAATGTGTGCATAGCATAGAAGTGATGCTTGAGGGAGATTAAGATACAGGTATTGCATTTCACTTTGGTAACCACTCCTTATGTGTAGATGTGATCTCGTAGGAGTATACTCTGGTGGCAAGAAGATTTGGAATAAGCAGTGCATGATATATAATGCCTATGATATTCAGGGAAGGTTCATCTCACCATATCGGGTGAATAAGATTCTTGATGTGATGTTAGGTGCATCCTTTTGAAGCTAAAATTGAGAAAACCAGGCAGCATCCATATATTGATATCCAGTGGTAAAATAACAATAAGTTTCTAAGTTGATAGCATTCAGGCTATGGTTGGATAAGGTTACAACACGGTGGTTGTAAGACAAATTTTGAGAATGCTTAGATATGGTTATAAAATAAGATTGACATGATAGTTGGATTGAAGCTCATGTGTAGATAGCAGATGTGTGACATAGAAGGAAATGTCATGATTACACTGATGGTCCTACTTGAGGTCTATAAAGTTGTTGGCCTTAGGGTTATGGCTAGAATAGTCGGTGATAGCCTTGAAAAAGTTTTTGGCCTTGAAAAAGTTCTTGGAGTATAAGGAAGCACTTAATGGAACAAAGTAGCCAGGTTAAGCATTTATATTTAGAGAATGATATCACTTAAATTATGGCAGATTGAAGAATTGATTGGCCAAGATTGAACAATGTTATCCATCTTATGGATAAGGAAGAAGAAGAAGACGATGAATAGAGGAATAACATATTTAATCGTGGTAGTAGGTAAACCATGAAGTTGAATGAAAGAGTTGTCAGATAAAGCCCAGACATGAGATAAAGGCAGAGGGGAATGTATAGACATGGGGAAGTGCCATTTTTGAAAATCTTAGAATGTAATAGAAGAGTTGTAAGCACATCTAGTAATGGTGCTTCTATGTATCGTAATTATTTGGCATGCTAGAAGTAATTGTAGATTAATGGAGGGATGGTGATTGCATTGTTTGATTAAGTATATAGTCAAAGGATTGAAGTTGTGAACGAAATACATGAAGTAAGAGCTTCATTGAAATTAACGGCAATCGATGCCTATAAAAATCTTGTTGAAAGACTAATCAGTGTGATGGGGTAATATGTATGGAAGTAGGCTAAATATAGAGGTCAAGTATATAGCCTAGGATACTTCAATGTCATTGGATGAACTCGTAGAGGAATTCTCTGTACCATGGGTTATAATTCTTATGGGATCCCTTATATCAACTTAAGTATGTTACCTAGCTATAAGATACCCAGACTGGGGGACTTGATTATGTATTTGCTTATTACTTTTTGGATTTGGCCACCCAAGAAGTCTCGAGAGATTACATATCTAGTTCGACCGAGTATCTCTCGAATGGTGGGTTTTTTTTTCTATGGCATGTACCTTCTTTATGAAAAGTTGCATTAACTGCATTACGTTTATTATATTGAATTGGATATGTATGTTCATTTTTCTGATGCATAGAGTATACTCATAATATTTGAGTTAGTTCTAGACTCGGCGGTATGTTAAATTGAATGTTAGAAGGGTCGTGCATTGGAGATATCTAATATGTATCTTTCCTTTAGCTTAAATTACTTGTATGAAGCTAGCTTTGAACTTTCAAGTTTGGAGAGGCATCATCTTGGATTGGAAGGCTAAGCAATTGTGTTTGACAAGGATGGGTCAGTTATAAGGGACAAAATTGTATTCATTTGGGAGTATGTTGAATTGAGGATTAAGATGTGAAGGCATTAAGGGAAGAGACCCGACGAATTAAGGAGGCAGACTAAAAAAAAATTAGATCAATGGTTGGGTTTGTTCCAAGGAGGATGTCAGAAGGGGAGATACAAACTGGATTTTTCATGAGTACTCTAAGATGCACCCATGAGGACATGGGTTGAATTTTTAGAGGAGAGACTGTAACGGACCTAGCAACCTAGCACCAACATTAAGATGTAAGTAACATTGCCATTATATAAGAGTGCGTTTTCAATGGTAAAATAAATGATTATGTACTAGGAATACATGCATGCAATGTGTCCATGCATGCAGTGTGTGCATGCATGCATGCAAGGGCATTGCTAGGTTATATAAGCGCAACAATATTATTCTTGATTTCTTGGGAAGGAGTTTTCCATGGGAAAGAAGTCTTTTATGTGATGGTGAAGCATTCGGAAGGAGATAGATTGCAGATGGATTGCTGAAGGAGCGAGTTGCGTGCAGAGATCTGGGAGCGTTGCTGGGAGTGCAGAAGAAGCAAGCAGGATTTCCAGGTGGGGATCAAGCCTTACACCTGGGGTTTTCTAGTGATTTATTTAGGATTAAAGGCTAAGTTAAGGAGGGGTATGCTATTGGATAAGTATTTATGGTTACGGGATGTGTAGTTTAACAAGGTAGCTAGTTGTATATCTAAACCCTTTGGAAATAACTAAATTAGCAAAGGGAAAATATATGCTAGGGGTATTACTAGCTGGGAATGGGTGCAGGAATTAATAAATTAATTAGGGGTTATGGAAGCCACCGTCATTAAGGTTATAAGTAGTAATTTGAAGGAAGTTGATCTAGTTAAAAGTAATAAGATATTAGTGAAGGTTGTATTTTGCTTAAGCACCGGGCGCATGGTAGAGGTAGTAATGTTTATACGAGCATATAACTGGATTTCCTTTGTTGCATGAGGTGTAAATTATGGAATTTCTAAGGTAAATTTGATATGGAAATGTGCCTAGTTGATATTGGGTGGAATTCATAGTATTGTGATCTATGTGTCATTAGGGATTTTTTGAGATTATAAAAGGGCTTTCTAAGAACTGCTGACTAAGCTATATGAACTACCAATCAGAAAACAGAACTGGTAATCCAGTCAGCAAAACAGTTATAACTAACTCACTAGATCACATTTCTAGCATAAGTGTTGACAGAAAAGTCCAAATGAGCTCTTGTTCGATGCAATAGATAGATCTCATTGAAATCTTTCCAATCTTGGATGGTTTGCATATCTTTCAGCCCCGTAGAATAGTAAAAAATGGTAAATAAAAAACCATATTTTTTGGAGTTTTGACAATCATAAGTGGTTAAAATATGTGCAAAGCATCTAAGATTGGAAAGATCTCAACGAGATCTATCTATTGCACTAAACAAAAGCTCATTTGGACTTTTCTATCAATAGTTATGCTAGAAAATGTGATCCAGTGAGTTAGTTATAACAGTTTTGCTGACTGGACCCGTCAGGCTCTGATTTCTTATTGGTAGTTCATTCATCTTCATTTGGCTTAGTTGGCATGTTTTGAAGGCCTTTTTTTAATCTCAAAAAAACCCTAATGAGTATAATTCTTTGATATAGACCTCTGGGGTCAGAGTCTAGGTGTGATGGTCTAGACTCGCGGTTATTGCACAGTGCTATGTAAATGGTATTATTTGAACATCGGGCGTTGGTACCGTATGGTACAACGTCATGCACAGTTAAGTGGTCCTCCAATGCTGGACGCAGCGTGGATGGGTGTGTACACACGTGGTTACCCCGCCTCTATGTCACTGGCCTGATCAGCCGAGTTGACCTTGCTCAGACCCAGAGGAATATTAGTTGCAATGTTGATGCTATGATTGCTTGGTTATTATATATGTGGTCTTCTTTGTTGGAATTAAGTTGCATTGGTCATGCTTGCTGGACTAGTTACTTGGATTGAGGCTACGGTAAGGTTAGGTTGTTGTTTTAGGTTAACGCCTTGTATTGTTGAAGCTAGATATGTCCTAGATCCCCCATCCCCACTTAGTCAGGTGTGACTAACCCCGCGGGTTGATGGTGTAAGCAGAGGTGCGAGATGCTCCGGAAAGTAGCCAAGCTTCGGAAAGGCGAGAGTAGAAGTGTCTGATTGCTATTCAATAAACTTGATTATTATTACCATTATTATTATTATATATGGGCTTGAAGCTATAACTATCAAGAACATTCATTGTGTATGGGGATATTGCTAAGTAATGGGCAAGTATATGTTTGGGACCTTAGAATATGTATAAAGATTAAATTCTTTACCTAAGCATGCGTGTGTTAACTTCTTGAGTTCCAAGGGTTAAGTAGATCCAACGGTAGAGATCGATGGGATCTCCAGTTACCGAGAGGTTAACTGGCCAGGCCCGTCACACAACTCGAGCTAGCTAGTCTAAATCTGAGAATGTGTTTCTACCTGCAAAAAACTATAGAAACTACGTAAGAACCTGCAAAAAACTACAGAAACTATATAAGAACTGCATAGAGAAAAGAACTCACATCAGAATTAAGCATTTGGAAAAGAACCCATATCAGAATTGAGCATCAAGCATCAAAAATCGAAGAACCTGCAAGACGCACATGCAAATCAAACCTGTAATAGCAGAAAAAGAGGTAACTGGAGGTTTCAGTTCTGTCACATTCAAGAAAGTTAAACATGCTTCTTGAAGAGGAAAAACTAGAGCTTGAGTTTTGTGGTTCATACCCTAAATGCAGAGTATAGTTAAAGTAAGGAGACTAGCTGCTGGCTACGGCAGAGAAGAGCTCCTCAAAACTTGCCTTTTGCATTTGCAGAGCGGAGCAGAGGATTTGCATTTGATGGAGCGGATACATTCAAAGCAGATAAGAACAAAAACGTAGCATTCATGGGTTACTTTTTCCTTGAGTTTGGAATTGCAATATAAGTATACGTGTCGACCCCATGGTTGTCCTCAGCCCAGAAATATTACTTTCCAAATTTTTAAGAACAGAAAATAAACTGCCTTATATAAGGAATGATGAGGGGGGATCCATTCCCCTTACTCTTGGTGGCTTCCCCTCCACTTCTCCTTTCCCCCCAATCCTTCCCTAACTTCTTGGTTGGCTTCCCCTTCCCCCCTCCCCCAAAAAACTTCTCCCCTTCCCCTCCGCACTCCTGCCTTCCTTAACTTCCCTTATCCTTCCCTCCCCCACCTTCGCCCTTGCCCTTGCCTTCCACAACTTCTCCCTTCCCCAACTTCCCTCCCCCCCTTCCCCCCAACTTATCTGCATGAGGCCCAAACTGATTCCTGCATGTGTGTTTCTATCTCTGATTCAAAAAAAAAAAAAATTTATGAAATGTGTATTTGTATCAGTGATTCAATGCAGAACTCTCTTTTTTTTTTCTGTAAGAGTTCCATTTTCAGGAGGAGTCCCAAACGTCAGAATGTGACCCACTTCAATAAAATACGACTTTCTATGGATCTATCAATTACAGCCAATCTTATGCATGCAGGGACCAGCCAGTGGTAATACTTAAACAGGTGGTCATATGCTTCATATGTGATATCCAAAATGCATATGGGCTTGACTTGGGAGAATTCAAAAACCTCTAGACCAAGAGCATACTACTCAAATGGATCTATTTATCCCAGGCAGAGATGTACTACCCTAGAAGTGTAATCTTTCAATGCATGCATGAAGAATCAAACACTGTACATTAAATACGTCAAATAATAAGAGAGAACCATACTACAGACCTTAAACTCTTGAACAAATATATAGACCAACTCAAGACTTGACTTTTAGACTTAGAACAACAAGAACCGTCTATAGTTAAAGCTTTCATCATGGCAAAGGAAGGTGCATACTTGATAGATGTGCAAAACCTCTAGGACGTTTAAGTATTCCCTAGAAATGCTCCTCCTCAAGGTGGAGCATCAGGGACACAAGTAAAGGGACACAAGTAAACAGGAAGTCTAAAAGTGGCCCTAATAATGGTTTATACACTCAATGTAAAAATGCCCATATAAATATGAAATACAATGTGAAAGTGAATAAATGGCTAAATGGAGTTTTGACAACCTGATATCAAATCTCGGTATACCCGTAACACAGGAAGCATCATAGTTTTGAGCCCAAAGACAACTGAAAGTTTATTTAAAACTTCATGACATGTCCTATGTAATGGAATGTTTATAACTTCCTCGAATAAATGTTTGTGACCATATTTTGCAGCTTAGTGGACTATCTTACATGAGGACAATGGCTTGCACTTGGCTGATATATCAACTTTTTTAATTCAAAAACCATTTATGTCCTAAAGATCAACTTCCAATCGTCCTATGTGCACATCAACATCAACAAAGAAAACACACGAAAGCAACTAGTTTTAATACATGGTTATACAACTCACACATGTATGAATGTCAAAAATCACACTTATGTATGAATGTCAAGTATCCACTTTTACATTCCACAAGTGAAATGTTTGATTATAAAAATCATCTGCAAGGATCTTATACATATGTGTTGTAGGATGGTAGCTATCAAAGAAAAGGTATTCCGATGGATTGTTACAGGTACTAGTTGATAATATATTGCATGTGATACTGGATTCGATAACGCCAGTACCACAACAAGATCTTCTTGAGATGGCCAGCCCTGCAAATGCAAAAGGGAAGTTAGAAGTTTGGTTCGAGACACTTCCAGTGGAAGGTGGTTCCACACAAGGTGGAGCATCTTTTCACATAGGATGTACCAAATCAATAATAATATAGTAATATCATTATATTTATCCTTAACAGCCTGGCCCTTAAGTTTTATAGCTGAGATCAAATCTCGGGGATTGGTTGCAATGGTGCAACCTACAGTAGCACATTGAGGGTGCATAAACACCTAGTGTGTGATGGCAAAATGACCATCTTGTTGGAAACCACCATAAAACCAGTGTAAAACTCTCAGGCTAGTTTGTGAAGAAGCCGAACACCCTATCAGTGTGGGACAAACTCAAAAAGCCTAACAAGTATATTTAGTGGATAATTTCAGCTAGGCGGAAAGCGCCTATAAAAATCTAGATTACATTCGAAAAAATATAAAGAAACCCATAGATTTTGACCGAAAAAACTTTCTGGAATTTTTTTCCCAGCCAGAAATTCTCGATTTCAACAGATTTCAACAGGTAGGATGCTAGTGTTTCTAAGAATTCGGCACACATTGTCAATCTGTCCCTCTCGTATTGAATTAATGTGAGTGCAGGGATATTTGAAAAACAACAACCTTAAATAAATGAAGGGCTGACAAGGGTTTAAAAGGGTACCGTATTTAGCAGGATGGAGAGCTGCATCGCGAATAAGGCTGTAGCTATCCAAATAGACCATTCTTGCACCAATTAATTTGGATTGGAGAGACTGCAGCAGATCCTGCAGCTGAGAATTGAAAGACTCCACCACACGGTTGAGATCGTCCACGCACAGAGGATCCATCGGCCTCCCTGCGCCGGCCTTCTCGGCCGGAAGGCAGCCCAGCGGAGCCACAGAAACCACGCCCATGTTCCTCGCTCCTTTTCTGTACATTGCTTCCAAATTTGTGGCCATTTTTTGAAGCAGCAGATTGCTGAACTGAGAAGCGTTGTATGAGGAAACCGAGGGGTTTATTTTCTGGTAGATGAAGTCGTTGTTTGCCGTGCCTACAATGTATAACGCTTTGGAGATTATTGATGCAGCCTGGGATTCGCCCACTAGTTTTCCCAGCTGGGTTTTGTAGTCGTCAAACCAGGCTAACTGTTTGGTGAAGGAGATCACATTCTGATACACAAAAAAAACCCACATTTCGACATTAAACAAAACGCTGATACTTTACAAGAAAAAAAACGCTGCTTACGAATAAATTTGCTGTGGAATCTATCAGCCCAGAACCGGACGATGCAAAATTGATCCCATCCAGCAGATTGCTCCCCTTTGCTCGCGAATCGGAGTACGCCAGCGGATAGGATAGATTCAGCTTCTCGGCTGAGCGTCTCAGAGAAAAAAGTTTAATTAGTGAAGGAAAAAAAATGCAAGCTTTTGTGATGGAAAAGCTTTTACCTATGTAGTCGATGGGGAGCTTTCCGTCCGTGAATCTTCCGGTGGCTTTTCCGGCTGGGAATGACATCCCGTATGGAAAGTGGTCGCCCCTTATAACGGTAGCCAGCTTGTTATTATTGCCCACATCCATTGTTGAATCTCCAAATATTATCATGGCTGAAATGTCAAAACCATTCTTGCTCTCCACCCTTTGCACCCTCCCCATTACCATCACCATTACCATAACCACCAACATTGTAGCCATGCCACTGCCCGCCGTTGCGCCCTCTTTCATCCTTGCCCTTCTAGCACCTTACCTAGCTATATAGAACTTTCCTTCAGCCAAGCATCCTTGCCCTTCTTATCCTCCCTCCAGCCCCATACCATAACTCCCCTTCGAGAAGTATTTCATCTCCATCATCAATTGGGATTTCAACTCCCCGCAAGAAGCATCTCGATTCCATACCATCAATGGCCGCCTGCCAGTGGAGTAGTAACAACTTGTCTACATGCGCTAAATGATCCAAACGGTTCACATTTAGATAACAATGCCAACATAAGTTCTGTACTCTGCTAATGAATTGCAACTTCAGGACAAAAGTCTTGTAAGTGCAAAGACGAATTTGGCGTGCAAGTTGTAGACAATAATAAAAGTGAAGACTAGATCCCAATTAAGTTGATGAGTTGTTTCTACCTTTTCTGACAAGATGGGACCAATGAAATAAACACAATAAGGTACGCTAAATAATGACCCCGATCACATAACATGTTATGGAAGAGGTAATTCTGTGGAGAGGAAATTTCACCAAAACATTTCTTGCTGCTCAAAATTCCTTGCCAAAAAAAAAAAGGGCGACCTTGAAACTTGTGTTTCAGTTGTTTTCTGGCATAGTGCTGCTTAACAGACGAATGGAAGATCACGACTTTTCATGATGGAAAAATACCCCAAACAGGGGCAAAATTTCAAGTGCCCTTTTTTTTAGTTCCACAGATACTAGTTGGTTTATTATAAAGGTGTGTTTAAGCTCTATATTGTTATGTTATCCACAGACCATAACCTAAAATAGAAACTCACTCCAATAAAGCTGAAACCTTTCCTTGCTTCATTTAGAGACGTCCTAATGGTCATACAATCAATGCCATTATAGCCAGGCATTTTTGCTAGTTGGCATTAAATTGGTATCACATCATATTGATTGTATGTTTTGCAATCCATTGTATATTTGACATATATGAGACACTAACTTGGTCAATGTTGCTTTCATTAGGCTATGCACACTTTGAATATGAAATTTACAACTAAATACAGTTCATTTTCACATGGTGTAACTACTTTTGTGATGGTAGTGGTGATTGCATCCCACATTTTTTATGTGTGTTGCACGTTATTAGTGATAAGGACCATGGTTTTGATGATGCATTTGTGATCTGAGCAATAGGATGAATATAAACCATCACTTGTAGGTGCTCTAACATCAAATAGGCAAGTACATGTTTGCAATTTCCTTGCTAATGACTATTAAAAGCGTAGAGGCTTCCTCGTCAATAGCCCTAAGTACGTAGTTTACACAAAAGAAATTGCACATGGTCTATGTTCTTACCAAAACTTACTCTAATAGTCATTTATTATAGGAAGACCTATCCAAAACACCCCTATAAGTTTTGATAATTACCATATTGTACCAACATGCTTCAAAATGCCATATTGCCCTTGCCTACAATATGTCAAAATAAATGTGCTATTAAGGTGGATTCTGGCACATCGAAATTCAGCAATCAAGAAAGCATTCAAAGGCCAGAACGGTTGTTGTTTGGAGGTCTGCAATGAAATCAAAATCTTAGCGGTAAGTTCCTTTACAAAAGTATTTCACCTGTGAGTTTTCTTGCAAAGAATTGTATGATGCACGAATTCTGACTATATATGGATTAAGGATGTATGAATTCGGCCCTAGATGAATTCTGGCTTGTATGAGTTTCTTAACCATGAAATCATTGGTTTTTGGATATGGTAATTTTAGCAGTCAGCCATGATATCAGTCCATAAATCTTAAAAGACATGAAGCGGACTGAAGCATCAAGAAATATTCTACCCCCTTGATCATCACCCTCATAATATTTTGGAGAAGAGTCCTACAAAAACCTAAGTAGCCTGTGAACATCTCTTCGAAACATTGGGTTCAATACTTGATGGAGTTTTACGCTCATAATGGGTCCATAATAAGATGCCAATACAGACAGACCGAGCTTTAGTCATAACAAAGGTATACATCGCTACAGGTTTGCAATGTCTCGCAAATGGCAAGGTTGCAGATTTAGATGGCATGGATGCAGAGCTTTTAAAGTGGGTTGGATCTCAGATTGTATCTGTCCTCACAGTCTCTTCAATAGTGCCCTCTAGGAAGGCTTCCCCTCTCAATAGACCATCAGCGAAGTTATCCAAATACATAAGGCATGCGATCCTTATTGCCTTGCCAACTACCGCACAACATGGTCAATTGATTGTTGGCAAAACTGTTGATCGAAATCCTTGAGCAACAATTGATAGCATGCATAAGGTATGCATACTTTATATGCAAGGTTTAGGATCAAACACTCAATCATAAACTGTATTTTTACATTGTGCACCTTGATAGGAGATAACAAAAATAAATGTCAAGATCTATATTGTTGGTTTATGGATTTCACAATGTTAAATGTCAAGATCTATATTGTTGGTTTATGGATTTCACAAAGGCTTTTGACACGCTTCTAGGGAGAAATTGTAATGTCAAGATCTATATTGTTGGTTTATGGATTTCACAAAGGCTTTTGACACGCTCCTTGTTGGGAGCCCTCAAGAGCTCGAATGCTGTCAACAGTAGTGTAGGAATCCAATAAGACTGCCCACTGTTGAGAAATGAGCATTCTATGATTGGGTGGACAAGCTGGGGATCGAACCCAGGACCTCTTGCTTGCAAGCCAAGTACTCTACCACTGAGCTACCGGCCCTTTAATGTCAAGATCTATATTGTTGGTTTATGGATTTCACAAAGGCTTTTGACACGCTTCTAGGGAGAAATTGTAATGTCAAGATCTATATTGTTGGTTTATCTAGGGAGAAATTGTTGGGAGCCGTCAAGAGCTCGAATGCTGTCAACAGTAGTGTAGGAATCCAATAAGACTGCCCACTGTTGAGAAATGAGCATTCTATGATTGGGTGGACAAGCTGGGGATCGAACCCAGGACCTCTTGCTTGCAAGCCAAGTACTCTACCACTGAGCTACCGGCCCTTTAATGGGCTTCCGGTACTCTTCCATTAAGTCATTCTTCATGTGTGCCCATTACACATACTCCAACATTCCAACATTCCCCCTTAATGGGCACACCAATCCATTCCAGCCTTCACCACAATCCACATGCTCCCCTCCTCGTGCAGCTCCACCACTGCGGGAGTTGGGCTTTCCACTGGCCAAGCTTTACTCATTCTCACCCCTACACCACTGGGGACTATCCCGGTGCGGTTAAGCACCCTTTACTTGGGACCATGGCTCTGATACCATGTTGAGAAATGAGCCTCCTATGATTGGGTGGACAGGCTGGGGATCGAACCCAGGACCTCTTGCTTGCAAGCCAAGTACTCTACCACTGAGCTACCGGCCCTTTGATGGGCTTCCGGTACTCTTCCATTAAGTCATTCTTCATGTGTGCCCATTACACATACTCCAACATTCCAACACCCACCCTCTCCCACGCCATTTGGACTATACATTGATCAGCTTAAGGATTGCCTTGCTTAGCATAGGGAGGGAAGGATCGAGTTTATTCACTATATCATCTGACAACTGATATTCGCAGATGATGTGGATCTCATAGCTCACACTGCAACAAGTATGCAGCAGTATTTAGATGCACTGAGTACTTTCTGCTAGTTCAGCTGGGAATGACGTGCCGTATGGGAAGTGGTCACCTCTTATAACGGTGGCTAGTTTTTTATTATTGCCCACATCCATTGTTGATCTCCAAATATTATCATGGCTGAAATGTCAAAACCCTTTGTGCTCTTCACCCCTTGAACCCATGCCATTAACATAACCACCAACATGCTACTAACCGCCTTATCCATCCTTGCCCTTCCTTCCTTCCTTCCTTCCTTCCTTCCTTCTAGCACCTAAGCCAACTCTCCTTCAACTCAAGTATTTCGACTCTAGCCTCAATGCGACCATGCCTTCATCCTTGCCTTTCTTATCCTCGTCGCACCCCACAGCTCAGTATATCAACACTCCACTTCAATAAGTATTTGATCTCTATCATCAATGGGTTTCCCCTTCAACAAGCATATTGACTTCATGCCAACATGCCAGTGGGGTAGTAACAACTTGTCTATATGCGCTAAGTGATTTAAACGGTTCAAATTTGACTAACAAGATCTATTGTGCTTTGCCAATTAGTTGCCATTTAAAGACAAAGAGGATGCAAGTTGGTGACAATAATAAGAGTGAAGGCCAAGCTGATGATTTGTTTCCACCTATATCTGACTAGAGGGGGCCAATGAAATAAAAGCAATGAGTTACACTAAATAATGACCCAAACCGCATAAGACGTTATGTTTTGCATGAACAGTTGATTTATGCAAATGTGTTTAAGGTCTACAAGAAAAAAACTTTTAAAGATCAAATAGGATATCCTCATACACGGGTTGAACCTACTATAGAAACTCCAATAAACCTAAAACTTTCATTGATTTAAAGTTGTCTTAATGGTCACTCTAGGGTTTTATCTCTCCAAGGTTTGGAAGTACTCGATGTTTGGAGCACCTAGTATTGGGAAGAAGGAAGTGATTTTGACATGATTGGAGAGTGCATGGCTAGAGCTCTCTATAGCAACAAGAATTCTATCAAACGAAGCATCCAGTAGAAACATTTTCTAGTGGTAACGCACTGGTTCTAGCAACTACAGGTCTAGAGTTCGAGACCGCCTAGAATTGCACTCTGAACTGTTGGGCATCGAATCCCACAGATGCAATGTAAAGTGGTTGGGCGCAGGGCCCAACCGAGCAATGTAGTGTAATGTGTGGTCATTTGTCCAGTTGGATGATGTCTAATGGCGTGATGTTAAAATAACTATCTATCTATCTATCTCAAGTAGGCTTGATTAGTCATTTTGTTTTCCTCAGGTAGACTCGATCAGTCATTTCCAAATTAGGACCGTAACACTCCTGATCTATTTTGCGTAAGATCAAGCACGCATGCTTATGCATGATAATCATCCCCATGGCATGTATGGCTGCAAGTTGCAAGTCCTCAAATAGACCCATTGCAGCTATTTCTTTTGCCATCTAGAACGCATTCAAGGCTGTTGCTTGAATGTTGTACGAGGTATGATAACCAACTCAGTGCTTTTCTGATATTTCTTAATCTTACGGATGGGCTTTAATACCAAGTTTCTTCTCCTGCTTATTTTTTCTTGTTGGTGGTTACGATGCTGCTATACTACAAACTCCACGATGGGCACTTGTTTCACTCGCTTCCTCATGTTGTACTTCCTCGTTTTGTTCCGCCACTTCCGACTGCCTCCTTACATTTCTGGCCAACCTTGAGCTTTTTCTCTTTCTTGAGTGACCTCACCCCTCTAATAACCATGTGGCAGGCTAATTGTGGAGTAGCAAGAGCCATGTGCCCAAGTATCATTCCGGCGTCATAATCTGCTCTCCAATCTCCCACTGGAAGCTCTTTCGTTTTCTTCTCTTCGTGGGGGGAGACCTCTCTATGTACACTAGATGTAGTTCCTTTCCATTCATTCCTTATGCGCAGTTTTTTTCTGGCCTCTTGTTAGCCATTATCAAATACTTCTGATCCACTCGAAGGAGGTGGGAAAATGTATTCTTTCGGCCTACGAGCACCGGGTAGAACCTTTCAATTTGCTTAGTTGGAGCCATGGCTTCTCAGCAAAAGGCACTTTATACTACAAACACTTTGGCAAAAATGGACAGCTGGTAAGAGATAAATAATAACAATGGAGATTAAAATGAAAATATACTGGTAATTTTTGAACTTAAATGTTGGAGCACTAGAAAAGAACTTGACACACAAAAACTACTAAAGAAAAAAAGTTAAGCAATAAAGAATATCTTATTAATCGCAAACTCACTAAAGTTTACATTATCCTTCTAAGAAGTTTACTATACCCTACCCTAAGAAGTAGTGAAAGTCGGATGCAATATCCTCTGTCTCCACCAACAATCTTAGTTTTAACAATGGCCATTTGACTTCCACTTGGCTATATAAAAAACATCTTCACCTCGCCAACTTGAATATTTAGTACGTCTAATGTCTGTTATGATCTTCAAATGGATCGCAATGTAATGTGCAGCCTCTGTCTTTTTGTTTCCTTTGTTCCAGTTGACAATTTACATATAGATACTATTTTGGAAAAAAATATCTAAACTTAAAACAGGATTTAAAAATACAGCACTCCATTCATTGAGTGAAAGATTCGTGGATATGAATATCTCAAGAGGAACCCAAAAATATGCAATCCACATAATCAATAGGGGGCAAAAAGCACGTGCATGTCTTTGGAGCCTTGCATACTTATTGCCCATCTGTAATATGTAAGTAAATACCCCAAAGGGTGTGAAGCTCATTCCCACGGCATCATTTCTAGACAATCAAGGGGGTTCACAATAATATTCCATATAAAACATGTGCGTGGACGGAGAAGGGGTTTTTTCAAACTTCTCAAGTACGTATACATGCGCTATCTCTTACGTTTTGGCATCGAAGCTGCATGTATTTTCACGGTTCAGGCAGTGGTTTCTTGCAAGGCTCAACACTTAGAAATACGTTTGAAGGATGTGGAATGCAGTCCCTAGAAAACTTGGCCAAGAAAAAGCAAGGATTTGTGTCCCAGGATGCTTAATGGCATTCTAGATTTTCGTACCAAGCAGAGGTCTATTTTTTTCTTGTGCACCTCTTGCTCTGACCCAGTTCAAGCAGTCCGTAAATGATCCTCTCAATAGGCTGGAAAGCTAGGACGTTTCTCTTGTTACCCCATGTAATTGGTTTCACATTACTTGTGACAGTGAAGGCTATATGATAAGCATGTAAGTTCATTGCCTGACAATTTAGTTCAGATGGCAACTAGAATGGGCTAATTTTATTGAAATAAATTTTAGATATCTTCCTCAAGCATCATTGTCTGGAGCATTAGTCCTTGAACTGGGAAGCCTGGCATGCTTATAGTACCTGTAAGTATGCACATGTATTGGCATTCAAAATATGTTGGGCGAATTTTGCTAATGTATGGAAGATTTCGAGGTGCGGTGAGCTGAATGATAACCATTTTAGTGGTCCAATCCCTGTGGAATTAGGGAACCTTGCTAGACTTGAGAACCTTGATTTGTATGGCAACTTGCTTTCTGAAAGTATTCCAGACAGCCTTGGCAATCTTTCTGACCTGAAATACATGTAAATAAGCTTATCATGTCCTTGTGTCTTTGAACGATTTTATTTGCATGAACATGTTACATGAAATGAGTATATCAGCCTTAATGATGTTCCTTATTCCAGGAGACTGAACAAGACGAAATTCAAAGGGTAAAAGCCCTGCTACAGACCCAAAATAGCTTGTTATTGATGGTGTATACCACGACTTCAATATTTAGGTTTGTTCTCATCATTCTTATCAATGCTTCAATCTGTTGTTAAAGCAGCAAAGAAGGGCATGTGTTCTAGTTTCAGGAAAACTGATTTGTCAAAGATGTCGGTTGTGTTGCAGTCTTAAGGGGTTGTTGCAAATGTTTCCAGGTTAGTGCTCTTGGTATCTAGGGGGTTATGCAATGCTCCTTTGGTCTGCATAGCTAAATAAGAGATGCTAGGGATATTAGGGTGATGGTCGTTTTGTTGTAGGCATGTTGTAGTCGTGATGTGATTCAGGTAGGCATTGTACATGGTGGTTGCTAACAGAAAAAACGGGTTGCTTTAATCAAATGGAATAGAACTAGACAGAAAAAAGAACTAATGGAATAGATCAAACTCATTTGCTACATATGATGATAAGATATCTATCTTTGCTCTGTTTCTCTAAGATTTTGCCATGTTATGCAGAACAGATCTATTATGTGGCAACTGAAGTTCCATTAATGTCTATCATAAAATTTTGTCTGTCATATATCAAGCTCAAGAGTTCAAACAGTCTAGGTATTATTGTCATCTTCAATTAATATTACTGCCAATGATTATGCTGAGGGCTTATTTCTTATGGAGAGCCCAACATACCATTTAAATTCAACAAGAGTTGTGGAGAGCCTGACATGCCATTTATATTCGACATGAGCTATCATTTATTTGCTTGATCCGAAATTTGAAATATTTCTTCGGCAATTATTTGCTCGGATCTGATAGGATGTCCACTTTGATACATGTGCAGCAAGGTCTTCTTCAAGTGTGGATCCTTCTTGAGTGTGTATGACATCCATCTGATGTAGACATAAACTATGCAACAAACACATTGGCAACCATCAACATGCATGTGACTTGGTAAGCTATGCCTTAACTTCTCTGTAAGCCTAGTTTCTCTTCTGTTCCAGCTAATCAGTATCATTTGCATATTTTGAGAAATTAGAAGTAGCGACAATAGTTTCATGGACGCCATGAAAACTCATGCTCATCTGTACAACAGAGCCACTTCAATTGGCCATCGTCACAGCACTATTTCTATACGAGCTATTTTGCAGGCAAGCTTAAGTTTCATGCTCTAAAGTTTGACTTCTCAAGATAAGCAGCTGTAGTTTTGAACATTGTGAATGCAACAATCCAAAATTGAATAGAACGTCCTTCTATTGTGAATGGCTAACTGAACAATGTCTTTGCATACCAACTTGCGCTAACCTGCATGACCCATTTTATATGCCAGGTGACAGGATAATACTCATTACAAAGTCTCTGATCATTGCATGTTTTCGAACATTCCATATTTTCGAACAGTTTTGAAGAAGAATTACCTTCTTGAAATGCCATCTTCTGCAGTGGTCAATGTATTTCAAGCATATCAACAGTTCCCGATGAGAAAGACATATCAATAGAGAAAATCTACCTGCTCTTCCACAGTGGCATATGTATTTCAAGCAAATGCATCATAACCATATGCCAAGAAAATCATATCCACTTAAGAAGTTGGGGCAATTTTTGAAATGTTGTTATTGTTGAAATTAGTTCTTTTGCCATATCCAAAGGAGTATATGCATGATGTATTGGTACTTTCAACTTTTTTTTTTTTTTGAATGACGACAATCTATTATCAAGGAAAATCAAGATACATACAAGGGATCTGTGACATAGAGGATGAAATAGTCCACTAAGCAAAACCACCCATACACCGAATATAATCATCCTCCTTGTGCCACCTTGAGGCGTTTAATAGCCTCATCACAATCATCATGTTCTCTAGGATTCAATTTTGACTCCGTTGCTCTCCATATCCAATGCATCTGCACATCGCTTCGTTGTTGTCGCTTGCCAATGGCAGCATTCTCATCTACGACCCTATGGAGACATAATGTCCCACCTCCTGACCTTGAGGAGAGTGTTGTAAATGAGGCAAAAACACAAACATTATAGGAGACCTAGAATTAGAATGAATAGAAACATACAATTGGAATGAATAGAAGAGTGAAGGAGGAGAGGATGAGTGTAGTGACACTGGGGTGAACATTAAAAAGGTTTGGCGCCAAAATTTGATAATGGCAATTGGTGCATATGGGTACGTGCACAATAGGAAGACAAAGAAGCCAACATTTTGGTCCACGAATGATTTTTGTAAAATGAGGGTCATTAATGTGGTCGCAATAAATGCGCATCCATCTCATATGAAAACCTGCCATGGGATGCAAATGAGCCTGCTCCTTCCTTTATTTGCCAACTAATACTGATTTTAATATAAAAAAAAATGCAAAAACCTGACCGGTCAAGCCAAATATGACATGGAATTCTTAAATCCAAGTTATGAGCCATTTTGGGATCCCAAATCCGCCCTAATGAGAGGAATTAGCCAAAGTTCAAAAGGTGCAGTTGAAAGGTAAATGGGTTGTCTATCTTGGATGAACAACCATTATAAGTGATGAGTGACCTATATTACGTACCCATCACTACAAGAGGATGGGGGTATAGTGTCAACCCTTGTGACAAGCCCTAGGCGTAGTGACAAATTTGTGTCGAATGCTACCATCTTGACACAAATTGCTTGTATTGTGTCAAAATTGTGTCTATGCGTAGTGTCAAATATGTTGTCAAAGCAATAACCTCCTTTTGTCAACTTTTTATTGCATATTAAGTAGGTTTTTTGCAACGACTTTTAAGCAATATTTAAACTAAGTTGTGCCAACCTTTTCTTAAGACATATAACAAAAGGTTATCCAAAATTTCATCTAATATTTTAACGGAATTTTGAGGAGCATTTTATCAACTTTATATTGCAATTTATGTTGCAACAATTTTTAAACAATTTTATGACTACATCATTATAACATTTTCATAAGACTTATAATATAATGCCATCCAACTTGTATCTAATATGTTAGTAGAATCGTGTTTGGTATTTATACATCAATAAAGATTTAGTATTGCACCAAGGAGTATTACTTGGTAGAAAGAATGATTTGGATAAAGTATGATAAAGGGGAATAGATAATGGTGACGAATACCTGGAAACTTGAACAGGAAAGCAAATTTATAGGAAGATAAAAACAACGCTCAATACCAAATGATCTATACCATAGTAATCATATCAATAAGATTAACAATGTTAATTAATCATATGTAACCACTTCATTAAGATCGTGCTCAATATCCTCTATCTCGTCATCATCTAGATATAACGAAGAGTCAAATCCCTAATTGCTTCAGATGGATCATTTCCATGTTCGTTAATCTCTTCATCTTCTATATAATCCTCATTATGTCCACGAATGTGAATTGGTGAATTGAATGGAGATCGGAGCGCGTAATTCACTTCTTTGACAACTTCCTCTCTATGTGAAAGTTCCATGAATGGAGATTCTAAAGGAACATGTTCATCAGTATCATCCTCAAGCAAACCACCTTCGAGATAACCTTCTCCCAGATATGCACCTTCCTCTGCAACGTTGATGACAATTTCTTCCGTTTCTCCTTCTGCTTCATGCAATAATGGGTCATCGCCCTCCCCGTTGCCACAATCATCATCATCAGCAGCAGCAACAACAACAACAACAACAACAACAACAACAACAACAACAACAACAACAACAACAACAACAACAACAACAACAACAACAACAACAACAACAACAACAACAACAACAACAACAACAACAACAACAACAACAACAACAACAACAACAACAACAACAACGTCGTCGTCGTGATTAGCATCATCATCATCATTAGCATGAATGTCATGGGAGAGCTCTTCCATATTATTTTTAGCTACAGATAGATCAATTACACGCCGAGCTCTTGGTTGACAATGTATGACAATCCACCAATTTGTCTCATTAGGATTCTCGTGAATAAATATCTGCTCGACCTAACTTGGAAAAATAAAAGGTTCTCTCATTTCAGCCAATACCTTCGAACAATCCACTTCTGGAAATCCTGATGGATGAGTTCTAATTGTCTTGCTACGACCTTTGTATATAACTTTGAACCATCGTGCCTTCATGACATTTATACGAAAGCTACGATAATCCAACTCAATAATATCTATTAAGATTCCCATGTAATTCAGGTTACTCTCCAGAAGGTTGCAATCCTTTTTGCTAGATTGACTCTTTTGTTCAAATTCTGAGCTGATCCATAAATCAAATGTAACCCTAGACTTATCAACACTGTTGATGCGAAAATGTTGCCCGTATGCCCACATTGAGGAATAATATCGTGCCTAGATCAAAATAACATTAATTATGAGTAATATAGTATAAAGAGAATGGAACTTATGATCAAAGATTTATAATTTTATACCTTCTTGCTACAACCAAGGGCAAGCTTATAATCATCATCTGGAATACTTGGCCATAGTCTCTAGCTTCGTCCATACGAGCCAACAACAATGCATTATCCATAACATCTGGAATAGAGTGGCCTATTGATCGCCCTGTTGATCTTCGTGCATCCTCCTTAGTAGTTTCATACAAATCCCTCCATTGTGCTAAACTTGCAGTATTATCAAGAACAAATGTGCTTACTGCAAGAAGCATGTCATCGCTCAGACTTCGTTCTACTCCGTTACCCTATAATACTTCTGAAGTAATCTCCTTGGGCTCTTCAGTCTCCCACAATTTAGGACCTTTAGGATGGCATGCGAATAGTGGCATCATTTAGATAAAACAGTGTCTCTTGTACAAGATGGCCTTCAACCATGCAACCCTCTGGTTTTGCCATTTGATGCACAAAATCTTTGAGCACCTTCTAGAAAAAACATCCATCTGCTAGAAGCAGGTCCCGCCAACCTTATCTCATTTGGAATATGTATCAACAGATGTACATATGTATATAAGCACATTGTTAATTGTACCTCTAGTTGCTAGAAATAAAATTACATGATTGCATAGAATTTGATTAGTAGTACCTGTAGGACAAAAAAACTGGTGGGAGATTCCTTTTCAATGCCACAAAGCAGTATAATCACTTCCTCCTCCACCTTTGGGATATCGGCCACTTCAATTTCTTTGGAGGAGACCCACCTTGCAAATTTATCCAATCGAAATATAATGCTCCTTATTTGTGGGGTCAAGAAGTCCCCTATCACATATGGAAGTATATACTGCAAAGTCCATGTAATATCATTGTATACTTTGCAATATAATTTATTACAAGAAACGGAAGTACAAGAATCAAAGCATACCTGGAGAAACTTATGCCAATCATGTGTCTTTAATCCAGTGAGGCTACCTTTTTTTGTAAATGCTTTTCTCAAAGATGCTTCATATCCAGTTGGTGTGCGTACCTTTGCTATCCTCTTATTCACTTCAATCTGGTGTTTCTTTCCCAAAACCCATGCACCTTGTTTCCATGTCAAAGTCTTCTTGCCTTTCCTCTCAATGGGCCAATATTTCTTTTTTATTTTTTGCGCTTTCAAGGTTTCCCACTCTCCTGTTAAATGCTGCCAAAGAGAATGAGCAACATTTTTGAAAATGTGCATAGGATCAAGTAAATGGACAACTCCAAGTCAGTCCAATACTCCAACCTGTAGAAAATAGATAACCTCTTCATTTTAGGAGGAGCTTTTGCATTGACATCCTTATAACCAATCAAATAATCCACATCGGGGTTCTTCTCCTGCCACGCATCCAACCAATCCTTGGGTGTCCATCGCTTTGGCCTTGGTATCTTATCAAAGCCACGTGCAGAATGGCCATCTGCCATATGCCCCAAATATATTTGCTTTTTCAAATGTTTTGATCTATAAAGGTTAAGCTAGTCCCACAAGATGGACATCCACATGCACCACTTGTTTGTAGACCTGCAATGAGAATAAAAGAAGAAGCATTTAAATAACAATTGAAATTATATGATTCTGCACTATACCTGTTATACCATACCTGAAGCTTTAGAAAATACTGGATAGTCGTGAAGAGTAAAGCATAACATCCCATGGAACGTAAAGTCATGTGGAGTTCTAGAAATGTCATACATACACACTCCCTTCCATAAAACCTCAAGTTCTTCTACGAGAGTTTCCAGGTAGACGTCCATATTCGAAACTTTATATTTTCCTGCAATATTCTATTTTATGCTTAATATAAAGTATATATAAAATTATATGCACATGCGTACCTAGAATAATCAAAGTCAATATAATATAGCCAGGTTTTGTCGCCAACCATGGTGGGATATTATAATTGATAACAGCCATAGGCCACACACTATGTGAGGATGACCTAGAACCCCATGGACAAACATCATCAATTCCTAGCCCAAGCATCAAGGCAAATATGGGCCACTTTTCTTCAATCTGTTTCCACAAGGCTCCATCTGCAGGGATTCTCATTTTTCCATCAGTGCTACGATGATGTATATGATAATCCATGAGTTCTGCAAGTGTTGACGATCGGAATATATGACGAATGCGAGGGATTATAGGCATGTGACGTAATGTTTTTCTTGCCACCTTTGTTTTTCTACCTTCTTCGTGCCGTGCTTCCTTGCATTTTGGACATGATTCCTGATTTGCATAGTCTTTGCAGAATAAGACGCAATCATTAATACATGCATGCACAATGTTATACTCCAGTCCAAAAGAACGTAGTCATTTGAAGACAGTGTCCGTCTGGTAATATCTTATCAAGCAAGCTATAAAAATTCAAATCGTCATACTTATATAATTCTCACGTCCACACAAAACAAAAGGATGACTTGCCTGTATACATATCTGAAAAGTTCAGACACACTGTTGTTGCTCCGACCAACTTTATGTTGGAGATTTAGAATCAACATGCATGTTGCAAGGCGAGAAACATGGGCATTAGGGAACAATGGTGTGCTTGCCTCATTATAGAGATATGTTGCCTTTTCTCTACATGATTCGTCATCCACATTACCCGTATGCTCAACATCATTATCTTGGTAACCATTGGTTTGTTCATTTATCAGAAAAAAAATCCATAATAGTTTTGTGGATCACATCCTCACCAACAAATGCACTGTGTGAGCCAGACGCTTGATCTGATGACTACATGAACCACAATCACTAGAATCAAAAGCAACTATAAAAATTAATGAGATAGAATGGCAATCCATAAAAAACTAATGGGGAGACCACTGATTTACTTATAATGTTAAAATGAATTATCTATTGAAGGAGACAACTTATACTAATTTTTTTTCGAAGAACGACAAACTTTATTGAAACACCAAGCCAAAAGCCAGATATAAATGCAGAGGCGGGAATAAAATTTCAGAGGATAATCATGATCCACTGAATAGAACAACCAGCCTATGCATAAGACAACACACTCAAATAGGACTCAAATATCAACTGTCGCTTGGCAGGAGTTGTTTTGTTCGAGATAATGTTCTTCATCAAATTGGGTTGGTTGGCTCTGACAAAGACCAAATCTCACTTCATGTCTTGACGAATCCGATAGGAACGACTAGACTTGCCTTTACAATTGTTGCACCAACAACTGCGTCGATGGAGGTAGAAAGCTTTGCTTGGGCCTTGTCTAGCCCATTTTCTGCTTGGTTGATGAGATGACAAAGACGATGAGGATGATGACTTTGATAATCCCACATCAGACGATGAGCATGATGGTTTTGTTACGGTACGATGTGGCAAGCAATTGCCACTCACAGTACCACTACTTTCAGAGTCCGACCTTGTTTTTTACCTGTTCAAAGATTTGATGATTTATATAAAGTTAAATGGGGACAGACTAATGAAAAATAAAAATGACACCATTAACACAACAGCCATTAATCATCGAACACCACTAACCATTGACACCATTGAACACCATTAACACACCATATGTTATATTAGCAGCTAGTATATTCTACACTAGTTAAGGGATTTCAAGATTTCAATAAGATTTCAATATCAGGCAATAATGACTTAGAGATCAATGAAACATCATTAGATGAACAACACAATGACGACTTCTTAAGAATGGCAAGAAAAAAAATGAAAAAATGGAAAAAAACAAGGATTCATTTGGAACAGAAAAATGGCGGGATGGAATATGTAGCATAATAACAGGGGGTTTTTTTTGTGTTTTTGTACGCTTTTCACAAAGGTTTTCCTAAGATTTTATGGCGTATTCGAATGGATGTACTAATGCGTACATCTAGAGTGCACCATTTTTTAGTCGTTGATTTAGGTTTTTTTTTTCAATGGTCCAAAATCAAGGGCTCACAACAAAAGCCCTCTTTTTATTTTATATTTTAGGGGCTGAACATGCAGATTTGGAGTGCAAGGGAAAAGCTGGCGGCTGCATCCCTATCATGCGAATCAATTGGTCAATCTTTCTGCTTGAATCTTTTGCAGATCTAATGTGAGATTTTTTTCGTTTTGCTTCAATTCCAATCTGTCCACGATCTGCGCATTTTAGGTCAAAATTTGCATACAATGGCAGCTGCAGCCGTTCATCCGATCTGTGGAGCAGTTCTGGCATCATGGAGAGGTCTAAATCCAGATTAAAATGGTGGAAATTCTTCTAAATCTTTGTCCTTCGGCAAGGCAAGCGTTCCAAAAGCTTTATCAGCTACCTACGGTCTCAAATATGCATGGAGTTCTTCTTGGGCAGAACCCATCTTCGGCAATGCTGATCTTCTTAGACGCAGGAAGCATCAGAGCTCAGAACCCTAGCCATGGCAACGAGCTAATCTCAAAACCCTAGCCCTTTCTTTTGCAGTAGGTATTTCTCTTTGGTTTATTCCTCCACCTGCGGGTGTGACAGAAAATGCATGGCAGCTGCTTGCCATATTCTTGGCCACCATAGTGGGTATTATCACACGGCAGTTGCTCTAATGGATCTTGGAGCTTCAGTTCTCACCAAAACATTGACATTTGCAGCTGCTTTCAGTGCATTTGGAGATCCCATTCCTTGGCTCATTGCTCTTGCCTTCTTTTTTGCAAAGGGGTTCATTAAAACGGGTCTTGGAGA
Organism: Isoetes taiwanensis; assembly: GCA_021234155.1. Lineage (NCBI taxonomy): Eukaryota > Viridiplantae > Streptophyta > Lycopodiopsida > Isoetales > Isoetaceae > Isoetes > Isoetes taiwanensis. The sequence continues at coordinate 1,443,598 of JAJEKV010000117.1, read as the reverse complement.
CAGAGTTGCTTACCAATTTGTGTCACTCTTTGCTAAAACAACTTTAGGTCTTGGATACATACAGTCTTGTTTTTAGTGAAGCTCTGTTGGCTAATGACTTTAGTTTGAACGGAACCTGAAACGGGAAGCCAAAGATGTGCTTGCTACAGAAGCAAAACATCATGAACAGCTTGCTTGTTTCCCTGGACGAATGTATGCCAATGGGGCCAGCACTGCAGCTAGTCTTTTCTCTCAACAAGGGCGCAAAGGTGTAAATCAAGATGCCATGTTGGTCTGCCATGTTTGGTTATTGGAGCTCTGCACAAAGCACAGGCATTCAACTCAGCTGGAGATTTCGTCCTTGTTATACGATTTGTGCTGGAGATTCCTGATTTGTGCTGGAGATTCCTGGTATTTTTTAAACATCTCTATTTTCACTTCTTTCTCCACTTTGCTTAGACATCGTAAAATATGGTATTGTTTAAATCCTTCTCACATATATGCTTCATAATTTGCCAAAGGAATTAGATCTTGCCTCCTTATGCAAGCATTGTTGGAATTGTATTATTTTTGGGTATGCTAGCCATGGACAATTGGATGAAGTTTTGCAATTCTTTTACTGAAATGCAAATGCAAAGTATGCAGCCCAACCATGTAACCTTCATTGGAATTCTTGATGCATGTTCAAACACCATAGCTTTGTCTCTCCTGGAAAATGGGTTCAATGCACTTATCAATATGTATGGCACAATGTGGTCTCATGGAATTCATTAATTACAGCATATGGGCAACATGGATATGGAAAAGATGCCATTTGCACGATGCAAGCAGACGGCGTGATGCTTGATGAGGTTACACTTTATAGCATCATTTCTGGGTGTAGTCATGCTGGCCCTTTGGAGGAAAATCATTGATTAGCAAGGTTTTTTTACCTCCATTAATCAAAGTAGGGTATTCGGAGTCTCACGCTCAAAGTCTAAATTTGGAGCCTATAAATTATGCAATTTAAAATATATGGTTTGCAATAACACATCATCCATTTTGTACTTTTATTTTATTTTAAATTTTTTTTTTTGTTTACCTCAGAGTTTATCTATGTTTGTTTCTTTTGAGGCCCGAAGGGGCGAAAAATTTTTCTAATATAACAACCAACATAACTACTATTAACATTAATTAACACAAACCATTACATTAAACATGTTTAAAATTAAATTCCCCCTTAAACCCCCTTTTGTTTGGGTGCATATTCACACGGGGGGTGACGTAGGGCAACGAGAGCTGTTGGATAGGCATATTCACCCCTTATTCCTTAATCTACACCGTACACAAAGTTCCTCGTTTGTGGGGTATGGATGTATAAAATTTGGTATACTGTATAACAAGATTTGCAAAATACTATAAGATTTCAGGCAGTTTTAGGTTTCGTTCGAAGTCGCAAAGCACCATCAGTAAGCATCTTGAAATCTCAAGCAGAATACAAAAATGCTGGCAAAAAAAATTTTGTTTTTAGATTTCCTCATTTGCTGGCATTTATATCATTGTCAGTTTCTAATTTTTTCTTTCTTCTGGTCTTTAGTGGCTTCCAACAGATCCGACAAGGGCAAAAGTGTATCTACGGAGGAGTCTAATGGAGGTACGCTGGAAAATTTCGTGGCCAATGTGCCAGAAGATGTTCTGGCTGCCCTAATGACAGAATTGGAGAAGAGTATTCGAAGAAATATTGAAGACAAAAATGATGACTTTTGGAAAGGAGTTGCACAAGAAAAAGAATGAAAAGGGAAGGTAAATTATACGTTTCATTTATGCATCTTTCAACTTTGCTTCTGACATCCGAACTGTGAGAATTTGATTGCTATGAACTAATATTGAGTTTGTATTGATCTTGCTCATGTTTTTTGAAGCTACGAACCAATATTGTTGGTGCTATTATTTCTTAAAAAAGTTTCTGAGCTCATTAAGATTTTGCCTGAGAATCTGCATCTTTGCTTCCTTGAGAATTTGCAAATAGGTCTACTTGCTGAGACGTTTCAACTACAAATATTGCGTAATTAGCACATATCTTTTCTTTAGAAGCATATCTCTGGAAAGATTTCCCATGTATGACTTGTAGAACTTTGCTTGTTATGATATACTTGGTTCTTTCCTAAAGGGCAGTGCTATGTATGCTGGATTAAGGGCACTACCTATATCCACAACTTCATCTTTCCTCTCGTCGTATTTATTAGGAGGACAGCCAAGAATGCCAAATCCTTTGAAATGAGAACTGTAATTGGAATTTCATTAGGTAGACAAGCCTTCTTTCTTATAACTTTTCAAAGTCTTCTTTCTTCGCAAGGAATTGTAATTTCAGCTACTGTATTTATAAGAAATTCTACATTGATGGTCTTTTTGTACAACCATGGTATTAAAGATAGACTAAACGTGTATGAAGGCACAGGGAATCGCTCAAAGTGTTTGCTGGATTTTTGCTATCTTTTGCTGGATGTTTGCTCAAAGTGTTTGCTGGATTTTTGCTGAACCTTTTGTTGGATCGTTTGCTCAAAGTGTTTGCTGGATTTTTGCTGAACCTTTTGCTGGACTGTTTGCTGAACTTTCTTTCTAGGTTGGAGAAGCATCGACGCTCATCGAGTTCCTGCAATATCCCAGAAGCAGAAACTTCAAAACAAGGAGGCAAAAGGAAAAGAAAATCTGCAGGTCATATCATCTTAAACAGGAATGTGGTATTGAGTGCTTCATCATCATGTAGCAAGGATGATAGTGATGGTGAAGACTCTCGCTCTTCTAATGTTGAACCTGAAGACCAAACAGTTGAGGTTGATCTCTCTTACAGCGTGCAGTTCAGGAAATTATCTAAATCTGAGGTATGAACTTATCTAAATTTGAGATATGTAATTTGGGCAAGCATCCCTAAGTTTTTAATTTTCTATCTCTTGCATCTCGATGTCCATAAGCATTGTAGAAATACGTAGGTGGATTACATTATAAAAGTAATGTAAAGTGAAATTTATGGTCTAGATTTTAAGGGATATTTTCCTCTGAATTCAAGTGAACAGATAACAGGAAAGCATGTCCTCTCTCATTCATGTCCATATAGGAGGAGACCGTCTTTTTGCTATTTTTTTGTCTAACAAGATATTTTAATCTAGGTATGCTTTTCCAAAGGATGTTCATATTAGGAGCATGCCTTCTTCTGCCCGATTTTTGCTATCAGCAGTATTCTATTTTCACAAATGATTAAGGATTGATGCTGAACTTTTAGGTTTCTCGATTTCAGGTTTGATGGAAAAACCTCTTTTATATCTCTAGGTTGTTGTTGCGGGCCTGTTTTTGTGGCTTGCATGTGCCCTGTTTAGGTTCTCGGCTGCATGTAGAAGATAGTGCAGGGGGCTTGCATGCCAGTTTTAGCATAGTTTAGTGGTGCCTTTGTAGAGTTTGGGGCTGTTCCAATTCATTGGGTAGAGGTAGTGCTGCTAGGAGGTGTTGTTCTACAGCAGCTCTGTTTATCTTAAGTGTTGCTGCTAACAAGATATTAAATTAGGTGTGCTTTTGCAAAGGGGAGCTCCTTAGAGATGATGCGGGTAAAGAATTTGAGCAGAAAGCCTCAGATGCTATGAAGACATATTGCGGGATGTGGACAAACATTTCAAACAAATTAAGCCTCGCCACATATAAAAGACGTTGAAGTACATTTATGATCAGTTTGGGGATGGACTTAGTGAGATGGATATTATACGATTTTTGAAGAAAAGATATTGAGATTTATTTTTCTAGTTGTGATTTTATATGAATTTCTTTTTATGTAGGGATAATCTTTGAAGGAACATTCGTGCTGGTAATGGTACAAGAACAATGCATGTGGACGAGGAATCTTGGAAGAGGTTTGTAGAATCATGTGGAAAAACTTATGAACGTCAAAAGTATGCGGCATCCAAACGGGAAAAGCGACAACGCACTAGTTCCGGAGGGATAATGTCATTGAAAACTAAATTTGTAAGTAGAAGTTGTTCTTTCTTTCTAATGCTTTTGTCTTGAATTTTTCCTTTTTTGGGCTTGTATTTCAATCTACTCTATTGTGAGCTGACGTAGTTTCGAGATTGGGGCTCGATGCCTACCGATGACATGCTGAAAGAAATATTAGAAAAACGTGGATACGAGGTATTCAAGAAAAGAATAGTTATGGAGATGAACCAGCAAATAGCGAGCCTTGAATTGGTGATATTGATTATTTTTGTTGACATTAATATTTAATACCCTTGCCTCAACTCATTTTTTATGGGCATTTGTTATGTTGGAAATTCATTGTTGATCAATGAAACTTTATTACTTTGACTTTTTGTTATCGAATTTTAAATCGAGAATATTTGTTATTCAAGCAAAAAAATACTTAGATGTTTATCCTTTTGACACAAGATACAATGCATAAATTGTCTTAAATTAGCTATTACCTAGACACAAAACTCATAGAAATTGTTAAGGTCACAACAATGAAAAATAGTGTTTCTTTGGACACCAAACTAGTCACAAAATTTCTTATTAGTTGTCTTATTGTGGATGGGATTATAGCTACTATATTGTCACTACATTGCCATGATGTTGATGCTTTGTGTAGTTGGTATAAGCTTTATTTATTTATCACAATGTGGTCACAACACTAGCTATTTTTTAGATACAAAATGTGTCACAAATTTTCTTATTGGCTGTCTTATTGTGGATGAATTATAGCTACTACTTTGTCACTAGCTTGCGATAATGTTGATGTAATAGTCATATGGACTTTTATTTATTTATCACAATGTTGTTAAATATTGTCACAAGTTCGCCATTTTCTAGACTGCCATATAGTTTCAAATTGATTTTGTGTCAATATTATGTCATAAATTGAAGCTGCAAGCTTGACACAACATTTGACACTATTGTGGCATGTTTGTGACAAATGATACGACAAGTATAGTGGCAAGGTTGTGACAATAATTGGGTTTTGGCAGGTTCTGTTTGTGTCAAAAAAGTTGACATTACACTAGACACTATAGATACCTTTCTCTTGTAGTGCATGGTCTGATTGCACGTAGTGCTCTTTGGGGTTTTTTCCCTTTATTTTGTTATTATGATTTGTTTTGTTATGTTTTGATTGGGCATTTGCCCTAGTTCTATGATGGGGCTTTCATGCCCTTGATCATTGTTCTGTGTCGTCTCATGGCCCTGTGTGGTGTCAGCAGACATGAAAATTTCTTTCCGATGATCTTATATTCATTGTATGTTTTGCAACCCCTTGTGTTTTGGTATAGATATAACACAAGGTATAGATATGAGACATTGACATATGTTGATGGTAAGGTGCCTTGGTCAAAGTGGTGACTACATTCCATAGATCTGGTGTGTATTGTAAAACTGCTGGGGATAGAGACCATAGATTTGCTAATGGATTTGTGATGTGGGCAATAGGATGGATCCAAATCATGGCATCATTTGTAGATGCTAACAAAATTAGGCAGGTAGCTATTTGCACCTTAGCTATTTGCACCTTTCTCGCAAATGGCTTTTCAAAGTACAAAGCCTTCCTAATCCATTTTTATCGTTTGTTCCCGCCTCTGAATTTGCTCTAAATATTCTATAATCTTGCTACCACCACGGTAGAGATTGAAAGGGAAAAGAAAAGCAAACCTAGGTTATAGTTCTTTAAAAGGTTCCCAACCGTGAATTGAAGGAAAAAAGAATGTACACCCTTCAAATTTATTTCCTCATATCCCACAATGAAATAAATAACCAAATATAAGCCAAGAAAAGAGACAAAATAGTAAATAATTGACTTAAGCAAGTTATTACTATCCTAGAAATTTATATTTTGCTTCAGTGTAGAACTTATTTGCTATAATCTTGTCCATTGCTGTTGTGGGATGGTAGCTATCAAAAAACACGTAACTTGACGAGTCATTGCAGGTGCCTAGAGAGAGAAAATTGCATGTGAGACCGGACTCGGTGAGGCCTGTGCCACAACAGGCTTTATTTGAAATCTTGAATCCTGGAACAAAAAGCTCAAATAATTAGTGAACATCATGTACGAAGTATAATAGAAGTTATCTGCAAGCGTTAAAGGTTCATTGTCCATCTACCAATTTATTTTTGTTAGCAATAACTAGTTGACATAGTACAGTTCTATGCTTTTTCTTTCAACATATCAGCAAAGAATAAGATGAGAGGTGAAGTACCATATTTGGCCGGATTTAGAGTTGCATCAAGAAGAATGCTATAGCTATCCAAATATACAAACTTAGATCCGCTCAATTTGGATGTAAGAGTCTGCAGCAAATCCTGGAGCTGAGAATTATATGATTCAACTACCGCGTTTACATCATCTAAGCATTTTGGATCAAGTGGTCTGTTTGCAGCACTTTTCTCGGCTGGAAGGCAGCCTAATGGACCAACGGTAAGGACACCAATTTTCCGTCCTCCCTTTGCGTATATTTGCTCCAGATATGTGGACATATTTTGGATCAGGAGGCTTGTGAACTGAGCAGTGTTGTATTTGGGATAGACTGCAGAATTTTCCTTGTAGTAGATGTAGTCATTGTTTGCAGTGCCTACCACATATAATGCTTTGGATATAATTGAAGCAGATCTGCGTTTTCCCACTAATTTCACCAGTTGGGCTTTGTACTTGTCAAACCAGGTTAACTGCTCCCTGAATTTTATGACATTCTGCACAAATTTTCTACTCTTAAAAATGTTATGTAAATGTTCTATAAACTTACAAATGTTCTGTAAAGAATACTCTCTCAACATCTTCTGTAAACTTACAAGTATATTTGTTGTGGAATCCAGCAGACCCGATCCCGCGGAGGCAAAGTTGATCCCATTTAATAAGTTCTTGCCCTTTGCTCTTGAGTCCAGGTAGGGTAATGGATAAGACAAATTCAACTTTTCCGCTGCACACAAAAATATTACAATCATAAGAAAGCAGGAGGAACATCAACACGCGGAAAAAAGTTCAATTTGTTCAAACCTATATAGTCAATAGAGAGCTTTCCATCTGTGAACCTTCCAGTGGATTTTCCCTCTGGGAAAATTCTGCCATAGGGAGCATGGTCGCTTCTCACAAGGGTGAGGAGAAAATTGTTGTTGCCCACATCCATTGTTGAATCTCCAAATACAAGCATAGCAGGCACATTTAGCTCATTTTGGCAACTTCCCCTGGCAATTAACACCATCAACAAGGCCAGCAACTTTAACGCCATATACAACACAATGGATTTCTCTTTAACACAGTTCCATATATATAGACATTAGAATGCCAATATTTTCAGTCTTCTACTAATCATGCATGTTTATACTTTTTAAACTAATACTCACATGCTTTTGTTATTTACTTACATATCTGCTGTTGACTTTGTCGATCCACGACCTACAAAAGACGTTCGACCTACAAAACATAGTACGAATTATTTTTTTTATCATTTAAATAAAAATAGACTTTGTCAACAAAGTATATCAATATCCATATTTCTCTTTAACACAGTTCCATATATATAGACATTAGAATGCCAATATTTTCAGTCTTCTACTAATCGTGCATGTTTATACTTTTTAAACTAATACTCACATGCTTTTGTTATTTACTTACATATCTGCTGTTGACTTTGTCAATCCACGACCTACACAAGATGTTCGACCTACAAAACATAGTACGAATTATTTTTTTTATCATTTAAATAAAAATAGACTTTGTCAACAAAGTATATCAATATCCATATTACATTCTCAAGCATGTTTTTATCTTTAAATAAAAGCACATTCTGTCAACAGAGTATATCAATCTCCAACTTACATTCACAAGTTATATTTTAAATAAAAACCCATTTTGTCAAAAAAGTATATCAATATCCAACTTCCATTACCTTGCGATAAACCACACACTATGCCGACATGCCATGTTATTAGAAGTCCACAAAAAATTGTTGAACATGATAGACAAATATTAGAAGGCAATATATGAATACAAGTTTATAAACAAAACAGAAACCGCCGCTTGCTGCAAAAAGGGTTGTACTATTTTCTGATCACTTATTTCTAAACATTGCAATATAAAAATTGATTCAATTCGCAACAGATGTACAGAATTAAAAGGGCGGGTAAAAAGCGCAATTGCAGACTATGATTTTGTATGTTTGCAAGCCTTTCCAACTTCTCAAGCAAATAGACTAAGCAAAGAGGAGAGAAAAATTCTTTTATAGGTGGTGTTAAAAAACACCATAATTCAAAAAAAGGAATCACTCTGAAGCGTCCTTGGAGTGGGATACCTTTTTGGGTAAAAGCACAGCATTAATATTGGGGAGAACTCCTCCACTAGCTATGGTAACAGAACCAAGCAGCTTGCTCAGCTCTTCATCGTTCCTGACAGCCAGTTGAACATGACGAGGGATTATTCTAGTCTTTTTGTTGTCCCTGGCAGCATTTCCAGCCAATTCAAGAAGCTGCAACAGCAAATGTCCTTTTTAGTTAGGTCATAACAAAAACTGAAAAATGAAAAAATCAAGTACCAGAAAGCGATTAAAACAAAGAAGAACCAGTACATCAAAGATCAACCATATGAAGCAAGATTCCGAATTAAATAACTGCAGAGCCTAATGCTGATTTAAGAAGAAAGCAAAGAATAAATTTACCTCGGCTGCAAGGTACTCCAAAACTGCTGCAAGGTAGACAGGGGCGCCAGATCCGACCCTGGTAGCATATTTCCCGAGCTTAAGAAAGCGAGCGATTCTTCCGACGGGGAACTGAAGCCCGGCCTTGGAAGACCTGGAGGTGGCCTTCTTGCGGGAAACAGTCTTTCCTCTACCTCCGGCAGCCATGGAAATGAAGATATGTGGAGAAAATACTTGGGTTTTCAGGATCGATCGACGGAGTAGAGCGGGCAAGCGCAGAGTAAACGAATGTCGAATGCAGAGGTTTAAATAGTAGGGCAGGTTCAAATTAGAAAATGGCGGGGGAGTGGCCCGGATCGATGACGTGTACTCCCGCCTTGGATTGCTGACGTGCCAATAAAGAAACACATTCTCACGCTTCCTTCCATACGGGTCTTTATAAATGGCCACCTTTTTTTTTCCGGCTTTTGCACATTTAATTTAATTATTTAAGTGCCCTATCGATTACTAACTTTTGTCACCACAGCATATGTAATGTGTGTGCATAGGTTAGTGCGAGTCTCATCATATGTTCGTCATAATCGGCATAGTCCCCAGAAGGGATGCTGCCAAAGTGGTATGATGTTAAACTACTAAATGAAATTAAATCAAGGCATGCTTTGCCTCAACCATTGGGAGTCCCTGGCCCCTGCCACTAGCATGATGCAACAACCAATTCAGAATATAATGGTACCAAAGATACTTCTCTAGGAAAATTAGTTGTAAAAAAACCATATTCTGGACACGGTCTTAAAGCTTTTATCACGCCAACATCAATCTGCTAGATCACAGCTTAATCATTCAGCCAATGTCTTCACGATATATCACCTTATTAATAAAGGCCTTTAATCCTTAACTAGTGGACTTATTAGTTTCTCCATTCGCCGTTTATATAAATAACACAGCTAACTTGCCTACTGAAGTAATGTTGACCAAAAATGTTCTACATTGAATAAAAAAAATCAGGCCAAATGAAGACACCCCTTAGAACTGTGACCAATGCACAACAAGATAGAACTGTTTGACACAGTATTGATAGATAGATGCACAACTTTATATCGCCAACATTTCACAGACTATGTCAGAGTAAGAAGCTATAATTCACAATCAACATACAATATAACCATTAATAAATGACATACAACCACCATTAACATTAATTCTGAGACACTAACAATTGGAATTAAATAATTTTCCTCGGAACCAGGTTGTTGTCCGATGTTGTGCGGAACGCATTCTTCAAAAAGGTTTTGGAGGCAAATGCATTATGGCTTTCTCCAATGCAGATTTAGGAAAAGGCATGAAATAACCCCAAAACTTGTCGCTTGAATATAAACAGTACAAAAACAAAATTGTCATAGCATCTGAGCTGATGCCTATTGAAGATCATGTTCATCTCCTTAAAATAGAAAGGATAAATGTTATGTAACTCTTCATTTGCATGTGGAGATAATGAATACCATTCCAAAAGCTTCGCAAAACAATCCATATCAAAAGGCGACACAAGATATACAAGGTGATACAAGATCTAGAATGATGCGTATAAGTGCAAAAGAAAACAACGATTGTGGTTTTAGAAATAGAGTAGATGAAAGTCGTTTAAGATATTCCTTCATATGCTTTAGAATTAGGGTTTGAGCACACGACGCTGAGGCTTACACGACTCAAAGCTTGTTGTTTATGAGAGCAATGTATCTTCTCTACTTGTATTATCTTATCTTCAACCAAATACCACGCAAGATCTATGAAATACTTTAAATTCATAGGAAGACATTATGAAAAAACACATTACATATGTTGGGAAATAAAAAAACATTTACAAGCATTTCAAAAGAAAAGAAGATTCGAATGGTTATAATTTTGAAGTTGCATGCTAAATTAATTTCGAAGCTCCCTTTTTTTTTGCTTCTTTATCTTCTAAATTATGACCATAGTACTTGGAATTTCTAATGCATAAGACCAAGCACATATCCTTGGGTAAGATATGGACTCTCTTGAAATGTATGGCTGCAAGTTGCGAGTCCTCAAACAAACCCATCGCAATTATTATCATGGCCATTTGAAAAGCATTCAAGGTTGTCGCCTCTGCATCAATATGAGGTGTAAAAAATTTTTCCACATTCACCTAGAACCTCTCGGGCTAACCTGACAAATGGAGGGTATGGTAAACAATTTAATGTTTTTTTGATACTTCTTAATCTCACGGAGGGCTTCAATCCCAAGTTTCACTTTCCACTTAGTTCTCCTTGTTGGCTTTGGTGGCTGTTGCGGCTCTTGCTACCCTTGAACTTAACCATAGATGCTTGTTTCACCCACTTACTCGTGCTGCTGTTTATTTGGATGAGGCTCTTGATCTGTCTCCGAGATGGATTGAATTGGGTCTGTGCACTTGATCAATGACTTTTACCACCAATGGAGCCCTTTCGACTGCCTCTTAACATTTATAGGCAATTGTTCACTTTTGCTCTTTCTTGATTGAGCTTTTGCCCTTGGAGGGCTCATTGGCGGACTACCTGATGAATTCCTTGAAGACACTTGCCCAAGCATTTGTCGGAGTAAGAAGCTATAATTCACAATCAACATACAATATAACCATTAATAAATGACATACAACCACCATTAACATTAATTACAGACACTAACAATTGGAATTAAATAATTTTCCTCGGAACCCCGTGTTGTGCTGATGTTGTGCGGAACGCATTCTTCAAAAAGGTTTTGGAGGCAAATGCATTATGGCTTTCTCCAATGCAGATTTAGGAAAAGGCATGAAATAACCCCAAAACTTGTCGCTTGAATATAAACAGTACAAAAACAAAATTGTCATAGCATCTGAGCTGATGCCTATTGAAGATCATGTTCATCTCCTTAAAATAGAAAGGATAAATGTTATGTAACTCTTCATTTGCATGTGGAGATAATGAATACCATTCCAAAAGCTTCGCAAAACAATCCATATCAAAAGGCGACACAAGATATACAAGGTGATACAAGATCTAGAATGATGCGTATAAGTGCAAAAGAAAACAACGATTGTGGTTTTAGAAATAGAGTAGATGAAAGTCGTTTAAGATATTCCTTCATATGCTTTAGAATTAGGGTTTGAGCACACGACGCTGAGGCTTACACGACTCAAAGCTTGTTGTTTATGAGAGCAATGTATCTTCTCTACTTGTATTATCTTATCTTCAACCAAATACCACGCAAGATCTATGAAATACTTTAAATTCATAGGAAGACATTATGAAAAAACACATTACATATGTTGGGAAATAAAAAAACATTTACAAGCATTTCAAAAGAAAAGAAGATTCGAATGGTTATAATTTTGAAGTTGCATGCTAAATTAATTTCGAAGCTCCCTTTTTTTTTGCTTCTTTATCTTCTAAATTATGACCATAGTACTTGGAATTTCTAATGCATAAGACCAAGCACATATCCTTGGGTAAGATATGGACTCTCTTGAAATGTATGGCTGCAAGTTGCGAGTCCTCAAACAAACCCATCGCAATTATTATCATGGCCATTTGAAAAGCATTCAAGGTTGTCGCCTCTGCATCAATATGAGGTGTAAAAAATTTTTCCACATTCACCTAGAACCTCTCGGGCTAACCTGACAAATGGAGGGTATGGTAAACAATTTAATGTTTTTTTGATACTTCTTAATCTCACGGAGGGCTTCAATCCCAAGTTTCACTTTCCACTTAGTTCTCCTTGTTGGCTTTGGTGGCTGTTGCGGCTCTTGCTACCCTTGAACTTAACCATAGATGCTTGTTTCACCCACTTACTCGTGCTGCTGTTTATTTGGATGAGGCTCTTGATCTGTCTCCGAGATGGATTGAATTGGGTCTGTGCACTTGATCAATGACTTTTACCACCAATGGAGCCCTTTCGACTGCCTCTTAACATTTATAGGCAATTGTTCACTTTTGCTCTTTCTTGATTGAGCTTTTGCCCTTGGAGGGCTCATTGGCGGACTACCTGATGAATTCCTTGAAGACACTTGCCCAAGCATTTGTCGGACATCATAATATGTTCACTGATCTTGCAGTGGAAGCTCTTCCACCTCCATCTCTTTATCTGGAGAGACTGCTCTTTGCACCGAATGAAGTTCCTTCTCCATTATTCTCATGCAAAATTCCTTTTCTAGCCTTTCACAGGCATTGTTTCAGAAGGTGAATCATGATTAAAAGCCTCACATGCACTCAAAGAAGGAAAAGGAATATATTCACATGACCTAACACTAGCTAGATAAATCCTTAGTTTGCTTTAGTTCGAACCATGCTTTTGCAGTAGAGGGTGCTTTATACTAACACGCACTCTGATAAAGTGGAGAACTGGCAGGAGATAAATAATAAAATACTTAAGTGGGAAGTAAAATATATACGGTAGCTTTTCTAGAATCAATGTACAAAACTCTAGAGAAGGACTTCCCATGCGTGTACACATGGAGAAAAATATTCAAAATCTAATCAATAGTGAGTTTATTATTAATCACAAGCTTCCAACTGCCAAACGCTACTACACTGCTGTAAACTCTCAGGGCCCTCCTATTGTGGCCCCAACCGCCCCAGCCCATGCCCCTGCTGCACCTACTACAAGCGCACATTCCGCTCCTGTTGCTTCACCTGCTGCTGCATGCACACTGCATGCACACTGCATGCTGCCTCTACCTCTACCGCCCCTTCTTGTGTTGCATCCACCGAATCTGCAGCTACAACTTCTAATAGCAAATTGGGGTTGTGCATATGCATCGTCTCCTAGAATTGCTCCCCATGTCAAAAGGGCAATAGTTTGAACTTGGTTGCTGCCAATACGAACATTATCTTCCTTATGGAAACTTGGGAGAACGCAGGACACATGCTATCCAGAGCTTGCCGGGATACTAAGCTAATCTTCAATGAGTGCCTTTGGAAAGAGAAGACCGGGGAGGGGGGGGGGGTCACCTGTTACTACTCTTGGATGGCTTTGACACAATCGGTCTACTCAGACAAGACGAGAGAAGCACAACCGGTACCTATAGGTGTGCGTACAACACTGCAGTGGCAACCCTCTCTATATGGCAGCCTGCTACTTCCCACATGCTGATAGAAACTTCTATCACACCCACTTAGATGTGAACTCTATGTCGATCTATATGATGACATACAACAGCACTAGAAACGTGTGCCCGGCGATGCCGGGCATAGTTGTGGAAGAATAAGTGGATGTATTAGGTGAAAATGTGAAGATTTGGCTTACATATGTCGAGCAATACCCTTGGGTGCGTGGTAGGAATAATGGAACGCATGCTGTAAGATAGAATGGGTAATGGAACATAGACTTCAGTGTGGCGAGTATATGAGATATGAAGTTTCAATCATATGTTTCGATTTACTGCAAAACTTACTACTTTTTTGTATTTCCATAAGAAGAATAGAATAGAATATGATTTTATCGTTATTTTTAATTATGCATAGTCATGCCATCCATGTAACTCATGTCTACGCCCATCCAATTTTTCTAAGAAACATATATTAGACGATGTGAAGACATGGATATCTACCATTGCATACTCGATCTATGAGATGTATGTTACACCCTCTTAGTTCTTCGTAATTCATGATGATAATGATATTAGACCCTAAATCTGCTATTTTTTAATCCCTAAACCTTTAATTATGAACTAATGGGTGTTAATGGTTGTGTCACCTTTAATTCTGAACTAATGGGTATTAGCGGTTGTATTTTCATTTGATAAATCTTAAAAATTCCATTGTTGAATTGGATGATATAATAAACTCTATAACCTAAATCTATAAACCCTAAACCTAAACTAAAAGCTTTAGCTATTCCATTGGTTGTCTATTGGGTAGAGGTGCCCGACAATGTTAGGCTATGTATGGGTGTGCATGTAGTATAGGCATATTTAGGCACAACCTTTATGCGCTACCAATATGAGTTGTTTGTGAGTGTCTTGTACAAAGAAATTACACAATTGCCTCTTTTGTGCACTTACTTAAATTTATGTTATGCTTATAACCAATGCGAGTTCTTTGTGAATGTTTTATATAAATGGCATGTGCAATGTTTTCTCCCGTGACTAAAGCCAAATTACAATTAAGAGGAAATAATAATCAGTAACGAAGAAGTTGTATCATAATAATAAGCATTTTTATTAAAATTGTTATTCATGCAAGTCTATACAATTCAATATCTTGCATAATAAGAAGCAACAACTCTGCCCCGTTATGGGGAGTGTGGAAAAGTAAGGATGCAAACACAACTACTAAATTAAAGAAACAAAGGAGAAAAGAAAACTTGTACTTGTTTCTTGTAGAATCTTAGCATAAATTCTAGTTGATTCTGCCCTCAGGCACGTGTAGCACAATTCAAAATGAAACATTGTGACATGGATATGCCACAATGCATCAGCATGCTATTAAGTCCAATATTTGGACTTTTTAAATGTCCCTAATATTAGGATCTTCAAGAAGCTTCGTTATGCTCTTTCACTCCGGCTCCATTTTCGTCTTTTCTCTGAAATTATGAAAACTACATAAAAATATATCCCAAGGCTTTGAAAATAATATAATAAACTAAGAAATCTTCCAAAAATGAAGGTGTACCTTGTGGAGTAGGTGATTGTTAAGCCATGCCCTAGCTGGAACACAGTATGACAGGCAGTAAATGAAGCCACAGTAGCAAATCATGAACAAAAAGAGGAATATAGAAAGAAGAGTTTTACACACATATCATAATACCACGTTGACATAGCCATATATTTAAATTAAGGGCACACATATAGATTTCAAGAACAAACCAGATCTCTTAGTTACTCTTTTTGCTGATTCAACTCCTGAAAACATGTAACAAATCCATTGTTCATAACCTGTACACATGGACCAACAATGTAGATCATTAGAACATTAATGTAGAAGAGCAAAAACATGCAAAAGAAATCGTTCTTACCTTTTGCGCATTGGTAAGGACAATGCTAAATTGGGCCATGCAAGAGAAATTGGTTCTTATCCTGAACATGTTGATAAGGACGCTAAATTCAGCCAAGATCTAAAGCATGCTCCAATATCAAAGTGGGAACACTTTTTTTTTACAGATTTTGCATTTTTAATTGCGAAGTTCACTAAATACAGTATTGCACAATTGTGAAGGGAAGCCAAGGTCTAAAAATAAAAAGCAGACCTCCAGGTCTAGCACAATGAACCCTGCTCAAAATATTGTGGAATAAAGTCTAACACAATGAACCCTGCTCAAAATATTGTGGAATAATGCTTGTGAAGTGCTTTTGCTTCTAACGATGACAAATGATAAGAAACCTCATGTTTGCTCTGCTGTTACCTGTAATCACACATACTTTATTTCACCAACTTGGCTCTAAGGTACCAAATTGAGATCTGTATACCTTAGCTGCAGAATGAAAGATAGATCAATATGCAATGAAGCTTCTGATTTGTTGCTGCAATCAACATATGTATGGTATGACAATATTGCTTCTAAGAGTAGGTGCTTGCAAATTCTAAAACTAATGAATAGTGGGCTTTTTCAAGCATGAGCAATCCAGACAGAGAAACAGAAAAGAAAAACAACATGGAAAATCAAATATTAGAGAAAATAGAAGGCGGTAATATGTGGTTGCATTTTACCTGCTTTTAGAACTGTAAATCAATTTGTTGCTCCAGTTCACAAATGAAGATTTATCTGAAACATAGAAAATGTTAGATTACTTCTACACAGATCAACTGCTCAACTCTCAAGAGTTTTTTTTTTTTTGCATGCAGGATGGACTTATTCAAGATGAGCAATCCAAACAAAGAAACTTAGAAAAGGGCTATTTGACAACAGAAAAAGGCAACAAAGCAAAAAAACATAAAGATGGATTACATTGCATGATGCTTCCAGCTGGAACTATGACGCAATTGAGAAGCACTTCTTGCTAATTAGTCTTCTTGCACGAATATTTCAGTTGCAAGTGTATTAGAGCTGAACTCAAATATCTCACTCCATATATAAGGAAAATCAAATAAGATTAAAAAGAGAACTGGATGACGGGTTACCTTAACAAACAACACATAACTTAATTAACACAAACCATTGCATTTAACCATTTAAATTAAAATCCCCCTGAAACCCCCTTTGGTTTGGGTGCATATTCACACGGGGGGTGACTCCGGGCATCGAGAGCTGTTGGATAGGCATATTCACCCTTTATTCCGTAATCTACACCGTGTATAAAGTTCCTCGTTTGTGGGGTATCCATGTACGAAATTTGCTATACTGTATAGCAAGATTTGCAAAATACTATAAGATTTGAGGTAATATACTACATGGTGTTGATTTCGTACATGCGAAACATAATTTTAGGGGCTCTCGCTGCCCTACGTCACCCCCCGTGTGAATATGCACCCAAACCAAAGGGGGTTTCAGGGGGATTTTAATTTAAATGGTTAAATGCAATGGTTTGTGTTAATTAAGTTATGTGTTGTTTGTTATATGAAAAAAATTTTTGGGCCCTTCGGGCCCTAACAAATCAAACTCATAATATAATAATATAATATAATATAATTTATTATGTGAGCTTATAATATGGGATTTGAACCCATTATGTCTGCCCATCTATATCTTTGCAAGCGTGTAAACATACCACATGAATATATACTTCCAAAATAGATTTCTTCAAAATGCTTTTGAAGAATGCTTTTGTGAATGCTTTTAAAGAATGCTTTTACATTGCATACTAAGTTGATAGGTGGCCTTGTACCATGTTAGGAAAGTCTGTTGCATCACATAACTCCGTATGAGATGCATAAAGATTTGCTAGCAATAGGTATGGAGAAGCATTGCATCATATAATTCGCACCGGATGCATAACAATTTCTTTGGCAATACATATGGAGAAGCATAGCAATACATATGGAGAAGCATTACCCGGATATAATTGAGATTGAGAGACAAACTCTGCAACACGTGCTCTCGTGCTGCTTCCTCTAGATGAACATGAATTCCTGCACTTTTTTTTGCAGCGTTTCCCATGACGTAATATTAGGTTCAAAAGGTATATTTGAAAAAAAAAGCATTTGCTTTATCCAACCATACAGCCTGTATGAGAAGATCAATTATGCAGTTGTATTCCATGATCTTCCCACATGCTTATGAGATTTTAACAGCCTTCATCCTAAAGCATGCAAAAATCAGCCTAACACGAGAAAGCATCCTAAGCCTTCATCACATCGCAATCATTCTTTGTCAAGAAACCAAGTCATGCCGGTGAATGTTCTTAAAAAGTATAATAGCATCCTCTACACTTCCGGATCGGCATACATCTTGATCGATTGCAAAACAAAACAACCCGTGAAACTCTAAGAGAAATGTCGGTTTGAAAAGCATACAACATTGAAGTTGTCACCATTGGAAAGTGCAATGGAGCACAATGATCTCGTATGAAAATAGACAACACACGGGCCAATCTCTGCGGCAAATCTCATCAACATCAGATTGCAATGTCCGAAATCTCATCATTTTTCTGGCGAGCAAAACCCCTATTTCGAAAGCAAGCCTTGCAAAAAAAAAACAAGGGAAAATATGGCAGTCTTTTTAAAGATGGCAGATCCTTTCCATTTAAGCCAGATCATGGGAGTCTAAATACTTACCCAAGATGCAAACCACTTTTCTGCTGCTTTTAAGGAGGCAGTACTTCAAATCCCTCAAATGGGCGTTTTTCATCGAGTTTTCTTCAAGTCATGCAAAGGCCTGTTGCAGCACAAATAAGAGATGCATAATTGAAGTTAATACTTTGATGGACATAGATTAGTTAGGAAAACAAGATGGAAAAGCCCTATCAAAGAATAGATGACCTGGCTAATAACTCCAGCGATGGTGTCTGCCCTGTTGCTATATCAACTGCTCTTCGGAGGTGGTCAAATGACTTGCAGGTAGGTCGAAAATGATGATTCAACCTCTAGATGCAGCCACGCTGATACCTGCAATGCTATCCGCTACAAAAAGTCTCACCATCAAATTTGACCTCAGGGCCTCCTCGCATTAATCACGGAAGCCCCTCCGGGATCTAAAACTCCTTCTCTTTCACGAAGCGGTGTGCCGCTTTGGAACTGTTAAAAGTTATGCGACCGCTAAGCTTTGTAGAAATTGTGCCTTGCAGACGGTAGTGGCCTAGAAGCAGGAATTGAAGATTGGGCACTGCTAAGCTTGCCGGAATGTTTCCACCCATGGAAAACCCTAAACTGATGGCCTAACCCTAAACTGAAGGGCCTCGAGCACTGCATGATCAAATAAATTAAAAAATAGTTCTATAATGGTAATATAAAAATGAAGCAAGATAAAAAATGGATAAACACGTACACAACCACACGATCTCCCTCTTGTTCTTTTAATCAACGGTCAAAAAAAGGGCGCGCTCTAGAAGTACTATTTAGTACAGGCAGACGAATACGGCGACCAAATCATAGCAAAACCATTAAAAAAAAAGTATAAAAACATAAAAAAAACCCCCTGTTATTATGCTACATATACGATGCTTCAAAAGACTCATTACACAATCGGAGCTCTGCTTGCTCTAAAGCTTTTAAAGAAACAGAGAACCTGCGATAGAGATGCCGATCAAACATTCTCTAAAAGATCACTGTCAAAACCACTGGGCTTAGGCTTAAAAAAGTGAAAATCCAGAAATATTATAGCATCAGATGAAATAAAGTAGACAAAGCAAACAAAGATCTGCGTTCTATTTTTTTGAGAGATAAAGCAAGATTTTACCAGGATTTTTGAGCTCTGCAGGTTTGTTTGACATGGGTTCAACTGGACAGATTGTTGGATTTTCAAGGCTTCTACGGCGCAGCTTGGAAGCAAAAGGTCGATTTGGCTATTCTTTAAGGTCGATTTGGCTACTCCTTGAGGTCAATTTGGCTATTCCTTGGCGTTTCTTTGAAGAACATCTTAAACAAAAGTTATCAGAAAAACAAACATCTAAGAATTTACCTGGACATTTTTTCGTAGCCTAAGCCCTTTCTTAGAATTCTTGAAGCGCGCAAAAATAGAAAGAGATTAGCAAAACGCGTTCTTCTCTAGATAAATGAAGACCTCTCAAAAAAACACATTTGGAAGAAACAGAGAATGCATCGAAGAAAGGATTTACATGCTCGTGGCAAAATTCGTGAGAACCGGGCGAAGCAAGAGTTCAGCCCGATAAAGCAAGGCTTTGTACCATTATTCAACTGGAGCCATTGAAGAAATAGAAACGGCTCTATCATAAGGCCAACCTCTATGTGCCGTGAAAGAAACAGAATGTTGCGGGCTCCAAAAACGGTGCTTTTGCCTTTGATTTGAACGTTCAAAGAACACTTGTCTTTGTACGGCAAAGAACTCTTCAAGTCTTGTCTTTGTACTACAGAGTTTTCTTTAAGCTGTAACAAAAAAGAAAAGGAGATAAGTTATGTAATACGCTTCAAGCTCCACCCATGTAGCCGGAGGAGAGAAAAGTAAATAAACCTGCTTGTGGCGAAAAGGAGAATACTGCATGCAGGCACTGTACATGCGTGCTACATGGTCAGTGACATAACATGTACAATACATAAATGAAATGGTGCTAGGACACGTACCTGATAATGACCCTGACATGATCTGCCTCCCACTCTTCAGAAACTCGCACAGATGCCCTAATGTCTGCTCTCGTATCCAACGCCGCAAGGAAGCTGGTCCCAACAATGACATTCTGTGTCCTGACAGAGTCGACAAGATCTCTGTGGGTACGTGGACGTGGTGTGCTCTCAACAGCTCGCCATACCTCGCGGCTAATCTCGTCTGTGTACGAGTCCCCGAAAATGTATACCTCCTCCCAGAAATAGAGAGGCAACATCAAACCTCGATGTAGCACAATGTCTCGTGCATACTGGGCCTCTCTGCCACCTCCGCCCAACCAAGCAAGGGTGCAACAAATAGTAGGCATAAAGGCGTGTGCCCGCCCCAAACACCATCCCAAAGTCTGTACAGAAAGAAACCTCTAGCCCTGTCCCTCTGCCACCGATACCGGTCATGTGCATCTGCAGCCGGAGGAAAGGGTGACACCAATGATGCCAAGCCAGGCGATCGAACCCTCTCTTCTGTATAATCTAAGCATACGTCTTTGCGGCCGCTCCCGCATGACTCATCAAACATCGGTCCGGAGGCACGAGGCTCTATGACATGCGATGGAGGTGGCGTGTGAATGAACAAGTCGCCGGGATGTCCTCAATATCCGCAAGGACATGTCAATGCGCGGTCTTTATCTCGACGGCCCCGTCCACTTTCGGGTGTCTTTGTCACGGTGAGGACGACATGCCACCGAAATGCAAACG
Source organism: Isoetes taiwanensis (assembly GCA_021234155.1). Lineage (NCBI taxonomy): Eukaryota > Viridiplantae > Streptophyta > Lycopodiopsida > Isoetales > Isoetaceae > Isoetes > Isoetes taiwanensis. The sequence continues at coordinate 1,422,600 of JAJEKV010000117.1, read as the reverse complement.
GTGTCTCACCGATCGTAGGGCGCGATGGTCGTTGTCCGCACTATAGGGACGATGGTCGCTGCCGTCGCATCTTGTAGGGGACGATGGTCGCTCTCCGTATCGCGGGCTCGATGGTCGCTCTCCGCACGATCGTGCCCCCCTTCTTTGCTCCTCTTCCCGCACCCAACGCGTTGTCGCGATACTCCATGATCTCCTCGGTAGAGGGGTGGGGGGCTCTGCGACATCCGGTGGCTCATCCACTCATGCCGTAAGACGCTCATCCCGACATCCTCCCGGGTGGTGAGCAGCGCGTCCGATGATCGTTAAGCACCCGGAAGCCTCCTGCCGTATAGAGGGTGCACCACCCCGTGTATGGCCTCGGCCGATCTTTGAGACAACCCTGCCAATGCCTCGGCACCGCCTTGCCAGGATAATTTGTAGACTCTCGGCTGTGCATGGAGCCACGTGATACGGGACGGTCGTCCTCGTCAAAGCACGCCTTTGTCTCTATGGGCGCGCCGCACATTTATTCGCCTCGGCCCGGCTTTCTGTCACGACACAGCCGGCGGATCACCACCGAGGCGCCCCTATCCTCATCGTGAGAGGGATGGTCGTGACGGGTCGATCCCTGGGGCGACCACGTTCCCTCGCCGGGCCACCACATATCTACGGATATGCCTTGTGGTGCCCAATGGCCCCATCCTTCGCCGGACACGCCCATAGGCGATTGACCCGTAGCTTGTCCATTTGTATGGGGACACCGGGTGCGCCACAATACCGATAAGTGGCGGACTATCGTGCCCGCGAGGCCGTTGGGGGGCCCAATACCGACAATCGACCCATATGCCTCGATACTCCCCGTCAAAATTCCATAATCGGGCCAGGGCTAGCCTACCAACCATACTAGTACAAATGAAAAACCCTAATGACACTTATGCGAAGCTATCTAATGGGGGTCCGATTTGGTATTACTACCGAAAGTGATGTATCCAACCATGCCCGTTTGTCGCGGCCGACGTAGTTCGGGAGCCCACTCGTCCATCCCTATCTGACTCTCTGCAGTAAGATCCCCGCCCCCATCGGTCACACCGTCGCCATTGCTCTGGGGAATATGCCTAGTAATCACAATATATAGATAAAATGAGTTTTACCGCAACCATAAAGATAACAATGGCAATTGACAATACCACTCATTGAAATCAAAATCGCTTATGAAATGGCTTGCAAAATCTTCAAATCGGCTTGAAAACTTGCCAACCAAAATGAACTTAAATGTTTGAAATTCGCTTAAGCAATTGACAATACCACTACTGAAATCAAAATCGCTTATGAAATGGCTTGCAAAATCTTCAAATCGGCTTGAAAACTTGCCAACCAAAATGATGGTCCCGAAATGATGGTCCCGAAATGATGCAAGTGGAAATGATGGTCCCAAATTCGCTTAAAGCGAATTTGGTTTCTTTATTTTCTTAAAATTTCGTGAACGCCAAGACGGAGGTCCGCGGCGCCGCCGGATACGCGGCGGTGGAAGTGATGGTCCCAAATTCGCTTAAGCTTAATTTGTTTTTTTTTTCTTGAAATTGTGAACGCCAAGACGCGGGGCGGTCCGGTGCCTCGCCGAAACGCCACAGTGGAACGATGCAGGAAATTCGCTTAAGCGAATTTAGTACTTTTCCGGATTTCCGGCACCGAGTTTTCAGGCACTAATTTCGCTTATGCGATTTTCGAACCCGAATTCGCTTAAGCGAATTTCGGGCGCCGATGACCCCGAATTCGGGAGCCAAAAAAGACCCCGCACTGAACCCGTGCTACTTCAAGTTCAAGTTCACGACTCAGTTCTCAGTTCTCAGTTCTACTTCTCAGTTCAAGTTCACGACTCGGCTACTTCAAAGCATATCAAATGTTTGGAGCAAATATGCCAAAAAGGGAGGTATATGGATATGGATATCGCAGGATTTTGCAGTGATACCTATAAGATCTTTCCAGCCGAGAAAACCACTGCAACAACGCCATTAATTCTGGCGCAAATGTGATTCTCAGCTCAAAGATCTGCTGCAACCTTTTTCGTCCAACAAATTAAGTGAGCAAAGTTTATGCATCTGGATGGCTATAGCCTTGTTCGCGATACAGTAAACGACCATTACAGAATAGAGTACTTAGCCTTTTTCGCGATGCCAGTTGCACAGATTAAGAGAAAAGAAGCCAAAAAAAAATTTGAGGTAAGGGTTCGCGATGCCAGTTGCACAGATTAAGAGAAAAGAAGCCAAAAAAAAATTTGAGGTAAGGGAGCCAAAAAAACATTCTGTCAGAAGTGGGGTTTGAACCCACGCCCCCTTTCGAAGACCAGAACTTGAGTCTGGCGCCTTAGACCACTCGGCCATCCTGACTTGTTGTGTTTATTACTTGAAATTATACATAGACTTATAAATGATCTAGATCCCTTGTCCTACCTATCTATCTGAAACAATATGTGCATTGTTATATTTACCAAAAAATAGATATTAGGTACATGCAATGATTCATCACGCTTCTTATAGCGTCCATCCTACAACATATATGTATGTACTATGGCTGACCTGTCCTATAGCCAACTGACGTCTACATTCCGGTCACAGAATGAATGATGATTGCAGATCATTGTGTCAGGTGCAATGTTAAAGAATCGGTGTTGATAAGCATAATGCTTGGAGTCCAAGAATACCAGAATTGATCTTAGAGGAGATATCAATTTCCCTGTACTATGAATGTTTTTCATATAGTTAATATGGGTTTGCAAATAATTACCCTGACATGGATGCAAACCAAATTAAAATACCACAACTGATCCTACAGGAGGAGGAAAGTTTCTTGCAAGACTGCTTTGCAAATAGTTAACATGAGTTGCAAACAGCTAACACAAACGGAAAGTTCCCTTGCAAAAGTGCTTTGCAAATGGTTAACATGATTGCAAACAGCTAACAAGCCAACGGAACTTGGAATGGTGTATAAAACCATTTCGTAGACAAGACTTTTGATTCCTCCATGGCTACACAGATGCAAATCCGAGCATTTCCAGCATATCTCATAGAATTGTTTTGCATATAAATAGTGCTGGTAAGTAAGGTTGTTTCTGCTAGAGAGTTTCAACAAGCATCCAAACCAGATTGTTTAGCCAAACTACTTCATTCGAAGTATCCAGTGGCAATGAAATTGATAACAATTCATAGATTTTGGCATGAAATCAACGTGAACATATTCACAACCAGCTTTGCAAGTTGAGAGACATGTTACTGTCAATGAATATGGTAAACTTTGTCCAGAAGACTACCCTGCCACAAAGAATCTTTGACAGTTGACCATCAAGAGCCAACAACAATAAACAAAATAAACGTCAGGAATCTGGTATACAATGCCTCTTCACGACACCCCTTGAATCAGTTAGAATCAAAGGATATGTCAAAGCAAGCTCTGTGCTTTTTTTCTTGATAATTGGGAGTCAGTAGATGATCAGGACCTGGAGCATACTTAATTTGCACTTGATCAAAAGGTTGCCCTTCTTCAAGAGCCATCTTTGCAGGGACGACATTGCCCCACCAGAAATCACTCAATACAGCATAAATTAAAGCCCAGTATTTTCTATCTCTCTTTATCCTAAATATTGAGCTTCCATTCATGGTCCACACATAGAAGTCCATCCATTCTCTGTCCAGAATTTCCATCAATCCTTGTGCCTGAGGCAGATAATAAGATGGAACATTGTGCCAAGGTGTACCTAAAAATGGCATGCCTTTATTATGGGGGCATTTTACTTCCAAAATGCCTCCATTCTCAGAAGATCTTGTTCCATTGCCATCTATCAGGCCATCAGGAGATCCTCCTATCCATGATTGCAGTACATCTTCTTCCTTGTATATTTTGAAGCCAAGCAGATTTACCTGATTTCCAGTTATTCTTTTGTATCTATGTATGGCAGCACCTTCTAAGGATTCGCCCCATCTTGTAGCTTCATTTCCTTCAAACCCTTTTCCAAGGATCCCTATTTTATCCTTCCAAACCTGTAATCTTCTCCCTTTCCATAACCCTAAAGCATCTCCGAACATGCTAGCAGTCAACCGGTCCCTTCTAAGGGCATACCATTCCTCACTACGTTGATGAAGGCCTGAATTTACCTTACTTGTAACCAATTCCACAGGAGAATTTTTACTATCTAATATATCATTCTGCTTAGAATGCAACGATTTAGGGCCTCCTTCGTTCTCAGCTGGAGGGCCCGATCTACCAAAGGCAATGGAGATGTCTAATTTACCATGGCTTTGGCCTAATGGAGGTTCAGATCCAGCAGAAACTGAACAAATGGAAAAACTTACGCATTTGCGATGGAACTTAACAGGCAAGCCAGAGAAAGACGTGCCGATCGATGAACCCACCGAAATCGTCCTCATTTCAAAAGAAAAAATGTGCTAGCAACACAGAAATCTGCACAGAGTTGGATCCGGATTGGAAGGAAACGTATATCGGCAGCATAGCCATAGCAGGAGGAAACGGGAATTGGTCTGGCATCGCTGACCTGGCCGATAACGAACCTTGCCACGATGCCACGTCATTTTAGTGTGGGGAATTTTATTTAATTCTTTTTTTTTTTTTTTTTTTTTTTTAATTCCAGGAAAATGCCCATTTAGGAAGCATTGCCTTGTTTCAATAAGCATTGCCTTGTTTCAATGTGCGTTTTATCTCAAGTTCGTTTGATTCAATTAGACATGCGCCATCCACATGCGCCATCCAGAGCCGTCCAACTAGAAGTCGCACAACATGGTTTGCCATTTTTCGAGCATCATCACATATTTACACAGGGTAACACAGCCGTCGAAGGCAGCGCTGCATGTGAACCCAATCTTAGGGAGGGATTCCAACGGGGTGTTTAGTTTTTAGGAGGCTTGCCCAACCCCCCACAACAATTCACATGCTCTGCCACGTGAGCCTAAATTAACAAGCACCCTTGGATGGCCTAATTTCCACATCTACAGCTAGAAATTTTCCATACCATGTTCTACCTGTTCAAGCTCTGCAGCTGCAACACTAGATAGACTAGTCTCATATCAGTGCATGAAAAGCAAGCTCTACAATATGTTTACCTGAAAAAAGAGAGAATCGATTCTAAAAAAGCTCGAAAATTTATATTAGGGGATCGATTCTAAAAAAAGCTCAGCCTCGTTCTGAAAAAAAGAAAAAAGAAAAAAGAAAAAAGAAAAAAGAAAAAAGAAAAAAGAAAAAAGAAAAAAGAAAAAAGAAAAAAGAAAAAAAGCACTCGACCTAAAGGTAACAAAAACTATTTGTCTAAAAGCAAAAATGAGTTTCCGATCACCGTAAAAATTTGGCGTCCAAAACACGAAAATACTTAGGACATATGTACTAAATTTTATGCTCAACTTTCCTTTGCACTTATAAGAATTCAGGTATTCTATTAGCAAAAAAATCAATATTAGTACCAGCACATTTAAATTAGATTTGTATAATTGAAAGGAACCTGTAAAAATTCCATCCTAGTCCATAAAGCACCCTATTTCTACCTTTCCAAATATTTCACATGGCCAAAAATATAATGGTATTTTTGAAAGGATCATCATTTTGAACATAACTCAAAATAGAGTTACCATGTATAATATTGAAGTTAGAATCAAACCACTGCAAAAAATGGACAAGTGTAGGATAGAAAAAAATATGCTCCATGTCTTCCACTTGGTTACATTGAAGGGTACACAAGGGAGAAATAGAGGGTTCCTCTTGCTAAGGGACAATAAACTTTGAACACTATGATTATCAATGATCCACATAAAGTAACTGACCTCACGATGATAGTATGAGTTCCGGATATTAGAGAACAATCTAAGCATATTATCATTGGAAAGTCCCCACTTCGAGAGACCTCTAGTATCCGAGTTGTTGAGGAAGTTATAAATCTTCTTGACCATATAAGAGCTCTTATTATCCAATTTCTAGTCTAGAGCAGTCGAATAGATATCTTTAGGGACAAGGTTTTGAATAATATTCATAATATACAAATAGGTGGTCTTATCAGTAGAAACACCAGCAACCAATCTTCTTAAAGCAGTCCAAGACATCCATCTACCCCTATGGAAGCGATACCTTTAGTAGACCATTTCTTATAAATTCTAGGATGCCTAATAGCCAGGCAGCGATGTTGACGATCCTTAAAAAGCGGGCTCCAAAAAATAGACATATCAAGATGCAAATCATTCACATGAGAGAAATCAATGACGGGATGAATAAGATTCCAAGCCTTGATTAGATTTCTCATGATAGGAGAGGTTTTACTAGCTGGATAAATGTTGTTGAAGATAAAGTTTGGCAGAGAGTGATCAATAGAAGGATGATTAGCCACATGGCTATTTTTCAATCAATGGTTGATAAAATAGGACATTGGCATATCAAGACACATCAAGGCTCTCCAAATATATTTACCACCAAGAGCACAAGTTTGAGCATGAAGCTTTTTACAAGCAAGGCCAACACTCCTTTTGTTTTTAGTAGCAGTGCTCCAGTTAACCAGATGGATGCTACCCAAACAAAGTTTTTGATAATTTTCTCGATTTTATTGTAAACAATCTTAGGAGCAATCATAGATGAGGAATAGAAGACATGAGAACTTTCAAGGACAAAATTAGCAATTATACTTCTCCCAGCAAAACCAAGGCAACCTTTATAATGATTTAACTTCTTCCTAATTTTGTCAACTATAGGAGACTATAGACGTTTGAGGTTGGGATCAAGAGAAAGAAGCATTCGCAACAGCGTGGAGACAACATATACACACCAGAAGCATTATAGAATTGATTGAGGATACCCATGAAGGAATTCATATTAAAATCATTAGTCTTGAGGAAATAGAAAGTATCATCAGCATATTGAAGAATAGAGAGATAGATATCAGAATCTGGCAACTTTAGACACTCAATATTACCGTGATCTTTATGTTATAGCACTGCTTTGGTTAGAAGCCCAGCAACAATTAAAAAGGGATAAGGAGCTAAAGATCATCCTTGTCTCACACCTCTTTGAAGAGGGAAGAAGTTGGAAGGGGAGCCATTAATCAGAATAGCAGAATTGGCTCTAGAATTGAGACCAATAATTAACTGCCTGAGCTTCAAAGTAAAACCAATTTTAGTCATAGAAAAGTCAATGAACTCCCAAGAAATAGTGTCAAAAGCTCTTTTGAAATCCAAAATAAAAAAGAACATAGTTTTGGCCACTTACTTTGTTCCAATGTAATCCTTTTATGGCAGCAATGTAGCTTTCCAAAATGAATCTGTTAGGAAGAAAGGTAGATCGATTCAAACTTATATTAGCTTGCAAGAAGGGCTTGATTCTCAGAGCAATGATCTTGGCACAAATTTATAGGAGGCCTTGCATAGAAAGGTGGTCTCCAATCAGAGAAATGAGAAGGGAAGTCGACTTTTGGGATGAGAGAGGCTAAGCCACTTGAGATAGAGGTATGCAAGTTATTAGTGATCTAAAAAAAAATTATTAAACAGAATCATCCTTTAAGATATTCCAGAAGTGAAGTTAGAATTAAGGAGGAAGACCATCCGGACCAGGAGATTTACCTTTGAAAAAGCTTTTAATAATAGAATAAAATAGAATAGAATTGTTTTTATCGTCCACGGAGACCAATCGGCCTATGGGACCCAATACAAAAGCTTGCAGCAAATCACATTCTTGCACGGATTAAAAACCCTCGCCCGAAAACCGTGGCAGCAATAAGACTGCCGACATCAATTAAATGGTTGACGGGGCATATCCGGAGCCCTCAAGTCCAGATTACTTCTGAATGTATGATCCGAAAGTGAGCGCACCGAAGTCGTGCGCCTTGATATCATGTGTAGCGGCTCATCGGGTCTAATCAACGAGCATAGCGTGTCCGACCCGATCATATCGGGCAGCTCGAAAGTGTGACACTCATCCTCAACAGCTCCCGTCGGCAAAGACTGACAAACCCTATCCGTGACGCGGGCTCCCCAATCCATCGACTGTCTCAATCCAGGAGATGGTGGGCACTGTCTTGAATGGAGGTGATATGCCTACGCTTTTCATGGGCAGATGTGAACACAGGTAGTGTGGGCCTCGTTCTAATGTGGGATTTATGTGCTGCTTGTAATGTGCTGTTTTGACTTGCTCCATAGCCCTAGAATCCCAAAGCTTCTTTGGAGAAACAAGCATCAAGGTAACATCTCAGTCGCCTCTGTTTCTACGGATGCACATGTGCTCTGGACATTCCATCTAGTTAGCCCTTTGCACTCTTTTATCCTTCCAACAATTCTTGAGTCATTGTGGTCCCATTGCCTTTATGATAAGCCAAGTCACGGTGAGTCATCATCATCCATATTTACCACCTTCTGAAAATAGACAATGTGTCTATCAAGGGCCGTTCGTTGAAGTGGCAGGAAACCTGTCTCCTGCAACAAAATTTGATATGGGACCGTGGATTTCACTCCGAGTGCCCGTGCTAAGAAGGCCCATACGACATGTTCTAAGTCGCTCCAAGTAGCAAGGGACACTCTTTGGGCCCCGGACTTCAACTCGCATTACAAAAGAAAGCGGGCTCTACCAATACCACTGAACGGATGTGCCCGATGCCCCAATCATATAGTTACGCTCTGTGGTTATTGTTACGCATTGCATAGAGTGCTTTCCGGCCTTTGCTACACGCAAGCTTATGGAAGTGTCCCAAAGATAGTGTAGAAGGAAACTCCACTCCCGGATACTTGTAGGTGGGTGTCACCTCCACTTGTTGCCCTCGATAAGTGAATGAAGGGGCCTTGGATGGCGCGAGGATGAGATTAGGACCGATTGACGCGTTCATGTATGCGTGGGTTGGCGAGAATGTATCGAGCATCTAAGTGAGACTGCATATCCTCTGGAGTGTGAGCTAAGAGGTCAACATCGTCTGCATAGATGAGTTGTCTGATGACCTGATGCAAAAGTTGGGTCCCGCCACCCCCATTGTCCATGAGCCAGTGTTCCAACTGGTCAATGTACAGACCAAACAATGTTGGGGAAAGAGGACATCCCTGGGGGACCCCAATACTGCTAGTGAATGGTTGTCCCATCATTCGCATCTGGCCTGTACAACTCTCGTACAACCTGCATACTGCATTTTGCATATCCACAGGAACCTCTAGTTGCCGCAATCTTTCCCATAACTTTTCCCCAGGCACGGTGTCAAAAGCCTTCGCATGTGACGATTAACTATCAAGTCTGGAGCGTGTGATTTGGTTTCGTCCAAATCATCGTGGCCTTTTCGGTTAGGCTGCACGGCTACCACTCCAGAGGCAGTGGGTTCGACTCTGTCCAGACCCTTAAATGTGACAGTATGATTTGGACAACTCATGCCCTAGTGGTGTGGGCAACCCGTAATAGGGTTGGGGGTCCAGATGGTGGTCGTCACGCTCCTCGGTGTCCAGTCCCTTGCAGATCGAGTTCAGTCCGCCCCCAATTCCCCCGGTTGCAAGCCTTCAAGGAGGGGGGGCCTTGAGGGGAGGATAGTGTGACGATTAACTATCAGGTCTGGAGCGTGTGATTTGGTTTCATCCAAATCATCGTGGCCTTTTCGGTTAGGCAGCACGGCTACCACTCCAGAGGTAGTGGATTCGAGTCCTGTCCAGACCCTTAAATGTGACATCGCAAAGTCAACAAAGCAACAATACAGGTCCCGCCGACGGTTTCTGCTATCCTCAACCAAAGTCCTCAATGTGAAGATATGATCAATGGTTGAATGCCTGGTCTGAACCCCGCTTTGTGTGAGAGCTCGCGACACCTCTTATACGCCCACCTGGTCAACCTGTTGCTCAATAATGCTAGCCTAGCGGTTTGGCAAACATCAAACCCCGACCATGATTGTTCGGTAATTGGTTGGACTATGTGGATCTCCCCGCCTTGTAAATGGGGACAACTCGCTTGTGGTCCCTTCTGGGGAATCCTTCCTGAAGGCTCTGTTGAACATAGTGGTTAGGACTGTACCATAGGCTCCCCGCCCACTTGAGCAACTCGCTGCGCAGATACCATCCAGTCCGTTGATTTCCCATTGGCCAAACGCTGCGGACCACCGGGTAACATCATCCTCTGTGATTTCTAATGTCGGACCATTCGTGGGGGTATGAGTGCTCGTGTCCCTTGAGGATCATAGAGTTGCCGCAGGTATTGTTCCCACCGCTCATTAGTGATGTTCCCCCGTAAGGGTCGGGCTGGCTTCGAAGAACCTTGGCGCCAAAAGCTTCTAGGATAGCTTTTCAACATGGAAAACATTTCCCTTTGATGGCGTGCAATGTAATCGAGATTTCTTTGCCTTCAAGAAAGCACGACATCCGTGTGGTGGCATGTGGGCATTGCGGGATCTCGCGGATCCGGGCGGAGCCCGGCATTTGTATTCCTTACACTCAGCATCAAACCACCGACACGAGGGGGAATGTTGCGCCCCTGTGATACCTCTCGGGCATGCTATCCCAAAACATCTTTTACGCTTGAGTACCAAGGAGCTCAATCGGCCTAACCCGTTTGCTTTGCTCTAGCGTGGGGGCCCTGCAAAATTCTCGAAAGGTCATCTATGAGCATATCAAAGATAATCCTTTGCACGCCCATAATCCAATCGCAAGCGAGGTATACAAGGAGCTGCCGTAGAAGGGTTCTAGCACACCGCCAAGCCAACCGCAGTAGAGTGGAAGGTGATTTGAGTCTGTCTCCTCATCTCTACCGGCCTCGCGCTTCACCCCGAAAATGGTTGATCAAATGTACATCCCCCCCGTGACTAATAGATAGTCCACCACACTAGATCCTCCACCCGATTCTCTTGTCTGCGGGTGCACTTTACGGGAGGAAGGCCATTTGTGCCGGGCCATTACAAATTACCAAGTCAAAGACACCACATAGTAGAAGCAACCGCCGCCAAAGCGCGTGGACGACTATCATCGATGTTCGGGCTGGGCCGCCTCGCGGGCGCGGTAACACATCCCGAGCCAAAGGATCAAGTCTCATGGGCTGCTCTACTCCGTCCGGGTGCATTGAAGTCCCCAAGGAGTACCACACTACCCAACTGTCTATGTTGTCGTATGTCATCATATAGATCGAGATATGGAGCTAGCCCTGTCCACATCCGAAAGTGGGCATGGTAAAAGTTGCTTTCGCATGTGGAAAGTAGCAAGCGACCAAGAAGAGAGGGTTGCCACTACAATTTCGCACCCGCAACCCACAAGTACCGGGTTGTAATCCGTCCAATCTTGTGAAGGAAGACCCGACCGTGCCAAAGACTCCGGTAATAACGGGGCAACCCCTCCATGTCCCCTCTTGCACGTGCGACTATTGAAAACCGGGGATAGGTTTCATGCATTATGAAATTATTTTTTCGGACATATAAAGTCCAAAAAATCGATTTTTTTGGAAAAATCGTATTTTTAAGTATTTAATACTTCGCCCGTAGGAAAAAAAATTTCACGTAAAAGTTTAAACTTTCCGTTTAAACTACGCAACATTTTTAAGTTTAAAGTTATTTTTTTAAACTTCACGCGAATCTCCTCCCGACCGGCGTAGCCCGAAGTCTTAAGTTAAACTTCTACGAGAAACTTTTTCGCGCGAAGTTTAAACAGGAGGTTTTCGCCGCGAAATTTTTCGTTCGCGAAGTCGCTGTTTTTTAAGTTTTAATGACGCTGGTTGGTTTCGCGTCTGTAAAGCGGAGTTTTTAAACTTCTGTGAACTTTTCTTTATATATCCGAAGCGCATTTTCTTTGTTTTTGCGCGGAAAAAGGTAAACCACCTGCGCCCTCCTTCACAACCTGTGCCCCTTTTCCCTTTTTTTTTCATTTTTTCTTAGTTTTTAGGCAAACCTAGTTAGTTTTTTGTTGTTTTTTTTATTGTAGGTCTAGGGTTCCTCCATAGTGAGGCCCTCGCACTTTGCCCCCCCCTCCATTGAGGGCGTGGCGATGGTGGCGCCTCGTTCTATGGTCGAATCGGACTGATTTTTGTGAAAAAATAATGAAAAAAAAAATAAAAAAAAAACAATAGAACAGAAACAATAAAAAAAGGAAAAAAAATAATGAAATAAAAATAAAAATAAAAAAAATAAGAAAGAGAAATTTGGTTGCCTACCCTTTCATCGACAACAAAAGATGGCGACTAGGGTAGGGAGTTCTTTAAGAGAGACTAGGTTTTAGTTCGGCGATTGATCCTTGGTCGAGGCGGTGACCCTCTTTGGCGTGCCACATTGAATTAGTGCCATGCCGAGGGTGGGTGTCATTCTTTGATGTCGAGGATTGCTAGGGTCAACCTCCCATTTAGGTGTATAGCCCTCTCCGCCGCTTGTTGGCCCCGGTCCTTGATTGCTAAAAGGTGGGTGTTGTACTCTTATGGAAGGTCGAGGAGAATATTTAATGAGATATACCCTATTTTCGGCTCGACGGGTGTTGTTGACGAAAAGTCCAACACTAATATAGGGAGTGGCGTATATTTCATTAAATAACGCGTGACTTTGCTAGGTGGTCTTATGCAATATGTTGGGTTGAGTCTTTTGCGGGGAGTTTCCTAATGGAGTCGATGGTCGGGTGGGATCATAAGTTAAACTTGTTGAAGAGAATGAGAGAACTTGTTAAACTTCGGTGAGGGTGCCTACAAGCTGTCAAGCTTGAAACTTAGTAGTTTACTAGAATCTTAATGAACTATTTCGGCATTATTGACACTCACTAAAGTGGGGTTTTTTTTTTCCCGGACTTGTAGGTATTGTTCTTTGCTTTGCTCTGGTTGGCATATCGCTATCTATACACGGTTTCTTCTAAAAGTGCTATGAATCCACAAGAGTTAGGCGGGCTTAGACTAGAAGCGTGAGAGCCTCACATGAGCCCTAAAGAAGGACCTAGGGTAGAAGCAGAGCCTCACATGAACCCAGAGGCTGAGTCCTCTACTAAGATGCAGAGAAAAAGATCAAGACCCCAACAGCCATGGTCCTCCTTAAGACCCGCTTTAATGAATTGGCTCTGTGAGCGAATATGTGATGCCACCCCATCTGAGTTAGAGTTGATTACTACAACAGATGAAGGATGGCTAGACTTCCACTCAAGTCTCATGAGAGATGCTGAGAGAGCTTTTGGGCCTCGAATGATAGACGTAGAACCTGAAAAGATTGATTCTGAAAGGTATGCTTGGATAGATGGCAATGTATCCCGTGCAACTGGAAATATGATTCATGCAGTGGCAAATCTAACTAGTCTCCACTTGAGAGAGTTTTTAAAAGATAAGGCTGTGGAATGGAACACAGCTTGGACGAATCGAAAGCTTAGAAAAGAAACCCATCAACCCCCTCACCTAGTTAAGAAAGTGTTGGCACAGACTATTAGAGCCAAAGCGTCTGGTGAGGACCGATAAAGAGTGGGAAGCAAGAAAAAGGGCAGATGCCAAGACTATATGGTTTGCAATGGTGGATTCCTCTCAAATAATGAACAGGACCAGAATTGGTTCAGGAACATATGGAACGGTGTTCAAATGCAATATCTTGGGTTCTAGTTTTCTTAAAGACGAACCCTATTGTGTTAAATTTCGAGAATGAGGATGTGCGGTTAGGAATGCGGCCGGACCGATGTGATAGTAAAGGCCATGATGAAAAACATGGGGAATCACAAAATGCAAGGTTAGACATGGCTCTATCATACACCTTTGCATTGGTCGCATTACAACCGGGTTGGAAAAAACGGGGTTGATATTTCCCCTCTTTGGAATGGGGTTCTTGTGCATCTCTTTTTGTGCATCATGGAGATAATGAGTTTGCCGGGCATGCATTTAAGAGATTAGGGTGTAAGCCCTCTTGTCGAGGTTGGCGTCCATAAGCTTGAGCAACGAAGAAAGGAGTTATATGTTGCTCAAAGAGTGGGTGATCTAACTATGTCGCGTTTTTAAGCGGCTTGCTTAAGCTTCATAAAGAGCACCATCTACACATGGACTTACACCGGGCAATGTCTTTCTTCATTTTGAATTTGGGAAAAGAGAGGATGCACGGACCCCCGTGCTGTTTATATTGGTATATGTGGTTGGGGAGAAGAATGCCTAATAGGCGAGCCGGTGGAAGTGAAGCGGTGGGCATACAAAGGCATGGATCTTTGCTGCCAAAAGGCCATTGAGAATGAAAGGCTTGCCTATCCATACATGCATGATGATTTGTATTGGGGTCCAAAAGAGATGGAACTAAGGCGGTGCACGCAAGGGTAGACTTCGATCTCTTAGGGGCAGCCTACTTTATCTATTACCTTGCTGATTTTGCCGCATAAGCACTCTTTCTTGGAGAGTATGGGTACCAATGAACAAAGCCGGAGGTTTGAAACATGTCGCGATTATTTGAAGCTAAGCGCGGTCGAATCCCAATATCTGAGATAAGGCACGCAAGTTTGATCTGAACCAGCTCATTGAACACCATGCGGAGCTACGGAATTGCTCTCCAACACATTGCACAAGACCCCAAACGAAATCAGTTGGATTCCTCAAGTTGGGTTAGGGGCGGACGATCTTGACCAAAAATTTGGACCAAGTCACGCTTTAGCGTGCCATTTATGACTCTCTTGTATGCAACAAAAAAAATAATCATTGAACAATTGCTTTAAATACATTCAATAAAATATCTTTGGCATTCTTATGTATTTATTTTTGTTGCACTTGTTTTTTTTATAATTTATAAGTCATATTGAGTTGTTTTTTTATTTTGAGATTAATGTAAAGCCTATCCGCAAGAAAAGCGAACTCACAACTACCTAGTGCCAAACACTTAAGAATGTCTCAACGACCCGGTTAGTCTCATCGGTAAGAATCGAGTTCTTGTCATCGGCACATGAGAGAAGGGGCTGATGAAACCAGCGCATGGAGGAGACTTCTCTATCTTGGGACACTTTGAGAACTCAGACCGGATGGATTTGAATTCCCTTCTCTACCTACATTGTCAGAGGTTAGGGCACAACAGATACAGAAAGCAGAGGAACATGCTAGAATGAATGAAGCGCGTGCAAAAGAGTTGTTAAGGTTGAGGGCAATGGCAGAAGTGGCCAAGAAAGAAGGTGTCACAATTACAGAGGTGCATGGAGTTGCATGTGACATGGGCCCAGGTTGTTGCCCACATGGAGCAGATTTTGAGGATATCGAGGCCAATTTAGACGCCAAACGGTTTGACGCGTCCGCCCAAGCTGGGAGAGCGGGTAAGTATAAGGCATACGACTGTAAGATCCCTGAAGTCCGAGCTAAAGCTTTGGAGAGGTGGGTGCAAGTGAAAGGAACAATGATAAAAAACCACGAATTCAGCAAGACGTTTGCCAAGCAAGTGACTATGAGATTGTGAGAGGGGAGCCCGTAAATTATGCCAGTAGAAAGTGGAAACAAGGAAGCGGCAGTAGTAGCAGCAAGAAAGTGAAGCTCGCGGACGATTCTGAAAGCGCTCTTGGTGATGAGCCCGTGACTATAACCTATCTGCTTCAAGATGCCATAAAACTTTTAGATGTGGCGGGGGTTGCAGCAAAGGAGTGCGATGTGATGATGAGGTAGAACTGGAAGGCTCGGTTAGAGAATGAAAGAAGTGAAACCTCACTCTGTCAGAGGAAAACTTGCGCTTAAAAGATCGTGCAAATGCTCATGACAAGATGGCTGCAGAATTATTAGACACGAAGAATCAACTTGCAGCTTTGGGGACAATGAGCACATGCGCACAATATCAAGAGTCTTAGATTCTGATCCCCTTAGAGTCTCCAAGGAGCAGGGTATTGCATACCTCCCTCCTGAATACCTATATGAAAGTCAGTGGGACGATGTAAAGAACGGGGACTTTAGATATTGTCAAGTGTGTGCGGACAATCTAACCCAAGTTGGTTGGTATGCCTTAGGGTGTGGACATCGTCTGCATTTGAGGTGCTTGTTGGATTGGATGATGGGCAGTAGGTTCTGTCCAGCAGATGATGGATATATTATACCAGAGCGCCAGTATGCAATGCTCAACCTGCAATCACGCATGCCTCCCTTGCCACCTCTGGTTGCTCGCAGGAGGGATGGAATGGCTCATGCGTTCCAATCCCAACGTGAAATGGACCTTTGGAGGGGGGTAGAAGAACCGCGTGAAGGTGAAGAGGTACCAGACATTAATCAGTACCTGCCGCCCGCTCCTGGGCCAGCAGGTGACGAAGGTATGAACTTGGATGCAGACGAGTACTTAAACCCATGAGCTATCTACATTTATTTTTTGATATTTTTCCCTAAGATCTCAGATGCACATGAATGAACCAACGTTCGTTGACGAGGATTTCTTTGTCTTAATAAAATTTTGGGGGTTGGGTTGCCGCATTGAGTTGTTTGTATTATAGTTAAGTAAAGTAAGTATGTGAACATCTGCACACGCAACCTAATTGACATCTGGACCTCATGTCAGGCTTAGTCGCTTTTGTTTGTCCTGTTTGACTTAGTCTCTTTCGTTTTCTGTTTGATGTATCTAATTTGCCCCCTAGGATGACATCGCTCACTCTAGGTGGCAAATTAGATACGTCAAGCAGGAAACTCGAAAAGAGAGTAAGCCTGAATTAGATCGCGTTATATTACACAAAGACGCCCAAAATACACCTTTCCAAAATGTTTGACGAGTAAAGGCATCGAGACTTCCCAATCTCTTTTATCCTGGCTTAGTCTCTTTTGTTTGTCCTGTTTGCTGTATCTAATTTGCCCCCTAGGCTGAGGTTGCTCACTCATTTTAGGTGGCGAATTAGATACAGCAAGCAAGAAACTCGAAAAGGGAGTAAGCCAAGAGCGCGACCCTCTTGAATGGTTGTCAGGTCACCAGGCTTTATATTCTCCATGGCAAACAATATAGACTTCTCGAAATTCTTGTTACCTCCTTTAGAAGGAGCGAGCTTTGCTCTGACTCTCTTTTGCGTGTCTCTGTGTCAATGTATCTTAGATACTTTGCTAGGTTATATTACACAAAGACGCGCTAAATGGGGGTCGGAGCAGAAATCGTTCGTTCTAGAGGAGGTTACAAGGTTTTTGAGTACTCTATTTTTATTGTGGCCACGGAGGATATAAGGCCTAGTGGTTGCTTGCGATTCTGTGGGTTCATTAGATGTTAGTGATTGATGAGTTCAAGCTTCGAGACTTCCCCGTTTTTCTTTCCCCCGCCTCCTCTCCCATTCAAAGAACTATGTATGGTTGAAGGTCGAGATAATCGAGTCGCGACACCTAAGCACTCTTTCAAGACAAATGTAATTGGAACCAAACCGAGTCTGGCCAGGATTCATGAGTGCTAGGGCCTTCTGACGCAATGACTTGTATATGGTGTAAATTGCCGGCTTCTTTGTGATGAATTTCACGAGACGACGGGCCTTTTGAATGGGATCTTTGAACCAAGTGTGCTGTGAAAACCAGTCCTTCAGCAATAAGTTCAGGCAATGGCATTGGCGGTGGTCGGCGTGCAATCACGGAAATTCGGACTCCAACAATTCACCCACTAATTTACAATTAGACGCGTTGTCCATTATGACTGAAATATTCTCTTCGCCCAAAACTCTCTATCACGACCTTTGTTTTTGAAAAATCCAATCTCTCGTGACTTGGTCATTTTGGTTCCTACGGTTTTCAAGAATACTTAAGCCCCCGGATACCACGATCATGAAATTTATAAGATGGTCCTTGTTTACATTGCTCCAACCATCGGTCACTAGTGAGGTGGCCCGGCTTCGAGAACACGACTTAACTTTATTTCCACCCTCTCGACCATTTTCCGTGTATTTCATCCACCATTTTGTTATTGGCATGTTTGTATGAAGGCAATCTAAAAGCCGCCCTGCTTTGGCAACTTCACGGAAGGCTTCTTTCATTGCTTTGTGCTCCAAAATATGTGGAGACAACCCGGCATATAAAAATGCCTCTACAACCTTCAATTGCGTCTTCTTGGTTTGCTCGATGTTAAGCACCGGGTCAACCCCCATTTGCTTAGTCTGTCTTTCCACTATCTCAATTGTCTCTGCCATTCTTTTTTCGCCCGTACTTAACCCTCCTATCGACCCTAGTCCACCCTAAGTTTGGGTTGGTACATTGGCTGCGGGGGGTGGTGTAATTGATCTCTTCTTCTTGGCATGGCTATCCCTTTGGCTGTGTTCTTCTGGCTGCTATTCTTTTTCGACCCAACACTTCAAGTGCATCTTGTCGTATGTCGGCCAGATGTCGTTTTATGTTTGCACCCCAATTTTAGGATCCCGTAAAAGATGAGCTCGTATTCTTGTCGCGGATCCATTTATTGACGATGTACCCACAAAATACGCATTGCCACTCATTCTGACCAAATTCCTTCACAAATCCCCACTTTCGGGGACCTCTCTTTCGACCACCGGTATTTCGACATATAATTCTTCCACATCTTTGTTCCAACCCCGTGGCCCTGCCATGACGCTAGCGATGGCGCGCACCCTAGACGATGATGCATGACTGCCGCCCGGCGCCGGATGTAGATGCATGGGCCCGGCGGTGTGCGATGTAGATGCATGACCGGTTGCCATCCCTGCTGCTATCTAAAATTTCCGTCTCAAGCGCTCACGGTATGCTAAAAGGGTAAAGACTCCTTAATCGTCGGAACTAAAGGCCGACGTCTATATCTGTGAAGGAGCAAGCTCACTACGCGATATGTTACATCGGCGTCCCGTTGAGCGTAAGGAGTGAAGGGCGGGAACCTATAGGTCTCTAAGGAACAGGGTAGGAACCCAAGGTCGGAAAACTCTGTGAAGGAGGAATCTCACTTCATAATTCCGGCGTCAGGCCTCGGACGCAAAAACCCACACCTCAAAGGCTGACCGTTTCCCAAGGAGTATGTGGACTCGACCTGGTAGTCAACGTTCGAGGCGAATTCTAGAGCTAAACACATTTTTCTTATATATAATATTTCACCTGCACAAAATAGACCAAACAGTGGCGCAAAAAGTTTTTTTCCCTTAGCAAAACGCCCCAATATGCTTTGCAAAGTTTCGCGTAAGCGAAAACAACTATTTCGCTTACGCAAAGTTTCTTTTCGAAGTTTAACGGTTGTTTTAAACGCCTGTTTAAAAAATTTTCCGGCGTGTTTAAAACAACTCTTTCGCTTACGCGAAGATATTTTCAGCGTTAAGTTTAAAGCGGTTGATTTCGCTTACGCCGAACTTTTTTTTTCACAAAGCGAAACAATTGTTTAAACTTACGCGAAGAAACTTCAGTTTTAACGGAGCAGTTGTTTTAAACTACTTGAGAAATTTTTCCGACGCCGGAAAATTTTTTAGACGTATTTTTGACGTATTAAACGTCAAATTTATGCCGTATCAAACGAAAAATACGTATTACATATAAAACGTATACAGTATTGAACCTATCCCTGTTGAAAACTGAGAAATGTTGATAGCCTAAAAGATCAGGTAGCCTGTGTCCTGCGTGCTCCCATGTCTCCATGAGGAAGATGAGATCCATACCTGCAGCAACAGAGTTGAGACTATCCCCCTTCTGCCATGGGAAACCTCGACAATTCCAGGAGACCTCCTGAAGGCACATTCCCTATTTGTTAGCAGCAGAGGCATGCGCAGATTGAGTTGTGGGGGAAGAGTGGGAAGCGGTAGCAGACTGAGTCATGTGTGTTGGAGAGACGTCAGGCTGTGGCGGTTCAGCCCAACAGTCACGTTCTCCAGCAGACGTGTCATGTGATGACATGGACAAGACCAAACGATCCAAGATGAAGAGGCACGATCCTCCTTAAGGGATGTGCCCTTTTGCCCATGATAAATAGCATCTGTAAGCCACGGTTGGGGCTATTCCAACCAGCATAATTCCATCCTTTGAGTTTTGTTCTCCTTCAATTGCTTGCTTTTGTGATATGGTATTAGAGCACGGTGATGGCTTCTAAGCGGCAATGAATTCTCCTCCAATCTTTAAGAATACAAAGAGCGATATCAAGAATCAATAAAAGATTGGCTCAGAGAAGAAGGATGCAGATCATAAGAAAAAGCAATCGCCGCAGAAGCGTTTTCGAGCGATTGGGATTATAAAAATCGGTGCCGGTTCCTCCAAGAAATTAATTTTTTAATTACAAGAAAGCGAGCATGGAGACGATTTCTGGAGGCAAGTATGTCATTGAAAAATTTAATGGTAAAAATTTTCATACATGGCAGGTTAAGATGAAGTTTCATCTTATCGAGAAAGATCTTTATGGAGTAGTCGAAGGCACCGAGAAAAAGCCCTCAGAAGCTGCAGAACTCTTGAAGGGCAAAAGTATGCTAGTGGGTATCAAAAAAACGCGGCCCCAGCACTTAGATCAGCACCCTGGATGTACTATTCTATCATAGTATTCCACTTGTTATTAGTTGGAGTTGTTACATATTTCTATTGATTACCTAATTACCATGTGCTAGTACCAGTAACACCTTAAACAAGCTGCCATATGGGGTGCTATACGAGTGCTGTCAGCATGTGTCCGGACGCCTGCTTTTGATACCCACCAGCATACTTTTGCCCTGAAGTGGGATGCTAAGAATCGAAAAGCCATGGCCATGATTGGGCTTGGCTTAGGAGATGCTCATATTCATCACGTGGATTTATCAAAGGATGCGAAGGAAGTGTGGAACACTTTGGAGCAGATCTTTGGAGCGCAGGCGAAGCACTCGGCAATGATCTTGAAAAAGCAACTGTTTGATTTATCCATGAGTGAGGGTGATGATTTAGCAGAGCACGTTAACAAATTGCGATCCCTACTGCACCAATTAGCCGGAATTAATGCCAAAGTGGGCGAGGAGGATGTGAAAGCAGTTTTGTTCACAAGTCTTCCTTCGTCCTATAGTCACGTGGTGACTACCTTACAAATTGTCCAAGGACTTTCATTGGAGCAGATCATTGCTTCATTGCTTGTAGAAGAGAGGAGACTGAAGGCACGTTATTCAAGTTCCGTGGCCATGTTTGCTAAACAAAGGTCTCAAGTCTATAAGCCGAAGATAGAGTATAATGGACCGAAAAAGAGTAAGGCAGAATATGGCAATGGCAATGGCCGAGGACATGGCAGTAGCAGCATGGAGGCAAGATCATCTCAAAGTGGAAGACTCTCTAAGAAATCATCTTCTAATATTGAAAAACGTCCGAGGCTTTGTTACGTATGTAATAAGGCTGGGCATCTACAACAATCTGGAACTGGAAATGACGTACAAAAGGATGAGCAAGGGATTCTTTGGGTTGACTCGGGGGCAACTCAACACATGACACCCATTGCTGAACATTTCCAGGATTTGCAGCCTCTATCTGGGGACAAGAGAGTTCTCTTGGGAGATGATACACCCCATTATATTATGGGCGTGGGCAGCATACAGATCCGTAACCTGCAGGTAATACAAGTGTGATTCGGAGGGTGTTCTTTGTGCCAGGGATCACGAAGACCTTGTTATCAGTTGGGGTAATGGCCGATGCAGGTTACAAATTGCTGTTTAATCGCTATGGTTGTCAAGTTCTTGCAGCGGACATGCAGATAGTGGCAACAGGCAAGCGATATGAATCTTTGTATAGATTGGATGCAAAGATTATCCCCAAATACCAGAATTCTAGTCCGGAGATGATGCTCACAGTTAGGACGCAGCAGAACAATGCCCTAGACTTGTGGCATCGAAGACTTGGACATCTTCATTTTGCTGCAATCAAGGAGATGTATCGCAAGCACTTAGTTGATGGATTGGCCATCAATGTTCATGCACGAGTGGATTTTTGTGATGCTTGTGTGCTAGGCAAGCAACATAGGAAGTCCTTTCCTCAACAAAGCTGTACCTGGACTGAGGGCATTTTAGATTTGGTACACAGTGATATTTGCGGAGCTCTACAACCTGAATCACTTGGTCACAAGAAGTATTTTATCACATTCATTGATGATTACTCGCGTATGGTAAAAGTGTATCTATTAGCTCGCAAATCGAAAGCACTTATCAGCTTTAAGCACTATCATGCCCTCGTACAAGTGATGACCAACCGTCCTTTGAAAGTTCTTCGCAGTGATGGTGGTGGTGAGTATATGTCAGGTGCTTTCCATTCATATTGTGCTTCAACAGGAATCTAACAACAATGCACAAATCCTTATACTCCTCAGCAAAATGGTGTTGCTGAGAGGATGAATTGGATCCTAGTCGAGGCAGTGAGGTATATGTTGGTACATTCAGGACTGCCTAAGTATTTTTGGGGTGAAGCATTGATGACAGCAGTGTATATCAGGAATCGAGTACTTACTGTTCATGGAAGAACTCCATATGAGTTTTGGACAGGTCAAAAGCCAAGTATAGCGAATTTTCGAATTTTTGGGTGCTTGGCATATGCACATGTTCCTGAAGAAAAGCGAAGAAAGTTGGATTTTAAATCTCAAGTGGCAATTTTTTTGGGATATGGTGATGGTATTAAGGGCAGCCGCCTCTATGATCTTCATCAGCGAAGGATTTTTTATAGCAGAGATGTTGTTTTCCGCGAGCATCTTGTCTATAAAGATTTAATGGCAGCCCGAGTAGTACCTCCTCCTGGGGGTATTGATGCGACCATCATGGGGGATGATGAAGACGATGAAGATATCTTGGAAGCAGTGTTGCAGCAGCAAGGGGAAGTGCATACGCACGCGCAAGCGGAACCTGACTTTGGTCCTCAACATCCATTGTTGCAAGCTGCTAATCCTTTACCCGAACTTCCACAAGGTTTTCAGCAAGTGGGAGCACGAAGGATCAATACCTCACCACAACAAGCTACAAGGTATGGGGGGGTTTGCATATTGATCCTTATGTTACCAGGTCTGGTCGTACCAGTCGACCAACTGCTAGAGCCAAAGAAGCTGCCAGTCAAGCATCTTCAAAACGCACCCGCATGTTGATGGCGAGAGTTGATCCCTTGATCACTGAACCAGCAACTTATGCAGCCGCAATGAAGAGTTCTTATGCCGAAGCATGGCGTGAAGCTGCAGACGCAGAGTTTGCATCCCTTCAACGCAATCATACATGGACTCTTCAAGAGCTTCCTCCTGGAAGACATGCTGTAAGTTGTAAATGGGTGTTCAAAGTTAAATATTGTGCTGACGGTTCTGTTGAAAGATTTAAAGCTCGATTAGTCGCAAGAGGTTTCACACAAGTTGCCGGGGTTGATTTTACTGAAACTTTTTCACCCGTGGTTAAGCTTGTGTCCATTCGAGCTTTATTATCTCTAGCAGCAACTCTTGACCTGGAGCTTCATCAAATGGATGTCAAGACCGCCTTTCTCAATGGCGAGTTAGATGAAGAAATCTATATGAAACAGCCTGAAGGGTATGAGAAGCCGGGAGCCGAACATTTAGTATGCCGTTTACGCAAAGCTCTCTATGGATTAAAGCAGTCGCCAAGGATGTGGTATCAACGCATTGATAATTTTCTTTTATCCTTGGGCTTTGAGCGCAATGAAGCGGATACAAATGTTTACAAGTTCCATAAACCTTCAGTTTTATTGATTGTTGCACTATATGTGGACGATTGCATCTTGCTCAGTAATAACTTGGCAGAACTCAAGCGCTTCAAGAAGAAGTTAAGTGCTGAATTTGAGATGACTGATTTAGGGGAACTTCACTATTGTCTTGGCATTCAAGTGACTCGAGACAGGGGGAGAAGAATGTTATGCATGTCTCAACGTCGCTATCTCCAAGACATTTTGGCACGGTTTGGTATGAATAACTGCAAGCCAGTGAGCACGCCTATGGAGGTTAATGTGAAGCTATCTAGAAGTCAGATTCCAAGTTCAGAAGAAGAGCAAGAGAATATGAAGATGATCCCTTATCGTCAAGCAGTGGGATGCCTTATATATGCCATGGTATGTACACGTCCTGATCTAGCCTATTCCGTAGGAATAGTATCTCAATTCATGGATGATCCGGGGATGGTACATTGGCAATGCGTGAAGCGAATTTTACGATATTTAAAAGGAACAACAGATTTAGTTCTGTGTTATAAGGCCGAAAACAAGCCTATACTTTTAGGCTATACAGATGCAGATTGGGCGGGTGAGGTTGATTTGAGAAGATCAACTTCGGGATATGTTTTCAGTCTCACGAGTGGGGCAATTTCATGGAGCAGTAAGAAGCAAAGTGTTGTGGCATTATCAAGTACAGAAGCTGAGTACATTGCAGCCACACATGCAGCTAGAGAAGCAATTTGGTTGAGAAGGCTTCTCGAATCATTGCATGAAGATTCAGTCAAGGAGGCAACAGTGGTCTTTAGTGACAATCAAGAATCTATTGCTTTGGCAAAGAATCCTAAGTTTCATGCACGAACGAAGCATATTCAGACTCAGTATCATTTCATAAGACAACAGGTCAATGAAGAAATACTAGAACTCAAGTTTGTGAGAACAGATGAGATGGTAGCTGATATATTTACTAAAGCACTAGCCCGAGACAAATTTGAGAAGCATAGAAGTTCTCTAGGACTGATTGAGATGACTTCTGAAGATGTTGGAGAACTGTGTCTGAGTGGGAGTGTTGGAGAGACGTCAGGCTGTGGCGGTTCAGCCCAACAGTCACGTTCTCCAGCAGACGTGTCATGTGATGACATGGACAAGACCAAACGATCCAAGATGAAGAGGCACGATCCTCCTTAAGGGATGTGCCCTTTTGCCCATGATAAATAGCATCTGTAAGCCACGGTTGGGGCTATTCCAACCAGCATAATTCCATCCTTTGAGTTTTGTTCTCCTTCAATTGCTTGCTTTTGTGATAATGTGGACAGAGTGAGAAGCAGTAGGGGTTGGGGCAGAGTGAGAAGCAGTAGGAGTTGGGGTGGCATATGACTGAGGAGTAGTGGCAGTGGCAGCAGGGCATGGGGCTGGAGCAGACGGTGGAGGAGCATGATCAGAGGAGGTGGGGGCTGCAGCTGAATGGCCCGGAGGGTCTGCATCAACATTCGGTGAGCGGAAAATGTGCATCTTGCCTCGAACTAGTCCCGCAGCTCCTCCTTGACAGCGGATGCCTCGAACCTTGGTGAGCTCACGCCTGCGGGACTCTTGTTGCGCTGGGGTGAGGTCTCGGTCCACATACAAGGATGTTCCCTTCAATTTCTTGCCCTGGCACGGTATGGCATCCCGTACTTGCATATCTGCTACTGTGAATATGACAATACGGTTGTAGGCAGAACGTCGAGCACCATGACGGCTGGCTCGAGCAATGTGTACAGGCCCAGGCAATGTCATACGATTGATGATCTGCATCTGGAGTCGGTGAATGAGATTCTCTCTCTCTTCTTCCGGCAGGCCACGGATCACCAAATTATAACCTCTCCGTCTGCGTTCACTAAGCTCACGTGGATCAACGTTTGCTGGGACAGCATGTACCGGCTGCTGTCTGTGAGTTGAAGGCGCTGTCCGATGTCCATGAACAGGAGGGTCCTGTTGGTGTGGAGGGAATGGTGAAGTAGGGCGTCGTGGTGCCTGCCTAGGCCCGACAAGATGGGTGCTTGAGCATGGGTGGTACCGAGGTGCCCGAGATTGCCTCCACCTTCCAAGCCGAGAGCTCAGCCTCTGCCGGAATTGTTTTCGCGGGCCCAACTCGGATACACAATTTTGCAAGGCCTCGTGTGCATTGGCATGGAGTCCTTTCCCCGTTGGATTGTAGCTTCTCGTGAGCTTCAGATGCCTCTTGCTCTTGAACAAGGGAACGCTGTTCCAACTCTCGTATCCTAGAGGCAATTACATCATCCGGCCGATGTGAAGGTGATCTCCATTGTGCTGATCACGCTCGAAGGGCTGCTGTAGCAACCGACTTTCGTTAGTTGCTATCCAAATGCTCCCGAAAGTGGAAATGACATCTCGCAATGTCCGTCGAAGACGAGAGATATCGGTGACCATCTCCCCGCTCAATTCTCTCCTTGTCCTTCATTATAACTTCATCTCTGGTAGACATGGTGTCTATTTGTGCCCGGAAGCCAGCAAGAGTCTAGCTATCATGCTCCCTTTCAAACTGCAACAAGCGAATACTATCAAGCAATTGTTGCACTTGGGTCTCAATGCCTGCAAACTGTTGCTTTACTATAGCCAGTTGCTTCTTAAGCACTTGGGGGATGGAGGCTTGTTGCTCTTCTGCCAGGTGTGAGATCTGAGTGGTGTGATCCTCAACCATCGCCTGTGTTTGTCTCCACCTCTCATGGCATGACTGGTGTGCCATCCTTGTGGAATCTGTCCCGAGGTCGCAGAAGCCGGGTCTGCGTCGTCAGAATGCTGGCTGAGCTGAGCTTGCCGCCTGAGCCTTTGCACGAGCCTCCTTCTTCATGGAAGAGGCTTCTCCCTTGGCCTGACTGCTAGGTCTAGGTCTCTTGCGCGGTGGGCCGCCTGTATCCTCCTCCCAAGTGGGCATGTCAGGCAGCTGTGTCTGAGTCTGGGTCTGGGTCTGGTTCTCGAGTTGGGTTGGGGATGTCCTGAGAGTGTCCATGGGTACCTAGACAGATCTTGAATCAAACGGACCAACAAATTAGGGCAAATCAAGGGAATATGTGAAGCCCTAATCCAGAATCCAAAAGAGCAAACCGGCCGGAAATTTGCTGTTATCACAGAAATAACTTAGCCAACCAGGGTCATATCATACACCATCAGAAAGGTTACTAAGAGAGCTTTCCAACGCAACAAATTTCAGCTGAAACGGACTTCTGGATCTCCTGTTATGAGTGAAAACGTGTGACTAGCACCACCGCCTTAGGGTTTGAGCGCCTTTGGAGATGGAGGCCGGAAAACTGCTGTTTTGCTATACAAACCCTATTCTAGCATATGCAAATCGCATACCTTCAGAAAGGTATCTGAGAGAGCTTTGCAACGCACCAAATTTCAGCTGAAACGGAGTTCGGGATCTCCAGTTGTGATCAAAAACATGAGACCGGCATTAGGAGCACCTAGAGGATGAGCGCCTGGAAGGAAAATTTTCTCATATGTAGCAACCATAGCAAAGGCTTCCCCTTCTGTAGGACTAGCAACAATGTTAGTATCCATATGGTCAGGACAAGCCGAAGTATCATTGATCAAAGTACAAAAATTCAGCATTCTCAAAGACAGAAGAAGATTTAGGTTGAATAGAAAAAAGCTCATTGTACTTAGATCGGAAGAAACGAGAAATTTGTTGTTAAGAGAAGATACAAGCATCATTGTCATCAAGAATCTGAGTGATGCTTTTTTTTTAAATTCTATTCTTGGCCACTCTGAAAAAGAACTTTGAATTCCGATGATCCAGATTCTTAATGCTTTATGGCAAATAGCAGTAGATTTAGTTCCAGTTTCCTCTATATTTTTATAGCTTCTAATCTATCCTCATGCACTTGTAAGTCCACATTGAAAGGGTCATCTTGGAGGGTGGATCTAATGACCTTCATTTGCTTTATCTAATAACCTTCAAGATGACCTTCATCTTGGAGGGCAGATCTAATGACCTACTCAGCTTTCTTTCTAGATATTTAGCTTTCGATCAGCCTTTTATCCAATGCTTGATTGCCTTAGCATAGAAGGAATTTATAGAATTTCTCACTTGAACCCGTGGAAGATCAGAGTAGAACTTACCAAAGTCAGCACAAAAGGAATTAGAGTTCAAGAGAAAACAATTGAATTTATAAGGAATATTGGAAGATCTCGGCAAGGAGACTAGAGGAGCAGAGATGAGAAATTGGGGTTGGCGATCTGAGATGGAAGTGCCCTCATCACTTGTAACATAACAATTGTCCCAAAGAACATTAGCAGAATTTGACAAATAAAATCTATCCAAAGCATAGAAGATCCTATCTTCATCTGATCTTTTATTAGACCAAGTAAATTTTGCAGTAGAATAGAATAGAATAGAAAGGCAGTATGCGAAAGGAACTATCGGATAACAAAGAATCCTATTTGTCCCTTTCAAACGAATTTATGTTCAGATTATTACCAAGCTTCTGATCCCAATTAGAGCATTGTTGAAGTCCCTTCTTATAATCCAATTGTCAATGGTTTGAGAAGAAATCCAGATATTTATCTCCTCCCAGAGATCCCTTCCAATGAGGAATTACTGGAGGCATAAACATTGATAATTCCGAAGGAAGCATCATTGAGCTCAAAAATAGCAATCTACCATATTCTACTGGCACGCACTATTATAAAAATGGGATTGAGAGCTAGATTTCGAAATAATACAAAGACCTCCAGAGGTACCATTAGCTTCAATCTAGATAGAAGAGGTACCAGGGTAAATCCAATCAGCTAAATTAGCACTCTCAAAGATAGAAAGTCTAAGCTCTTGGAGCATGATAATATCAGCACCATAAGATTTAATCTGAAAATAGAATAGAATAGAATACAATCTGAGAGATAGCATGTCTCCTTTTAAGTGCACCCTTACCCCTTAAGTTCTAGGATAAAATAGATGACAGACAATAGGAAGACAGAAGGAATCATAAAGAGAATTTAATCATTCCATCTATTCAAAGAAGTGTTAGCTACAAAGAAACCTATCTACTGACTAACCGGTGTCTTGGCTGGAGCCATGGTCACAGTGGCATCCATCTTTCGAAGCTGGTAGGTAAGTGTTGGCAAAAAAACAATGTAGCTGCTGGCTGCTGCTCCTCCTCAATCCCAATTCGAATTTGGGAGAGAAATTAGGGTAGGACCCCTATTCCTTGGCTCAAAATGGTAAGTCCCTTCTGGCCAATCGATTTAGGCCAGGTGGCACCCCCTTACTGGTGATAATTAGTTAATTAGTCCATAATGGCTTAATTAAGTTAATTAGGCCATTATAATTCATAATTATCCCTTTGGTTTTATTAACATAGCTAATAAAAACCACAGGGCCTCCCCACATGTTATGCTGAATGTAAACATACTGATGAACAATCACAACATGCAAGGATATTAATCTTGTTCACTCCTAGGATGCCTTCGATAGTTGTACATGCTTATCAACATGCCTTGCATTTCTCCTAATAAAGGAACTTTACATGCAGACTTTTAAACTTTGAATATGTCCATTTGGATTTCCAATATCGTTCTGCCCTTGGAGGTTCATAAAAAATAAAGGCCCTAAAGCAATAAATTAAATACCAAGATGTAAAACTTTTTGAAAACTTTCTATAGATTAATAAAAGATAATATGAGCGTTCCATTCTTGCGGCGTGACCTTGCATAGGGTATTCACTGCAGTATAAGTCTTACAAATACGTTTAATGAAGTCTAATGACTTTTTGACAACAGAGAGAAGAGAGGAACATTTTATAAAATTTGCTTTGCCATTGGCAGTCATGGGCCAGATATATTAAAATGTGCTCCAATCAACCTTCCTCTTTTCTAGATAGATGTGCAAGAGAACGTTTACTTATCCTGCATTGCAACATTATAAAATCCAAGTAAATGATACTCTAGGTGCTGATAAATGTTCATTTACAACATCAAGTAAGCAAATGTCATGAAAAAAAAGATTTTCACTATCATATTCCTAACAAATGCGTGCTGCTTATAAATGCACCAAGAACATCAAATACTGTTTCTTAACGTGTATGGACGAAAGCGTCAAAGTAGATGCAATAGATTATTAACAACATGAAGCACCAGAAAAAAATCAATTATCAGTTTTGTAAACTTGAAGGCTTTTGATTGAAGAAAGCAATGAATTGCAGGGTACATAGTTCTAATGACAAATCAGTATGTACATTAGCTACTAATATAACATCATCAACATTCCAGCATATAAAACATCCCAAGCCCGCTGTAAGATGCATTATAGAAAACTTTACAGCAATAGCATTTATTTTATCTGTAAAAGCAATTCCCACCACTTTCATTTTCCAATTTCATTTTCCAAATCTACCAGTTATGAATCATTCTAGGCTCTTCAAGTTTTGGCTCTCACAACTCCATCCCTGGCTGCTTCCAATCTTACGGACCCTAAATTTTACATGAACAAAATTTAACAAGGTGCTGCGCACGAGGGGTTGCCCTCCAGTAGCGTGAAAGTGTGTTTTCATGGTTTTTAAATCGTCATTTTGTGTCGGGTCTTTTTTGTGTGAACATAGGGTGTCATTTTCTTAGCCAGGAGTTTTGTTTATGAAGTTTAGCATGTCAATTTATAGAACTGGGGAAAGAAAAATAATACTTCTAACTAATTTATATAAATGATACTGTGCACCGAATAACTCTATGATTTATGGGTAATTGAGATATAGGACATACACATTGAATAAAGTGTTGCATTATGATTTAAGACATATAAAAGTAGGTTAAAACAAATTTAGTGTTGATGTTGTTATTAATTCTCGCACGGCATTCTTGCATTTTACCTCACATTCTTGAATTTTACTTCACAATGATAACCCTATTGGCTATTTGGTTGGTACTCTTAGCATATGTCGGGATTATTTTCCGTGAGACATTAATTGAGAGCCAAAATAAATGCTACATTTTGAAAGCAAATTCTTGTCAATTAATGCCTTGTAAAGCCTATAATCCAAACCTAGTACATAGACTTCGAATATAGTAAATTTCAAGATCTGTAAAGTAAATTTCAAGATCTGTAAATCATTGCCAGAATAGAAGGCTTGTCCTTGTGGCTAAGGAAAAACATGTGCCATGTCTCTGCGAATTTTATGAACTTCCTATTAGCAGCGAAACTCACTTGGACACATAGAATTGCAAATTGTCTAAGGTTCTTCGCGTTGCATCGAATTAAACCTAAACCACATGCTCCATGGCTAGCATTGTGCGGGCCCCCATCAATTCCTTTGAGTTTCATTCCCCCAGGCGGGATAACGCTGGATTGCCCTTCTTCACCCACGCAATATTGCTGGATCAGGCTTCCGCCCATTGTCCAAGATTCCCCACTACTGTATTAATTAGACAGCTGGATTTTTAAATGACACAGGGATAATCGGCAGAATAAATATTTAATAGCTTTAGCAATGGTTGTTCAACTCTTAATTTAGAATGCGCATGCACATGCCAATGAAAAGGAGTGAAGCTTTCTGATTAATAATAAGTCTTCGAACGGGAACACCTTCCTTCTGGAGAGATTCACGAAGTTTTTCACTTTCGCTAACAGCCACTATCTGAGTACATCAACAAATCTTAAGATATGGTAAATGGATAGATGATTTTAGCTATGAACTTGCTTTTGCTTGTGCACCCATATCCACAAATCACCATATAAAAAGTAACGTAAACAATGCATCTGTCCCTATCCACTTAAAGCACAGCACAAAGCATGTGATTATCCTATATCTGCAAATTTTCAACTAACCCCTCCAGAATATCTGTCAATGAGATATACCGTGGGGATGGTGACAATAACGCACTCCGTTGTTTCCTTGTTGCGAAAAATTTCCCGCACCATTACCATCCTCTCCTTCAGCATCTCCAACTTATTTGTCTGGTTTAGCACAACAATAGTTTATATAAAAATTTTAGTAAACAGTCACATTGGGCACTAATTGTCCAGAAACAAGAACTCACAGCTGAGTCTTTAGCACCATCTCCTTGCACAAAAACAGATTTTATTGCATTAGTGGCAGATGCTATTTTCTCCTTCAACTGCCAATTAAACGTTTATATATAATCATAAATATATAGAGACAGGCGACTAATACATCCTTGAAGCATAACCGAATGAATTATACTACCCAATAACCGCCTCTAAGAGTCATTATCCTATATGTAAACTTATCCTTCACCTTTAAAAATTTTCCGATAGATGCATCGACGAAAATCTGGAAGTGATAGCAGACGTAGAGTGTGTCCCTGGAAAGAACAGAAAGTTGTCATGATAAAATCTACCTTATAAAATATAAGCAAGATACTCACAGTTGGTGCTGTATCAAAGATGATGCGTGTGAACTTATCATATTCTGGTGCTTTCATAAACTGGACAACCTGCAAAATTTACCACATATCAAATTACGGAGGCAAACAGGCAGGATAATAGAAATTTCTAACGGTGGTTGGAAAAGCTTGGCGATTGTAACCTGACTGACATTACAGGGTGGAAAATATAAATGCAAGGACTTACTGAGGGGAAATGGGAGTTATATATCACATAATAGCAACTTTTCTGGCTAAACTTACAACCATCCACTTATGTGGCAGCCATGTGGCCATTGAGGTACAAAATGCCAGGATTAAACGCCATGGGTATCTCCACAAAGCGAACAGAAGATGGGAGGGAGGAGGAAGTGGATGGTTCTTGTAAACCAATTTGGTCCCCAGCACAAATCCTAACTCCAATTTTCATGCAAAGGGTTAATTCATGTTATCATTGTACAATGAGTCTTCAACATTACATGCCCAGACTCATCTGATGCCACACTGGATAGCACTCACCACCATGTTAAAATTCTTATACCGCAGCAAATAATCTCAACTCTCTATGACTTAATGGCATTTCTTAAAGTTAGTAAATTCCATGTCAGGCAACCATCTATTGCGAAATGGAAAACAAACAAAACTAGTGAACGTCTGAGAGTGGGCATGCGTGCACCAGGAGCAGCAATTTCAACTAAATTCAAGCTCCTTACTGGGTTATAGCCCGTGAACACTAACCTATCTTAATGTCAAAAACAGAATGCTTGGACCAATTACTACAAATGTGATCTATCTAGAGGCGTGCCAAAAGCCACATAGAGATATTGTGATTGAGAAAAGAACACCAAATCCAAAACCCAAAGATTAAAATGTTGAAATTCAAACTCCTTTGATGCAAAAAGTGAAATATTTTCCCTTCTTTTGAAGGACTTTACTATTTCTGGAAATTCTAAGAAAGGACTCTACAGCCACGTTGTCCTAGAGGATGAGTTGAGCAATTTTCTGTTTCTTGCTCTTTAGACATTAATAGGAGGCTATTTCTATCTGTAGCAGACTGTTGTTTGAGCAAAATTTCGTATATTGAATCATTCATTGGAGATAAAGTGCCATATATTTCTGTCATGCAGTGATAGCAACTCCTCAGATTTGCCCTACCCAAGGTCACGGGTTCAACGCCTCGTTGTGAAAGTGGCCATGCAATGTAAAGTTGGTGGGGGAAGGACCCACTTCAGCAATGTAAAGTGGTGGGGGCAGGACCCATCTGGGTGTGTTGTACAGTGTCACATGTCCGATAGGACGCTGCCTTGTGGCGTGACGTTAAAATCTCTTCTTCTTCTTCTTCCTACAAGAACATACCTGGTATCTCATAAACACTTGACATGTGAAAAACAAAGTACTTGCATAGTTTGCAGGGCTTGACCTTAGGACTGCTTGGTCTGTCAGCAGATTGTACGTTCTGCGATAATAGAATATTGAAATATCAGCCACATGAGGGCTCTAGATAAAGTTTGGGTTATATAGGAGTGGTATAGATGATGCCAAATGAGCTGTGAAGAGAAGGAAAGAAATATCTCGTACATAGCATAAGGGGAGAATGCAAAACTGCTCACAATGTTTCTTTACCCCAAGATATTTACCAATTTATAAACAGATAAATTACAACTTCAAGCATTTACACAACTATATCATCCAAATTTGACAAAACTCTAGGAAATGCAAACCAATATACCTTTGAGAGAGCTATCGCTTCATCTAGGCCAGGTGGTGGTGTATCCAGCAACTCTCCAAGCTTCAGCTCACCTAGCTTAAGCAAGAAATTCCAAAGTTTGGAACCATATCATTTTTCCCTACATAGGAGTTAATTGAATGTTTGTTAACGGCACTCACTTGCTCCACCCAACCACCAAGGCCAAAACTGTCCATTATGTCCTTTACACCACTACCCCCATCCCTCTGAGTTGATGCACGAAACTCTGCCCTTGCTTGTTCAGGATTGATCTGAAATTGAAAACCATTGGAACTCAGAAAGAACTCAGCAGCTACAACTTGAATGAAGAACTCTGTTTTGATGCTTAAATATAAAAGAGCCATGAAATTGCAGACCATACCAGGAAACTAGCTATGAAATCCTTCTTCTTAGATGGTATGGCCAAAAATACATGTCAAAGAACATCCAAAGCAGCTTTTAAAAAAAGGCAGAAGAGTAATATTGTCAGTTTAAAATGGAACCTTTTGCAATCCTCCCTTGGATTTCATTCTGCATTGTATTACTCTCTTCCAAGCAGCAAGGCAGATCACCTCGCAGAAGTTGCTTACAT
This sequence comes from Isoetes taiwanensis, assembly GCA_021234155.1. Taxonomy (NCBI): domain Eukaryota; kingdom Viridiplantae; phylum Streptophyta; class Lycopodiopsida; order Isoetales; family Isoetaceae; genus Isoetes; species Isoetes taiwanensis. The sequence continues at coordinate 1,388,485 of JAJEKV010000117.1, read as the reverse complement.
CAAGGAAGAATTGCATTTGAAGCCTTTGAAACCGCAAGAAGAGAGATCCTAGCAGCCTAATGTGTGCAGAATGACTAGACACCTAACGCTGACTCAATATTAAGATAGAACCAATATTAATGCTCACATCTAACACAGGTCATGTGGCAACACATGCTCATTGTCCTATCTGACAAGTCAAGTGATTCTATCTAGCATTCATGTCTATTTAATCTACTTATTTATGTGATCTTTGCATGCATTCCTCGTCGCCATGCCTGTCCATTGCAGAAACTATTTAGCAAGCTGATGATTGCTTTATGTCAGTTCGTCTTACAAGGTTAACTGATTATGATGTTATAATCATTATCCAATTAAGAATGTTCAGGAAATGCTGGTTACTTAGTGCATGACAAGGACATAACTGGAAACATCTTAGCAAACATGAATGTTCCAACTTTGCGAGACGATGACCCGAGTTTCATCCATGTATACAACTACCAAGTTGTCTTAACTACAAAACCTCCTCCTAACACATACCTCGAGTGCAAATAAGGGGTTGTCCGGGCCCTCTACCGCAACCAGTTTTCCACCACCTAGATTCTGCAATTGATCTATGAACATTATTTTATTCAAAGACATAAAATAAAGTAGTACTTAACTAACTACATATCATTGTTAAGAAACAGGGGGAGAGCCAGATTGCTTCTTTGTCTTAGATGTTGACCTTCTAAGGGAGACGGTTAGTAGCCACATTTATCATACCCATAAAAAAAAGATATACTGTGCGCTTCCATCCACTAAACAGGAATTATCAGGCACTACAGCTCCCATCCATGAAGGGTATGTTAGTTGTCAAAAGCTTGGATAGGGTAATCGCAGTGGTCCTTCCAAACTTTAGAATTGCACCTTGAAGACCAGATAGCCCGACTCATTCAATGTATATGTTGTTTTATCCTTCAAAATTTGCCCTCTACCAGCACTTCACGAAGCAGCAGTGGCATCAGCCTTCTATAAAGGTGCGAATGTTGGTGAGCTCAAGTTGCGTTCAGAGGTATGGCGATGCCGGTTATCCAGTTTCCACACCGGCCACCCAGCAACACTGGTGACCGCCAGTTTACAGCCAACAATCAGTTTTTAGCAGTTTTTGGCATATCTTAAGCATATTCTAGCATATGCTTAGGATATGCCAAAAACCCACATGGACAAGGGTTTGCCCCCCTAGGGGCAACCCAAAAAATAACTCGAATATCTGCACTGGCATAAACCCAAAATATGAATGATAGAGCCATAATGATTTGCTCCTTCTGAGTGCCCCTAAACATTTGTATAAAATGTTCTCCATCTTAACTTGATAGAAAAGCAACAAAATAATAAGCCAAACGAAAATACAAGTGAAGCAAATCGCTAATGTAGCCACCTGTATTCTAGAATGCCTTGTGCACAGAGTAAAAATTAAAGATAAATGGGCTCAGATAATATAAATTCGATGCACACAATGTGTGAATTTTGCTGCTTCACTTGCTTGTCGATTTGCTCCTCTGCTGAAGCACAACGAAACAACCTCGTAAGTATGAGTGGGACCAATGCAATTTCTCAAGAAATTTTGTGGAGCTGACCAGTGAAAGTTGCTAAATAACAACATACCTCCTGATGCTTGATCTTCCTCTGCAGATCCATACAAGGCTCTTCCATTAGTTGACGACTTGGCAAATGTTGCAGCCTTCAATTTAGGAAGAGAGAGAACCTTATTGATACCTTGAACCGACAAGTGTCCATCTAGACATCTGTATAAACATCATGGTCGTACACAAGAGTCGCACTTTCACCTTCTCCAAACTAAACAGTTCCATTAGCTCCATGTGCCATAACCTTGTGATGCAACTTTAGGGTAGAATATTGAACCTTGCCAAACCTTCCGACAAAGATTGTAGAGACTTTCTTCAGTTTGGTTTCGGGAGGCGTTGAGTTGCTTTCATTTACAAACCTTGCTAAATCCCAAGCAAAAGATGCTAGTTTGACTACAAGCTCGCCATTCCATTTGTACATGAAATCTTGCACATCTTCCAAAAAATATGAGGTCCAACCAAATCAACCTATTCTCAAAAACCGTAGGATCAAACTCAAGCTCCTTCATAACAATGCGACCATTCTCAAACAAGGTGCAAACCGCTTGCACAAACCCGGAATAAGCGGGCCATTGATTGTGAACTACAATATCCTTCGGATGATGCGATACCGTGCTGCCACTACCAAACGCTTTACTTTTAGTAGTTTTCCATGGGAAAAAAAGACGACCTCATTAGAAGATAATGCCTTGAAGCCCTTATTGCCCCCAACCCGATGTCCGAACTTCGGTCTGTCAAGATGTGATTTTTCAAGAGCTTCTTAATAGATTTTGCATTGCCTAGAGCCATTAGAAAGTCCTTGAACTTGGGATCCGCTTCTTTTCAAGAAATGCATTACTAGGTACAAAGATAGTGAAATGTGTGGCATTTGCCACCAGCCCCTTGCAAACATTCTTGCCCGTTCTAGGAGCTTAATAATGTGTGCACTTAAACCAAGGTGAAATGCTAGTATCTTTGGCTTTATCCCCGAGGAACCAAGGCTTATGAAATTTGGTATCTTTGGCTTTATCCCGAGGAACCGAGAAGCAAAAACATACCCTTATGGTTCAAAGCTTCCATCAGCAATTGGGGCACCAAGGAAGTCGCGGCCGAGAAATTATGGGACTGCCCATGAGTATAGTAGACCTAGAGAAAAGCAATCAAACCATTAGAAAGGTTCACTTTGGAAATGTTTAAGAGGTGGTTCCATGTAATATCCATTGCATTGATGCAGCGGATGACCAGATATACCACTTGTTCTTTGGCCGGATATATGGCATCCCTGGATGGCCGCCCCTATTCTATTAGCCAAAAGTTCAACTAGTATAAAAGTATAGATACCGGTCTTCATTCTTGCACACTAACTTGCCATTCTAGTGCCTCAAATGGACATCTCATTTTGATGCAAATTAGAAATGGCTTCTTATGACAACATCGGATCCTAAACTTCAAATATAGAATGCGGTTTCTCAATGTTACGTTGGGCAAGACATTTAAGGTTAAGGCGCCTCAAACATAAACTTTACATCTCACATATAAATCCCGAGGATCATATTACCCGAAAGCAGAGTGTAAAACTAATCCTTTCAAATAAAAGTTCGCCATTAGAAACATAATTCATCAAAGAAAAAGATTGGCATCACATTTGACCACAAATTAAGCTAAATAAGTGGAGAAATGTTGAGAATACGCTCAACTAACCTCTTCAGCTTTCCATGTAGACTATAACCTTCACAAAAAAAAAAAACACTATGCTTCCCATTTGAACCGCTCCTCATCGAGAAACCTAGTTCAAGCATGAGATTAAAAATCAGCTTGAATTGATTAAGGGGGGGGTACGAACGCGAGCCCCCACTACCACAAATTATGACGCACTCTCCCTTGGGGAGATGCTAGAACGATTCACGCCCTAGTGCAATGGCGCAAAACCATCCTAGGCCATCGACCTTTCGGATCATCGATAGACCCCGCCCTGTAAGTATGATGCGGTGTGCCCTCTCATTTTATTTTATAATCTTCTCATGCCTTCTTCTCGCAACTTATTCCTCGTGGGATATCTATCCATTCTTCTCGCAACTTATTCACGAGATCCTTCGCAACTCATTGAATTGGGTTTCCTTCGTGGAAGAATGGAACCCGCCTCTTCACAAAACAGAAATCTAATTCTAAAACGTGCAAAATTTTTGGGCCCATTTGTTAGTCCACTAGCCCTCGGGAGATACATACAGCCCCCAATTCATCCATTTACACATTGGTCTCTCATCTAATACAGGTTTGGATTGAATTGCTACCATTCGAGTGAAATGAACTAACGTTATTAGTTGAACCATAATAATCACCATAGCCAAGCTAAAATTCAAAGAGAATGAAGTATGACATCCGAAGCATCTAGAAAGGCCGGATTCTTTGCTTTATAATTTAAGCATTTATAGCAATATGCTAAAAATATTGCATTGGTTTTAGTCTAATTCCGCGGCATTCATATTTTTGTTTTCCTATATACTGGACATTATTGCCTAGTTCAATGTTGTCCTTATTGTGTACATAATATATAGATGGACAAGGTGCCGAGCACTATGGATTGCCCCAATTGCCATGGGCAATGTTACATTTTTCAAAGCACAAGCTTTTCAAAAACATGAACAAGTTTATGTTTTATATGTACTTGATAGAGCATTATTGCTTTAAGCAGAGGATGCTGAGAATTAATTGTGGTCTTTTCTAATAATGCATTGGCCTCATATATTAAAGACCAAATTCAAGAAATCCATTATTTGTTTTGGCATCGGTTCTTGCTAGCCATGTCGAAACATGATATAAATTGTTTCGGATATAGTAGCACCTGGCCAATTTGTGGTGCTTAACCGAGATAGAGAATTTTCTACAAATGTATATGTAGCATAATAATAGGGGGTTTTTTTTGTATTTTTGTACGGTTTTTCCAATGGTTTTTATATGATTTGATGGGCGTATTGCACAAGGCCTACTAATTAGTACATCTAGAGTGCGCATTGTATTTGCATACGGTTGAATTAATTTTAATGCATCTTTTCAATAGTGTAGACCCATATATCATATATATTTTTCCGTTTAAGTTCTATTTTTCGTATTACATTTTATTTTGCTCGACATGCAAAGCTCGAGCAGCTCATTTTAGGGTTCTTGTTAACTCCAAAATTAGATCTATGGGTTATGGTTTTTCGATCTCGAAAATCAAAGCAAAACCTGCCGAGTTGAAACATAGATCCGACAGAATGGAGAAGGTCTCTAGGTTTTGTTTGTGCCGTTTGGTTGCTGGAGATTTCGTCCTTGTTATACGGTGAACTAGCTTCCACAAAGGTATTCAATTTTTTGCATTTTACGTTGCCGTGCCATTTCGCCCCATTCGGATGGATTTGGACGAGTCCAAACGATTCTGATTGGATTTGGGCGAAGTCCGCTGATTCTGACGGATTTGAGACTTGTTGCTTGTTTCCAGTAAAAAACTTGTGTCTCTGTCATGCTGTTGCTTTGCTATATTTTGAACTGTTCGAATAGAAGGATGAAATGAGCATATTTGGTGTCTTACCAGCCAAAACGTGATCCGAGGTCTATGGTCAAGTTCCCCTGTGAAAATATAAGTGGGTCATTGTTTTGAAGCATACGTCCATGGCGAACTCTGTCATGTAAATGTAGGAGTTCATGGAACTCCTTGCTGTTTTTTGCTGGCCATAATCGACTGTCATCTCCATGTGCCTTCAGAAGTTTTTGCCCCTGCTCTGAATATCTGTGAATGATATTGAAGCCCAAAGAGATCGCAATGCAGGCTGGTACGTACAAGGCTATGATGCAAAGTAAGAACAACCCAGGCTTTTGGCAGTGGTCAGTGACTAGTAAATCTCCCTGTTGCTGTTGTTGGGTTATTTCTGAGGGTGCTGGCAGTAAGAGCCGTGATCACAAAGCGTGGCTCCTACTACTCGTGAACAGCTATTACTCCTTTGTATCCTTACTAGACAGTCATTTGGAACACAGAAGCACATGGATGTACACAATGCGCCAACAAGGTAAAAAATCCTAGTATGCATCCTGATCTTTGCCAAAATCTATCTATAGATTTTGTATCACATGAAAAAAAATCTATCCATAGATTTTGTATCACAGAAAAAAAGCTCTGAAATGGCATGAAGTATTAGAGCAAATGCACAGCCAGCAAGTCGAGCAGTTCTGTTATCAGTAACCACTTCATGTATAGATGCATAATGGTCTCTTATTTTCTTTTTCTAGTTTTGCTAGAAATATATAAAGAATGATGTTCCCTTGCTTTCCATATCCATAACTAAAGAACCCAATGATACTTCAGAGCACTGTTAGCCATGCCAGATCCAGCTACATACTCATCCTTTTTGCTAATAAGAATAGCTCACCTGTGAAGCGAGACATGAGCTTCCATTTGGAAACGGTATTATGCATGTAGCAAACTATTTCCTTCCGGACAAACACAGAAATGCAGAAGCCGCTCAAAGCCAAGTCAAATCCGGCTATTTTTGGCCATGCCAAATCCGGCCGGGACGAAGAGGTATAGGGTTTTTAACCCCCACTATTCCACCGAAGCATCACAAGCACATTGGTCCATCGGATTGCCCCCTAACACACTCTCATGACAATCGATGGCAAAGCAGCCTCTACCTAACTTACAGAACGTTGCAAGAGTTTCAATCTTAGTCGTCCAACGTAGTGAGGTTAGCGAGGAAGATCAGAAAAGAGAAGGCAAGGAAGACCACGGAAGAAAAGGTAAAGCCCTCAGGAAAAATGAATTGGACAAAAAGCAACATAAATAGAGCCAGCCCTCACTAACTACTTAGTAAATTTCCTCGAATTTGTCTGATCATTAACCCTGATAAAGGTCGGTTTGGGAAGTAGCTGCCGTCTGCACTAGGAAAAAAAGAACTCCAGTGAACTGGGAGTTCAAGGAAGTGGAAGAATATTTTAGTAAGAAAAGCAATAACTTCTTTAATATTAAGTAAATGGAAATGGTACAGCGGGCTGTCTTTGATTTGAACATTCACCAACCTCAAAATGGCGGGGAGAGACATATGGAAAGGTGTAACCACGTCCCCTGCCTTGGCCTCTACTAGCCAGACCTGCTCTGCCACCTCGACCACGGCCTCTAACTTCTGTCCAGCCAGCTTCTGCTCCAGGCACACTTATCTTTGTGTAGTCTGGATTGACAGATTTCACATATTGGAGGAAGCCCATCAAGCTTAAGGGGGAACCAGATTGGCTTCCCATTATAACCCAAGAAGGAGAGACCCTCAGGGATGCTTTTGAGCAAATCCAGAGTAAGCCGAATACGGGGAGTGGCATCTGGCTTGACTTCCAATAGAAGGAATTCCCCTACTGTGGAGCAAATAGCTTTTAGAGCAGCTTCTGTCCAATATTCTGCACTTAACCCCCTGAGTGAAGCCCATACTGGATAAGGGACAGAGAGAGGGTTATCACACTCAAAATCAGGCTGCCACCTTTGCAAATAGAATTCACCTTGTCCACAATTGATCATTCCTTTCCGCAAGAGAATGTCCACCTCTTTGGATGAGTTTAACTCAACTATGAAATGAGGTGAACCCAGCAAGATATTATTAGGGGATGATAGAGTCCCGCAAACCCTTTCCGTGGTTCTTCTCGCTCGCTAAAGTGACCACACCTCGACCACTCCCCGCCTATTATCGCTTCCCTTTCCATCCTTCTAATTGCATGCGCACTGGCTGGAATGCGCGGGGAAATGGCCCCTGGGAGGGGGAGCTACTTACTTCCGGCTTCATTACCTCAACTGGGATATCACTTGAGCTAGCCTCCATAGGATTGCTATTAGAGGTGACTTCGCGCAAACGTTTCGGGATCAGCAGTGATCCACAATGGCGATCTTCTCCATTAAGCTTGATAAAGAACCAATTTGAATATTGCTTCGCAAAATATTACAATGGATAAGGACAGAAAGATCTTCCTGAGGTTCGTTCACCAGCAGGTAATTATACAGCACTACTGCCCTGATTAGTTCAAAAAGATCTCTACTGGCAGAGCCCTGTTCTTGGAAAAGGTGGGAAGGGAACTCCCGATCAACTACTAAAGGGACCCAAAGCTCCTCAACAAAGGCACTTAACCAGCCCCAAATCACTCTATTCGGAGTGAAGATTAACGCAAAATATCTGATGAACCTGCATGTAGGTCCAGGGTTTAAACGAGTGATGCTAGAACCCGTGGACGAGTGGGACCTCATCTCCAAAGGAAGAGGAAACTCGAGCAAACAAACCCAGAACCATCAGGGGAACTATATAAAAAGAAAGAATACTGAGTGCCCTCCCTTTTAATTAAACCGAGTAGAGCTTGACGTTGATCTTCCCATCACCCCATTCACGTAAGACATTGAAAATGCCCACCATTGGGCGTCTCTATCGCCAACGTGCTCACCAAGCCAGCCTTTCTACCAGTCAATGGGGATTTCGGTGTAAGAGCAGCTACAGCCGAGAACAGGTGGTCTGGAAAGACTTGCTGCACCAATAGAGCTTCCCAAAGATCAAGAATGGAACCCTCAAGCCAGCCCCCGATGTAATGCGGTCCCTTAGTCAGAATGGCAAAGACTCTTGTCTGCTTGGGCTCCAGAGGGCGCAGGTGAGCAGGGAGCGGCAAGCCCATTCACCAAAAGGAAGGCGGGGAAGCAAGCCCCTACCGGGGCCTGCAGCTAGATCGAGAAAAGGCTCGCACCACCTAAGGTGGAATGGATCGATTCATCGAGCAGAGGGTTCCAGCAGGGCTCGAGGGGAGGAGGGCGCTGGCGGTGGCGACCATCCCTAAGTGCAATTCCATGATTCCCTAAGTTGCAGAAGGTTTCTTTGCGCCAAGCATTAGTTTCTTTGTGGAAGTGAAGTAGCTACAACACTTGGAAATGAAGCATTAAGTGCTGAAGCAGGTGCATTTCCTTTAGTTTGTGGTGGCACTTCATCAATATCCTTTTTCATTGCTTCCATTTCGAAATGGTATTATACATTTAGCAAACTATTTTCTTCCGGACAAACACAGGAGTGCAGAAGCCACTCAAAGTCATGTCAAATCCAGCTATTTTGGCCAAATCTGGTGGGGAAGAATAAGAACAAGAGTTTCTAACCCTCACGATTCCACCGAAGCATCATAAGCACATTGGTCTGTCGATTGCCCCCTAACGGACTCTCACGACAATCGATGGCAAAGCAGCCTCTACCTGACTCACATAATGCAGCGAGACTTTCAATCTTAGCCATCCAACACAACGAGATTTTTAACTCTGTCCCTCGATTTGATATATTTATTGGCATCAAAAGGATATTCCATCACCCCTCCTCCCAGGGTTTTGCCCTTGGGGCAACCCAATAAGTGGTCACCCATTGTGGGTTGCCCTTGCAATTGTGTTGTAGATGGGGTTTATAAGCTAAGCTAATGCTATGCAAATGATGCTTAAGTTAGATGTCTAATATGCTAGACACAGACAGTGGTAGAGGATATAACATCTTCCATATGATTGGTTTTAGATGTTCTTATTCATTTGAACTGTAGCGGAAGCAAGAAACAAGTTTCTACTAATAACTCAAATGCCATATTTTCAAGTACTAGTTAGTTATTGAATTCAATAGCACAAGTCCAATTCTTTTCTTTGAGCAATAAACTTTGACAGTTTTGTGTTGCATGTCTCCTATATTAAATGTAGTTTAGAGTTGCTAAAAAGAATTGAATAGAAGATAGCTAGCAATTGAAACCAATGACTAATAGTCAAAAGTATGTTATATCTGTATGAATCACTCCACCCATTATATGCCAGTACCATACTTGGTTGTCCATGTATGTATCCCATTTTGGACCACAAATTCCAGTAATTTACATCACGACATTGATATGTGGACTGGTATGCTTGAGTTTTGATGTGATTGTCATGTTGAAGCGATGGTAAGTGTTGGAGTATAATGAAATTTCTATCAATTATGCAATGTGGCAGCGATGTTTAAGGAAATTGCGTTCCTAGAGGTAGATGTTGGCAAAATGTTATTTAGAATTAGAGGTAAGTTTAAAACATTATCGTAGGTGTTTGTGTATGGGTCTATTTTTGATCTTTAACATTTGAAAATGGCAATTTATTGATTGGTATTAGAGCCTATGTATGGATCATGTTACATTTATGGAGTGTAAGTGTCCATTGAACTAATTCGGCAATCTAAACTTGTACTTTTAAAAGGTTCATCAACAACCTAAGAGGACATTATATAAAAGCTTGATGCTATATATCTATATCATAGGAGTCTTTTAGAAATTAATGGACATGAAGCCAATTCTATACGAATGGCATTATACTAGCACGACTTTGTCAAGCTTGATGTGTTGTTGTTTTAAGTTTTAGCCCATGCCATATGGAATAATTACAATTTGAAGCAAGCAACCATGACACGTGTAGAATGCCTTCATAAATTTAGAAGAGGACCAAAGGAAAAAAAAAATGAAATGATGTTAGAGCCACGTTATATTTCTACGAAAAATGAATGCATGCTAGTTAAAATTTTATAATTTATCCATTGAGACTGTCATTTATGCATGTCTATTAAGGAAGGATAAGGTATTCTTTATTATTCGCAATAAAAAGTATTTACATCTATGCCAGTAGTGAAATATTGTAGATCTTTGATTACCTTGAATAACACGATAAAACAACTGTGGCCTAGATCCTTAGTTAAAAAATAAAACAAGGAGGAATTACGAGGAGTATAACACCCAACACATAACTACCATTAACATTAATTAACACAACCATTGAGTCCAACACATTTAAATTAAAATCCCCCTTAAACCCCCTTTGGTTTGGGTGTATATTCACACGGGGGTAACGTAGGGCAGCGAGAGCCCTTATAATTATATTTTGCACGTACAAAATAAACACCATATAGTATTTTGCTTGAAATCTTATAGTATTTTGCAAATCTTGTTATACGGTATAGCAAATTTTGTACTTGCAAGGCCCAATTATCACCCGTTAATGAATATACAGGGTCCCAGTATCAACTTTAATGGTTATATAGAGTCTTATTATCGGCCACCCCCTTTCCTTATACATCTTCACCATTGTCATTTAGTTAACTCTTTGCTCCTCCTACTTAGGCACTCAAGCCTACATCTGCTTTGACAAGGATTCACACACAATTTTCGGGTATGTAATCCCATTGTGATGCTTTGGATTGCATACGGCAGCCCTCTGTAACTCCATAGGACTTTCTCCCTCCAATAGGTATGTCGACAAATGGGCCCTTTGTCTGACTCGCGCCTAGGATGGCCAGGAAAAACAGAGGTGTCATCTCGTCCCTTCCTCTATAGGCTCCTACAAACAACGAAAGCAATATACTATTAGCATCAAAGATAACATAACAATAGCCTAATGTGTTACCCATGAGGTGTTGTTGAATAATAACATGCTAACTAATATATAGAACACGAACTTAAATTAGCAAATAAACACATATTGCATGAAATTTGTTTGAATATGTTGTTGAACCAATAGTTGTTTTTCATTCAATAAATATTAGCAAGGTTTGTTATTAGCAGGAAAAACATATGAGATTCCAGAGAATGACATGTTCCATTGGAAGCGTTGATTTCGCTGCCTCTGTCAAATAATGTAGATTGTATTAAATTACATATGAATGAGCAAGCTTGTTATGCCTTCAATAACATGCATTTGGTGTTGTAGAAACTTTGAAGGCCTTTCCTGCTCTAGAACGAAGCACTGCACGGTTAATATTTAGCAAATACACGTGCAAACTTTTTCCTGACTTTGTTTCCAATACTCCTTCACATACTTTGGTTTGTGCAATGTGATGAGATAGAGATGTCGTGGACTTGATTCACCAAGCGCCTTGCTAATGTTGAAACTTCAGTCAGTGTCATAAAATAATTTGAACATGTGGCAAAATAGGGTAGAACTAAGGACACATACCATGATCCAACTTTGGACCTGCTTTGCTGGATCGCCATACATTAGCTATGAAAGAATCAGCTAGAGTCCCTGGATTTGGACTGAATATATTCAATGCACAATACATACCAAATAGTTATCACATCTTCAACATATCTCCTCATGTGCTAAACCCTGTTAAACCATTTGTATGTTCAAATTCAAGCAAGAGCTGCAGCGAGGCGATAAGAGGTTATACAATTCCAGATAGGGAATGATGATGGCCATGCATCTGCAACAATAGATTCTCCAAGGGTTGCAGACCCAACAACTCCAAACAATAACCACTAATGCTTCTTTGCAAACTGCTATTTCTGATGAGATACGGTCTATAAAACTAGACATGTTAAATTAACTGCTTCACTCTGTTCTGTTCAGAATTGATCCAATCCAAAACTCGAAAGAGAGAAGTAGGCTTCATGTTGGGCATGGAAACCAAAAGAATGAAGCAAGGTTTAGGTTTAAAGCCTCTTACCAGATTCGAAACCATCGCTATATGTTTAAGCTCTGCCATTTAGAAACTGCCCAAGACTAGGTTATACAATTCCAGATAGGGACTGATGATGCCCATGCATCTGCAACAATAGATTCTCCAAGCGTTGCAGACCCAACAACTCCAAACAATAACCACTAATGCTTCTTTGCAAACTGCTATTTCTGATGAGATACGGTCTATAAAACTAGACGTTAAATTAACTGCTTCACTCTGTTCTGTTCAGGATTGATCCAATCCAAAACTCGAAAGAGAGAAGTAGGCTTGATGTTGGGCATGGAAACCAAAAGAATGAAGCAAGGTTTAGGTTTAAAGCCTCTTACCAGATTCGAAACCATCGCTATATGTTTAAGCTCTGCCATTTAGAAACTGCCCAAGACTTCAAAAACGGTGTACCTGGAGAATCTGGACAGGTTTCTCGCCTTTAGCTATGCCCATTCCAGAGTAAAAGAAGACTCGAACCTCCTTGAGCAGAAGAAACGTCTTTGAGGAAAAAAAAAAAACCGCAACTAAAATTGAGACTTCAAGCAGCCTATGATAAAATCGATAATGTCGCGATCCTCCATCCGACAAGACCAACACAGCCCGCCCCGCCACTCAAAACTTGTTTCTGTCATGGGCCCTCTTTCGTAAAAGCCACGAAGGGGTCGGCCTTGCCTCGAACCCTAAAATATGCCCTTTCGACTCCTGCATGCAAAGGGAGGGTTGTACATATATTTTTCTTGTACATCTCGACAAATACATGGGTGCTAACCATTAAAAAAGAGCAAAAAATCAATGCAGCATGTATGCGCACTCTAGAAATACTTATTAGTACACTCCATCAGATACATTCACCAAATCATAGCAAAACCATAGGAAAAAACAGTATAAAAATACAAAAGCAACCCCCTGTTATTATGCTACATATTGGCTGGCATAGAACAATGGCTAGGGTGGACCACTCTATCAGCCCCTCCTTGTGCGTATTGTGTAAATAGGTTGAAGAGCATCGGGCTTGTCCAATATACATCATGCCGATGACAGGCGGCTGCAGGAAAATGCTTGCTCGTTCGTCATACCCGATTTAGACCTGCCAACGCATGAATCACCTAGGAGTTGTTGGACTTACACTCTACCTACATGCAATGGTAGATAGCCTAGCACACCAAGGAACCCCCCCCCCCTTCCCTTCCACTGAGGGAAACTCTACACACCAAGGGTCCAGCTACCATCAGACAAGTCCTACCTTATACATCCTTGTCAAATCCCGCTATTCGGAACCAGGCAAATTCTTATGCACAGGCCACATATAATTGGAAATTATTGAGTCTAAGCTATAAGCATCGTCTACAATGGCTAGGAGGTCTCTACCCCCCCTTCCTCATACACAAATGGTGCAAACAATGATCAACCATCATACAACATCCATAACTTGAGAAATAACATCGACACAACTAATCCTAATCGCATGCAAACTGACTTACAGTTATAGTTCATTGATTAGGTTTCCAGGACTAGAACTGAGAGTTATAGAATAACTACGTAAGAGATATAACATGCTAGTATTTGGTATGATACATCCTAGATCATTTACCTATTTATCTACAACAAATACCTATTCTTTGGCCACTGCCTCTCCTAGCTGGCTAGGTGTTTGGCAATGAGCTCCATTCCATTGTACGCATGAAGCTGGGCTCACGCTTGCACGCACTCTTACCAACTATTGGTTTCAATTGCTATTTATTTATTACTCAACGATTCTTAGCAATTTCGAACTTCGTTGGTGCAACGACTCCCTGATCCAGGCTCTGAGGTGCAAGTGGGGTCAGTTGCCAATTCGTGTATAAAAATGGATCTAGATTAGGGTTTAGATCTAGTTATAGGTTAGGGTTTACTTTTGGTAATTCCACATGGCACCAATGGAACGGCTCCGCATGGCAGGTCGCCAATGAGGCATCTCTACTTAGCAATGTGGGATTAGCTTGCCTAAAATGGATAAGTTGTATAAATAACTTGCCTCTCTCCCCTCCTTCCCCGTCAAATCCTTAAGATAAACCTGCTTCAAATCCGCTCCATACGGCCACAATCTGAAACAGAGATGTTCTTCAGACCTAACCGTAGAGCAGTACATACTCTATACAAAACTCTAAGCAAAGGGCAACAACAAGATAATGAAACATCTATCCAACAAACATGCCCATCATAACGAGCATCTAGCCTAGATTATCAAGATCATATGATTATGAACATCCCATTATACTTGGTTATAAGCAAAAAGCAAGTTCATAGCTTGTATTGTCATTACAGGATAATAGCAAAAAACTCTATTCCAATGCCCAACCAAATGTGGCATAAGCACAACATAATTAAACAAATAATATGATAATCTTAAAGCATCATTTTTGTTTGAAATAGCAACAAAATTTCCAGAACCTGAGTATTTTCTGCTCCTACTACTCCTGAACAGCTATTACTCCTTTGTACCCTTTCTAGGCAGTCAGTTGGAATACAGAAGCACATGGATGTACACAATGTGCCAACAAGGTAACAAATCCTAGTATGCATCTTGGTCTTTGCCAAAATCTATCTATAGATTTTGTATCACATGAAAAAAAATCTATCCATAGATAATAATCTATCCATAGATAAAAAATCTATCCATAGATAGCTTAATAATGTGTGACTTAACCAAGGTGAAATGCTAGTATGCTGGCTTTATCCCGAGGAACCAAGGCTTATGAAATGCTGGTATGCTGGCTTTATCCCGAGGAACTGAGAAGCAAAAACATACCCTTATGGTTCAAAGCTTCCATCAGCAATTGGGGCACCAAGGAAGTCGTGCTGAGAAATTGCGGGGACTGCCCATGAGTATAGTAGACCTAGAGATAAGCAATCAAACCATTAGAAAGGTTCACTGGAAATGTTTAAGAGGTGGTTCCATGTAATATCCATTGCATTGATGCAAATGGATGACCGATATACCATCGTTCTTTGGCGGATATATGGCATCCCGGATGGCCGCCCCTATTCTATCGACCAAAAGTTCAACTAGTATAAAAGTATAGATACGGTCTTCATTCTTGCACACTAACTTGCCATTCTAGTGCCTCAAATGGACATCTCATTTTGATGCGTTAGAAATGGCTTCTTATGACAACATGAGATCCTAAACTTCAAATATAGAATGCGGTTTCTCAATGTTCTGTTGGGCAAGACATTTAAGGTTAAGGCGCCTCAAACATAAACTTTACATCTCACATATAAATCCCGAGGATCATATTACCTGAAAGAGAGTGTAAAACTAATCCTTCAAAAAAAAGTTCGCCATTAGAAACATAATTCATCAAAGAAAAAGATTGGCATCACATTTGACCACAAATTAAGCTAAATAAGTGGAGAACAGACACACGCGACTAACCTCTTGACTTTCCATGTAGACTATAACCTTCACCAAAAAACACTATGCTTCCCATCCGAATCGCCTCCTCTCGAGAAACCTAGTTCAAGCATGAGATTAAAAATCAGCTTGAATTGATTGAAGGGGGCTTGTAACGCGAGCCCCCACTACCACAAATTATGACGTGCACTCTCCTTTGGGGAGATGCTAGAACGATTCACGCCCTAGTGCAATGGCAAACCATCCTAGGCCATCGACCTTTCGGATCATCGATAGACCCCGCCCGGGTAAGTATGATGCGGTGTGCCCTCTCATTTTATTTTATAATCTTCTCATGCCTTCTACGCAACTTATTCCTGTGGGATATCTATCCATTTTTTCTCGCAACTTATTCTCGAGATCCTTCTGAACTCATTGAATTCGGTTTCCTTCGTGAAGAATCGGAACACGCCTCTTCACAAAACAGAAATCTAATTCTAAAACGTAAAATTTTTGGACCCATTTGTTAGTCCACTAGCCCTCGGGAGATACATACAGGCCCCCAATTCATCCATTTACACATTGGTCTCTCATCTAATACAGGTTTGGATTCGAATTGCTACCATTCCAGTGAAATGAACGAACGCCATTAGTTGAACCATAATAATCACCATAGCCAAGCGTAGTCCAAAGAGAATGAAGTATGCTGGTATGCCAGCTGGGACCACATTCCGGTGTGGACCGGTGGGGTCCCGCGACCGGCGGTAGCCGGGAGCGGGTCACCGGTCCCACCGGAATGTGGGACCAGGTGGCATGCCAGCACAACATGGAAAGTGGAAGCATTTTGTTTCGCAATTTTTTCTTCTTGGCGGAGGTCTGGCGATGGCATTCGGCGGCTACTGTGGCTCGACGGCTAGCTATGGCGCTGGCCTCTGTGCATCCTCTGGCGCTAGGCGGCTATGGCGCTCGCCCTATTATTTAGTGTTTTGTTTTTTTTAAGAAGATTTTCTGCTCTAACCGTCGCTGTTTGATGAGAATGAGTGTCCAGATCCTCTTTTCTTGAGGAAAAGCAAGGTATTGTGATGTTTTATGCTGTTAGGGTAATGTTTCTCCTTTTTACGCTTTCAGATCTAGATTTTCTTGCATGCAGGTCGCAGTTTGGAGAATATGGCTTTGGGATTAACTCTTAGTTTCGGCCATGAAGCTGCAACAACGGCTTGGCATGTTATGTTATGTTCCTGGTAGCTCTGTTTGCTCATGGTGGTTTTGTTTGCTCGAAGGCGGTTCTATGCGGCTCAGCTTGTCTGTGACGAGCTTTCCAGTTGATAAAGACATTCTGCCGGCCCATCTTGGATCATCTTCATTATATCTTCTGTTTTTCTTATCCAATCTTGCCGAATCATCATCATCTGTTTTATATCCTCTGTTTTTTATCATATGTCTTGATGAATCATCTTCCTTTCTTTTATATCCTCTCTTTTTCTTATACTATATCTTGCTGAATCATCATCGTTTCTTTATATCCTCGTTTTTTTATCATATATCTTGCCGGATCATCTTCATTTCTTTTATATCCTCTGTTTTGTTTTATCCTATATCCATTGTTGTTCTGTTTGTATATTATCAGGAAAAGCAACGCCTCTTTATTCGGGAACATCGACCATTTTGTGTCCTTTCCCTATGAATAATGTAATATTTTACTTCTGTGTAAATAAACTTGTGCTTTATTTTTGCAACCGGTTACAACCTGTCAATTTTTATACGCACGGAATAGGCTTCCCACTTTCCATTCCGGATTGTAGGGATATGCCACGTGGCAGCTTGTGCTTCATTTTCAGATGAAAAATGCGACCCACTTTCCATGTTGTATGACATCTGAGCATCTAGAAAGGCCGGATTCTTTGCTTTATAATTTAAGCATTTGTTAAATACATAAGATAGCAATATGCGAAAAAAATTGCATTGGTTTTAGTCTTATTCCGCGCGGCATTCATATTTTTGTTTTCCCGTATACTGGACATTATTGCCTAGTTCAATGTTGTCCTTATTGTGTACATAATATATAGATGGGACAAGGTGCCAGAGCACTATGGATTGCCCCAGTGCCATGGGCAATGTTCTGTTTTCAGCACAAGCTTTTCAAAAACATGAACAAGTTTATGTTTTATATGTACTTGATAGAGCATTATTGCTTTAAGCAGAGGATGTTGAGAATTAATTGTGGTCTTTTCTAATAATGCATTGGCCTCATATATTACAAGAAATTTATCGCGGCGGCCAAGGCCGCCGCGAACATTTCTCTTCACTGTGCTAGAACATCTAGGATTTGAACCTGCATTCATTCGCCTTGTGTTCAGTGCACGGACTATAGAAAGAAAGAAAGAAGGGTGTGATAATAACGACTATAAAATTCCCGATTATTATTTTTTTTTTCAAATATGCCATGCAATGATAGCTGGTCGGTTATGAACCTGGGCGAGGGAAACACTCATATCCAATGGTCTGACCACCAGGCCATGATCACCATGAACACAAGTCATGCATGCCACTCAATAATAATTAGTGGGTTTGTTGTGAATTAAGTTCCCAATGGTATCATTTCGTTACGAAGTTAGTTAGCACCCTAAAAGCAAAGATGCTATAGGGCAAAGTTCCCCATAGTCTAAATAATTCTAGGAGAAGATTCAACTAAGCTTAAACTTAAAACTTATTATTGTGATATAAATATCTATCCACATGTTGAATTGTAATGTCAATGTTAAAGTTCACAATGGAATCACAGGGAAAGAAATAGGGTGAGCACCCCCTATAGACAGAAGGGCAAAATCTCAATATGCTGGTATTTTCTTAGAGAATGTGTCATAGTCTAGAATCTAGTAAAGTATTTTCTCAATAATCTTAATGTTTTGCCTATATAGAATAGCCCTACAAAAAGAGCTTCAGCTTTGCACTTCATGCTGCAAAGAAGATGGAGCAATTTTGTTATTCTTGTTCATTGCTTTTTAGGCTAATGCATCAAACAGGGAATTTTTCTGAATCTATCCAACGCAAAGTAGGCATAGTACAGTGCAATGTGGAGAGAGCATGACCTTCTTGTACTTCAGCCCATAAAATAGATCTATAATAACATTTGTGCAAAAGAGACCGCAGGAAAAACTTTGTGCAACAAGATTAAAAAAAAAAAAGAAAAAGAAAAAAAAGAAAAAAAAAACATAGCAGAGACTCTTCCCTTCCTTCTACGTTGCTGTAGGCTTTGCTTTTAGTGCGAATCTGAAGCTTCTGATTGCCTCTGCCTCCAGTGTAGTTGCGCTCAATCAAGCTTAGAAAAAATGATGGTGCATCTGGGTCACAAAACAAAAGCTTCGACATCTGTAATAAATAAAATAGGTTACTGTAGTTTTTACTGCATAAGCTTTCAGCTGAAAAAGGTGTCCTAGCCTAGTTTTGTGATGTGCAAGTCTTTAGAAGCAGCATTAATAGTGGACTTGATGTCGTTTCAAAGGCATGGATACTTAGAACTTAGCATAAAGAAAGGGAAGCAAATAAATAAAAGCTTTATCTGGAGCAGCCTGGGGGAAGAAAAGGTTGACTCGGTATTTTGCCACAGGAGGATTTTTGGGCATAAAAGTGCTAAGCAACACTATGCTGCCGATTCAGAGTAAATGGGATGCTCTTATGAGATGAATCCATGGAAATAATCTGCATCACAAAAGATTAAAAAGAAAGGGAAGGATTAAGATTAAAAAGAAAGGAAGGATTCAGCTAAAGCTCGGAAAAGTCAGACCCATTATTAATGTCCAACATTTGACAATGCAATGTCTGCTCAAATCACCCACACAAAAACCTTGTAATGTCAAATCATTATTAATGTTTTAGTGTTCTGCATGCAACATTATAATTTTACATACAAATGCCCTTCTCAATTTTCGATGCTACAACGGGTAGCGAGTTTGATGATGCCACATGAGAATTATTTATTGAAGTGTTGGCATACATAATGGAAGATATGTCTATCTTGAACTTAGTGGAAATGAATGCATTTCAAGACAATCTAATACATGTGTCTCTGTTTTGGACTTGGTGGAAATTAACGCATTTCAAGGTGGTGGAAATTGATGCATTTCAAGGTGTTGTTCTTAAATCTCTTAATCCTTCTAAGAATATACACTAGATGACGTGACAACTATGTTTTGCGCTCAGATTTTAAACACCTATAAGAAAGTCATCTATTGTTTGAAAAGAGCAGTACTATGTGAATGCATTCTATCTAAACAACTAATTGTGAGAAAACCCAAGGCAAAGCTATAGACAAAAGAAGGCGCCTGTATAACCTTCCATCGTTTTTGCTTTTGGCACCATTTGGTAATTGATGCACATAAGATTTCTAAATGATTTATATATTATATTTGTCAGATTTTTACGTCAAAAAGCACCCTGCTTTTCCAAATGCTAAAGTAGATGAACTACATTAAATACTCCACATATCTCTTCCTGGCGCAAGAAGGACCAGCTCCTACCTAATTTGCAGACAACGCGTATCAAACAATGAATATAAGAATTAGGATATGATTGATATAATAAAAATAGTTCTTGCAAAATGCAGTCACGCATGCGCAGCCGAACAACTCATAAACATGAGGAATAAGAGAAAGAGAGAATATGCCTCGGCAGAATAATCCATCATTTATGAACAAAACATTAACATAATAGCTCCAGCTGAATATTAACATAATAGCTCCAGCTGAATATGATACCCTAAATCAATGCCTCGAACAGGAGATTCAGATTTAGGCCAATGAAGCAAGTTGTTCTGCAAGCATGTAACAGCATAAGGAACTTTCATAAAATTCCATATCAAGGCCCAACCACATCATAAAAGAAATGTACCTTGCTGCTCTTGCATGGATATCTAAAGAGCATACATAACTTGCATGCTCGGTTGATATCGAGGGCATAACTCGTAAAAGAAATGTGTCTTGCTGCACTTTGCACGGATATCTAAAGAACATACAGAACTTGCAAGAACCTTGCATGCTTAGTCGATATTGAGAGCATAACCTCGATATTGAGAGCATAACCTGCAAGAACCTTGCATGCTTAGTCGATATTGAGAGCATAACCTGCATATCATAAGTGAGTTGATCAACTCGTGAAAGACAACCCAAATTTTACACCCTTCTTTAAAATGCAATAAAACGTAGTTTGTCATGAAGATATCTTTATATCTTTTGTTCTATTCTATTCTATACCAGGAATGTTACCTCGTCCTTATGATACAATTTGTGTACGAATCTGCAAGATGATTCCTAGTGCAGGGAAGAATAGATGAGGCCCATCCTCAGAAACATTGCAAAGCACAACGGGAAAAATTTGCCTGGTAATGTGAGTATCGGACTAGAAACAAATCCTTGTAAAACAACTGAAGAAGACCATACAAACTCTGCAAATTGAAGAAGAGCATACAACTAAAGAAGACATCTAAAATCATTGAAGCGCATGGCCATAGTTTCCTTCATATTCATATGGTTTGCAATCACCTTAGTTTACAACAGCATCTGGAAAGCATCTGAAGAGTTTAAATAAATTTACCTTGTAAAGCTCCTTCACATTTTGGGGATTTTGTGCAAAGGTTTCCATGGTCGAGTTTTCTTAGGTCGGCTGCAAGTATCAGAATGCTTGAAGAGATAGCATACGTCGGGGACGAACATAAGCTCGGAAATGGAACAGTGAAAATGGGTACCGCTGGATCTGGCAAAGAGGATACAGAGGAGTTCCACGAAACATAGTCTATGTCTGCAAAGGACGCTGTCAGTCTATCACAGAAGATTCCTGCCCTTGAAAACATGATCGCAGACATATTTGCCATTATTTCTTCTTTGGAATATGCCTACATTCAGCTTCATGCTGCTTATTCTCCTTTTGATGCAGAAAAACTTAAGTGGCCGATAAGGCTGTCATTGTGGAGCTTAAGCAGCTCTCAAAACTGAAGCATATATATGTTTAGAAAAAAGCATAGCCTTAACCAAAGTGGAAATCTTAACTTAATTGAGTAAGAAAAGGAAGTGCTAGAAAAGCTGCAAGACCTTGAATCTGCACAGAATAGATGCAAGGGATCGGTTCAAGATTTGAATAGAAATGTAGAATACCTTTGAAAACCGCAAACATGCATGAGATTCATAAAAATTTCCTATGTGAAGCTTCTGACCGATTGTGCAAGTGGGTACGATTGTAACTGGGCTGCAAGGCCTTTCAAAAGGATCTGATGTCTTGCAATTGAATCCATAAAGCTTTGCAGATGCATAAATGTCCCACAAAAGCAAAAGCAGAGTGCCATTTTTTCCAGTTTTTCCTCAATACCGACGCCTCCAATATCAATGGCGCCTTTCCTTACTGAAGAAGACTGCAGAAGACGGAAGAAGGGCCTGAAACTGGCTGCTTAAACGGCATAATTGGGACGGATTTGCCATTGCATTGCCGCCACAGTCCTATAGGATCTTCTTCCTTATATATCTATGCTGCCAAAGTTTATATCTATCTGCTTAGAGAGGAAGCAGGGGAAGGGGAAGTGACAAACCTGCGAGATTCAGCTCTGGCGGCGGTGCGCGCAACCCTTTTGCAAGCTTTCTCCAAAACTTAGAACATTTGGCAGCTCGAGGTTTGAGCAATAAGGGTGAGCTTGGCTTGACTATGGCGGAGAAGTGCAATGGCAGAGAAAGAGAGGCGGCTCCTCTCCTCTAAGTAGAATCCGGCATAACAGGGGAATTCAGGCGTAGCCAGAAATGCATTTCTAGCCTTAGTCATCCATGTGTCGCCCCCAAAATTTTTGTTGGCAAAAAAATATTAAGGCATCCACATGTCGCCCCCAAAATTTTTGCTGGCGAAAAAATATTAGAATCAAACAGAAATGGCATTTGCTTTATCTAGTTTCATTTTTTCCGTCCGCCAAAAAAAAATCCTTAATTTCTCCCCGTCGTCAATCAACTGTGCTTGAATTTTGTTTTGAAATCCGCCGCCATGAAATTTCTCGTTGTCTCCCTGCCGGTCTTTCGATGCCCCTGTTTCTGGCTCCGGGGACCTTCTTGTTGTAGCATGGAAGCTTTTTCAGATCCGGCCGCGGCAGCAGACCAGGACGAGTTTCTCCTTCGTGCTGGTTTAAGATTGGCATTATTAGGCAGATCCACTGAACTCCAACGCCAAATCTCTGCCGGCATAGATCTGCTAAGCTTCCTATTTCCATAGCTTCCTATTTCCATAGCACATGTAAGTTTTTTATGACAGTGGGCACCGCTTTGGCAAATCGGCTGCATTTAGCCTCTGTTTTGGAAAGCATCATCTGGCCTTGAAGCACCATTCATCTTGCAGAGGTGAGTGTTTGTCAAATGGTCCTTCTATAGAAGCGTTGAGGGGAGGGTTCACCTCCTCTTAATCATTCCATATTCTCGGATTTTTGAAGTTCTAATGTGCAGGATAATGATACTGCTTGAGTTATTTTGGGAGAGCCAGCAAGAAGGCCCTCCATAATCTATCCATTTCCTTTGCTGCACCAACAACTCTGTTAAGCCAGATCTGGAAGAAGACTTGCGACACCTGTTGCTAAAAGTCAGAGCCTGGCCAAATCTGCAAGGCCACTAAAGAAATGGAAGAAGTGAAAAGTATTTGAAGTTTGGGAGAGAGAATCCGACCATCAGGCCATAGCTCTTCCTGTATCGCTGCAAATCCGTGCACAAGCTCTGCTCCATCTATATGCTGCGAAAACTTTGATGCATTTACTCCACCATATCTCTCTTCCTTCCATCGTTTTGCTGCCATAGACCTACTATTGGATTTGCAAATGTCATCTGCATGCCATGGCTCTGCTCCAAACTTACAGTGTGTCTGTTCCTGCAAGCAAAGAAGTGAGGAGGCAAAAAAAAATAAAAATAAAAAAGAAATAGAAGAAGAAGAAAGAGAGCACCGCTCCTTTTGCCGCCATAGCTGTTGCTGCTGCCGCCATAGCAAACCAAGAGAATGGAAAAGAAAGAATTGAAGGAAAAAAGAGAAAGAAGTTCGCCATATCCGCCATTATGTCTGCCTCTGCTCTGTATCTTTGAACTTCCTACCGGAAAGAAGACCGCTGCTCCAGCGCCACCTGCAAGAAAAAATGGGAGGGGAAGGAGTATGAAAGAGAAAAAGAAGAGAAGAAAGAATACGTCGCCATAGCCGCCCCAGCTGCTATTCGCACACAGGAATTGCAATTATCCTTATGGTCTGTAGATTTAAGGTCCTGCAAAATCTTCCTTGAATGGTCTTTTGTGAGGCTATTGTATTTTCTTTCTTTTGGCCTGTAGATTATGTATATTGGAAGGGCAAGGGCAGAACTATGGCAGAGTTTCATGGTCGGACTTGTTGAATCCCTCCTCTGCTCTGTTTGAATCTGCCCGGAATGCCCAACGAAATCCCGGAATGCCCTGAATGCTCTGGTCTGGCTGCCTGCTCCCTTTCGATTTCCAAACCAATAAAAAAAGGGCTTCCAATCTCACCCGTGGATTTCCAATAAATCTCCATCGTAGGTTTGATTTTAATAACAAGTCATATTTCAATATTTCAGTGCTATAATTAATATCTTTCAAGTTCTAGTCTTTATGGTGAAATACATTCAAATATGATAATTCTACAAGTTTATGCCGCTCTGCAAGTTCAAGTCGAGCTCGAGCTCGAGCTCAAGCTTAGCTATGGTGTCCATGCTAGTTTCTGCGACTATGATATTGTTGCCAGTCATGGCTGTGCAAAATGCATATGTTGTCTACAGTTACAACAATTTTCCTTGCAGCAACACCCCTGGGCTTTGCTAGTGGATGAGCATTCCTTGCCCTTCTAACTGCCCTCTAAAGTGCAACTTCAATTGCAGAACTTGCAAAAGCAAGTGTGATCACATATTACGCAAACTCCTTACGTTAGCTCATTCTAACCTCACTGAGCGAAGGTAAGGCATAGCAATGAAACTAGGTTACAAAAGTAAGACAATTTTTTTCAAGCAAACCCAAATGTCAGTACACTCCAAGACTTTAAAATGCGTCAAAAATACGAAGGTACTTCTTGATGTTAGTCACTTGGCCTGTATGCTCAGGTAAATGTTCAGCTATTCTGAGTTAATGAGTCGACAGAGTAAAGATGGGTCGAGAAAGAGAAATGTTCACGGCGGCCTTGGCCGCCGCGATAAATTTCTTGTATATGTTAAGAAAGACCAAATTCAAGAAATCCATTATTTGTTTTGGCATCGGTTCTTGCTAGCCATGCCGAAACATGATATAAATTGTTTCGGATATGTCTTCTATGAGGGGTCAAGTAGTAGCACCTGGCCAATTTGTGGTGCTTAACCGAGATAGAGAATTTTCTACAAATGTATAGCATTCCCAGTGTTACTGGGTGTTACACGATCCATTTATTAGCCAGATTGCTATGCAAGGCCCAATTATCACCCGTTAATGAATATACAGGGTCAACGAAAGCAATATACTATTAGCATAAAAAATAACATAACAATAGCCTAATGTGTTATCCATGAGGTGGCACGCATCCATCCATCGTCACATTGTTGAATAATAACATGCTAACTAATATATAGAAAGGCATTGGCTGGCATAGAACAATGGCTAGGGTGGACCACTCTATCAGCCCCTCCTTGTGCGTATTGTGTAAATAGGTTGAAGAGCATCGGGCTTGTCCAATATACATCATGCCAATGACAGGCGACTGCAGGAAAATGTTTGCTCGTTCGTCATACCTAGGAAAATGTTTGCATGAATCACCTAGGAGTTGTTGGACTTACACTCTACCTACATGCAATGGTAGATAGCCTAGCACGCTAAGGGAACCCCCTCCCCCCTTCCACCGATGGAAACTCTACACACCAAGGGTCCAGCTACCATCAAACAAGTCCTACCTTATACATCCTTGTCAAATCCCGCTATTCGGAACCAGGCAAGTTCTTATGCACAGGCCACATATATCATATAGCATCCATAACTTGAGAAATAACATCGACACAATTAATCCTAATCGCATGCAAACTGACTTAAAGTTAGAGTTCATTGATTAGGGTTTCTGGACTAGAACTGGGAGTTATAGAATAACTACATAAGAGATATAACATGCTAGTATTTGGTATGATACATTCTAGATCATTTACCTATTTATCTACACCAAATACCTATTCTTTGGCCACTGCCTCTCCTAGCTGTCTAGGTGTTTGGTGATGACCTCCACTCCATTGTACGCATGAAGCTGGGCTCACGCTTGCACGCACTCTTATCAACTATTGGTTTCAATTGCTAATTATTTATTACTCAACGATTCTTAGCAATTCCGAACTTCGTTGGTGCAACGACTCCCTGATCCGGGCTCTGAGGTGCAAGTGGTGTCGGTTGCCAGTTCGGGTATAAAAATGGATCTAGGTTAGGGTTTAGATCTAGTTATAGATTAGGGTTTACTTTTGGTAATTCCACATGGCACCAATGGAACAGCTCCACATGGCAGATCGCCAATGAGGCATCTTTACGTAGCAATGTAGGATTAGCTTGCCTAAGATGGGTAAGTTGTATAAATAACTTGCCTCTCTCCCCTCCTTTCCCGTCAATTCCTTAAGATAAACCTGCTTCAAATACGCTCCATATGGCCACAATCTAGAACAGAGATGTGCTTCAGACCGAACTGTACAACAGTACATCCTCTATGCAAATCTAAGCAAAGGGCAACAACAAGATAATGAAACATCTATCCAACAAACATGCCCATCACAACGAGCATCTAGCCTAGATTACCAAGATCATATGATTATGAACATCCCAATATACTTGGTTATAAGCAAAAAGCAAGTTCATAGCTTGTATTGTCATTACATAATAATACCAAACAACTCTATTCCAATGCCCAACCAAATGTGGCATAAGCACAACAATGATAATCTTAAAGCATCATTTTTGTTTGAAATAGCAACAAAATTTCCGAGTATTTTCGGCTCCTACTACTCCTGAACAGCTATTACTCCTTTGTACCCTTTCTAGACAGTCAGTTGGAACACAGAAGTGCATGGATGTACACAATGTACCAACAAGGTAACAAATCCTAGTATGTATCCTGGTCTTTGCCAAAATCTATCTATAGATTTTGTATCACATGAAAAAAAATCTATCCATAGATTTTGTATCACATACAAAAGCTCTGAAATGGCATGAGGCTAAATGCTCGTTGTGATGGGCATGTTTGTTGGATATAATTTTGGGATATGCTCCAAGTGCATTCGTCACTTTTAGCCATGCCAAATCCAGCTGCATACTCATCCTTTCTGCTAATAAGAATAGCTTACCTATGAAGCGAGACATGAGCTTCCATTTTGGAATGGTATTATGCATGTAGCAAACTATTTCCTTCCGAACAAACACAGGAATGCAGAAGCCGCTCAAAGCCAAGTCAAATCTGGCTATTTTGGCCATGCCAAATCCGGCCCGGACGAAGAGGAACCAGGGTTTCTAACCCTCACGACTCCACCGAAGCATCACAAGCACATTCGTCCATCGGATTGCCCCCTAGCACACTCTCATGACAATCGACGGCAAAGCAGGCCTCTACCCAACTCACATAACGTAGCAAGCGTTTCAATCTTAGTCGTCCAACATAGTGAGGTTTTAAACTCTGTCCCTCGATTTGGTACACTTATGGGCATCAAAAGATATTCTATCATCCCTCCTCCCAGATGTTTGCCCTTTGGGCAACCCAAAAAAAGCAACAATTGTTCAATTGAACCATTGAAAATAGAAGCCAAAATATTTGGCCGTACATATGGCAGTCACGGTAAG
This sequence comes from Isoetes taiwanensis, assembly GCA_021234155.1. Taxonomy (NCBI): domain Eukaryota; kingdom Viridiplantae; phylum Streptophyta; class Lycopodiopsida; order Isoetales; family Isoetaceae; genus Isoetes; species Isoetes taiwanensis. The sequence goes on along the minus strand of JAJEKV010000117.1, from coordinate 1,361,214 downwards.
AACCCAACGGAGAAGGAAATACTGCAGCAGAAAAGAATGTCGACAAAGCACCAACAGGGGAGAAGATGGAACAATAAAGATCACAGAATAAAAGGCAAGGAAGATTGCAGAAGCAAGGAAGATCGCAGAATAAAAGGCAAGGAAGATCAAAGACGCAGAGAAGACCATGGAAGGAAAGGTAAAGCCCTCAGGAAAAATGAATTGCACAAAAAGCAACACAAATAGAGCCAGCCCTCACTAACAGTTTAGTAAATTCCCTCGAATTTGTCTGATCGTTAATCCTGATAAAGGTCGGTTTGGGCAGAAGCTTAACAAGATACACTAATTTTATCATACAAAACTCTAGAAGATTACATTTGGACTAGTTTGTTGAGATAGGAATGTAAGACGAATGCCGCATATTGTAAAGAAATGTGGGCATTAGTTCAGTAGTGAATTGCCATCATTACAGAAGAAGATACCTATATTGCACATTATTCCTAGGGACATGTTGTATCAAAATAATGTTAGAAAGTTAGTTTGTCACATTCAGACTATTTTAACAGAGATGCCTACCTACTTTTTGGATGCTGACATCATGACTTTGGTTATAAATGCAGTTTATCAGCGAAAATTTGGCCTCTAACATCATGACAACAGTTATAAATCTGGTTTATCAGTGAAAATTTGGGATACAGTGAAAGATCAATTTTAAATTGGTTGTAAGATAGGATTTGTCTTTTGTCTCATATAGAGAAGACTAACATGTATGTAAGTAAACGTGTTATGGGAAGTATCTAACTAGTGCTGGAGCATGTCCATGTCGACTTATTTATTGTATTCTCCATTGTGTGCAGATGGAATATCAGTTGTAGTGCTAAAATGCACTTTCTGTGTCACCTCGGGTGTTCTTTTTGGGTCATGTGGTTAGTAAAGAAGGCATCACCACCTGCCAAAATCAGTTGTGTGCTGAACGCACATGCACCATCCAACATTAAAGAGACATATTCCTTCCTGGGCAAGGTCAATTACTATGCCACCTTCATTCCTGGACTCGCTGCCATTGCTGATCCCATTCATAAACTCACGGGTGACGAATCCTCTTGGACTTGGAATCCCAAGGTGGAGGCAGCCTTCCAGAAGCTGAAGCTTTTGCTTACTCAGGCACCGGTACTTGTTCCCCCTCAATGGGACAAGCCCGTTGCACTAGAGGAAAAAAAAAAAAAAAAAAAAAAAAACTCTAGTGAACTGCATCTCCATTACTGCCGGAGTTCCTGTGTCGCATGGCAATCCCATTACCTCTATCTGAGCTCAATTGGGATGACATGGCACCGCATCCTACAAAATTTTCAGATGCACCATTACTCCATCTGGAATGCTCAACTCTTGATGAAGTTTATCCGATGGTGCTTTTCATTTGTTTTATAGTGAGTCTTATTTGTCTTAGCCTCAATTTTAGTGGTGGCTATTCCTCATTTCCACCATCCTGCCCATCAGTTCATATGGAGATGATGTTCAAACAAATGAAATTATTACGATTACATTGGTCAACATAGCATGAGACAAAATGAACGAAGTTATTCAGTAATTTCAAGACCGCGTTTATTATGTACTAGATAAATGATGGGCAGCGGGGTTTTATGGCATGTAAAATCACGAGGTGGCCGACGAGTGGGAGTAGCCACGAGTCGCCATGAGTTGCCTAAAGCTTGCATTTATAGGCCTGCCTAACCTTGGTTAACACAGGTGCAGGCAGACGCAAACCCAAATTTCATTTTCATCTAGGATGGAAACACCAAAGTTTCATAATGAAGATGGCGTTTAACTGAAGCCTTTCTTATGAAGACAACAGGCAGCTTCTTAAAACTTCTTACTCCACTTATATGACGACTTTATGCTACCATTAATAAGACTCAAGAGACATCGTCCAAAAAGAATGCACACCCTACAAAAGGCAATAAAAATAGCATAACAAGAGGTTTTATGTGAAGTCAAAAGATTTGCTAAATAGCACATAGTTTTGACATCCTCCAATATGTAGCAAAATAACAGGGGGTTCCAAGGGGATTTGATGTGGATGTAAAAATAACAATTCTTGAAACCATAGACCATATATCCCTAAAACAATTGAATAGGTTGTTATAAAAAAAAATATATATAGATTCAAGATAAAAAATAATCATATTAGCTCACTGGATATATTGGTTAAAATAGTCTTATTAGGATATTGAGTTATTTTGGTAGAGGTTCGAACCCCCGTATTTCATATTCTAAACTCTTAGACAAAGTCGTATAAAGGTTCGATATTCCCTCAAAACCTTAGGCGAAATCATATTTCATATTTCAAAATCATAGGCGCCTCCAATCATAAATGACTACAAGAAATTTATCGCGGCGACCGCAACATTTCTCTTCTCCAACCCGCTGCAAAAGAAGTTTTGTGCAAAGTTGAATAGATCTCAATTCTGGACATCCTTGAGATGCAAAAGAACATGTAGGAGTTGAACCTGCACTATTGCCATCTTTTTTGCATCAAGGATAACATGGTGCCCGAAATTACCTCATGTCCTCAAGATTTTGTAGCAAAAATATCTTGAACATGGATGGTAATCAAAATTATGTAATTATTCTTGGCTTAAACTTTTCACATCTTCCCCTTAACACCACATTGCTCCTAATCATTCTTGGCTTGAGCTTTTTGGATTGTCCCCTTAACTCATGTGTGCCAAGCCTTGTGCATATAGACTTTGATTGTTAAAAATACATTGCATGGTTGATTTTCAAATTTAGAGGTAAAAAGAAAAGCCCAATATTTTCAAATAGTAGGTATTGTCTTGCAATTAGTATTCAGAACTCATCTAGATTCAGCTCGATAGTGTAGTCTTCTAAAACTATCAATATATAGTGTAAAACTTGGAAAGCAACTAAAAATCCCCATTTCTGCATTGAAAATCCCAATTTGTAGGTTTTCATTCTGAGACTTGCACGGAGCTTTCTCTAAACAAATCCTTAATTTTCTGAACGACATTAGTTCTTGCAATAAAATTGTAGGTTTTCATTATGTGTGTGTGACTTGCATAGGAGCTTTTCCTAAGGGTGATTTGAAATAATGTCTGATGCGTGTAGGAATAATTTAGCTTTTAAGGGTTTAAATACATGGAGTAAAAGTGTAAGACCCGATAATCGGGTGGGTGGTTAACACAATTTAGGGAGCAAAACCTCCTGGTACGAATTCCATCCAAGGTTTTTGATGGCTTTTGAAGAGCATTATACTTCAGCAGATTAGCCTCCGATGAATGGATTTTCCCAGCAAGCAGATAGCAGGATAGAGGTCTTTTCTAATTAGTCCCTTTTTATATAGCTTTGGCTCCAAGCTTAGATTTTGCCGATTTAAAAGACCCACCGGAATTTCTCCTTTCAGCATATTCTGAGATCTACAAAGCAATTTAAACCTTTAAACCATCCTTCAACTTATATTTCACTGCTTGCCTCATCAGAAGCATTGCTTGCCCAGAAAGGCCGAAATTGCAATTAGAAATAGATAGCTTTTATCTCGGCCCCATTGACCAGATTATTCTGAATTCCAAAATCGGCCTTTGATTATGGATTTCGGCAAGTTTCAAGCCAAGTTGGCCCTTATAGATTTGATTTTAGCCTACTCCAAGACTGTATGACGAAGTCGATGCCTTCCAAACATGAAGTTTTATAAGAAGCAGCGCGTTTGGTGAAATTTCATGTGCCATCCAATTTTACAACAGGGATCCCTCTTTCACGAAATTCTAGAAGCCAACTGTTGGCCTTATTGCTAGTCCTCAGAGACAGGCTGCATAGCCGGATCTTTGAAGGAGCAAATAAGAGAGAGTGAAAGCTGGATTTAGTTTTCCTACTTCTGCAGCAGAGAATATCATTTAGACTGCTGGCGGAAAGCTAGATAAACCGACAATGCATAGATTTACCTCAAGTCTATACACAAATCCTGAGAAAATCTGAGAAAATATGCAGGAAGCTTAAAAACAAAGCTAAAATGATTGAGTAAATGAGTTAGGTCCATATTCCAGTCGGATATTTCCGATCCCAAAGCGTCTAGAAATACCATTTCCTGCCCATCTTTGCTTTCTCTGCAGAAATACACCAAGTAGATCTAAACTTTTATTCAAATCCCCTTTTTATTACTACAGACTCTTATCAACAAAGCACATCATTAAATGCAGCTCTGCCTGAGAATTTGGCCATAATCCGGCTTAGAAAGCTTCAAATCGTTCCCAAATCACAACCCATTTCGTGAAGTGCTTCCAATGTACCTAGAGAAACATCCATAGCTCAACTATTGAAGCACACAAAAACCCATCTAAAAATGTGCATCAAACCCATTTCGTCAATTTTAGGCTTATCCACAGAGGGTTTTATCCGCAGAGTTACCTGATGGGTTTCTTCCTGCCCTTTTTCAACAGTACCAGGCACCCTAGAAGCTGCAAGGTTCTCCTGCGGAGCCCAACCCTCTCTTCAAAACCTACAAAATGAGAAGCAGAAGACGGAATTGAAGCCGTTGCCGGACAGTAGCCGCCATGGAATGCTCAGAACAGGGCTCGGCCAGCATAAAATCCTACTGTTTTTAGGGCAAGCAGATCTGTCTATGCCCTTATGGGCGGCCGTTTTGACGCCACAGCATTCTTTAAGGACGCCATAGCCAGCAAAAACTTGGCGCAACTTCTCTTAAGTCAATTCGCTTCAAAACTTAAAAGGTGCTCTAATGCGGCATCTTACTCCAACAAACTGAAGAGCTTGATGTTGCTGGGCGCTTCACGAGGACGATTGCATAGCCGGAGGAGATGCTTCAGTGCCACAGTTGTCGAACACGCCGGAGTTGCCTTTTTTTTATGTGACGTGTCAAAAAAAATTGCATAGAAGTGTTGCGCACAAAAATAGCTGATGTGTGGCAATTATAAAGAGGAATCTATAAGTAATATACCAAAAGAATCGCCCTCCAATAATTATATATGCTAAGATAAGCGAAAGGAGATGTGCCCAGAGGCCCTAACATATGATCTGGGTCGTAGGATCGATGAATCCGATGACTGTGGTAGTCTATGGTGCACCTCGTTTAGTATGTGGACTCAAAACATTTGTTGAATAGCACACAGTTTCATTCAACATTGCTGTCATGTCCCCAACTTAACAATATGACGTTTTGGTTTGTAGTCCTATATATACACCATTGTTCAACGTAATAATATTAAGTAAATGGAAAATAATTATCAATCATGTTCCAAAAACAAGAGCACAATAAAAGCCCATGCAAGAAGAAAATTTATACACCCAAATAGTTAATAAGAACACAATGCCTTCAAACTTTCCACTTGCAAAAATAGCAAATGATTTAGGTGCCTCTTCAAATATCAATGTACAACTCAAGAATTTATAAGCTTAGCTTGTGCTAAATAAGTATTGTGTTTCCACAGGGTGAAAGTATGCTGGTGGGTATCAAAAGCATGCGTCCGGACGCATGCTTATAGCAGGGTTTTAGCCCGCTTAAAGCACCCCTGTTTTTGCTTAATTTGGGTGCTGATGGGTGTAACTGCCCGTCATATTTTTCACGCCCTTCATGTACTCACAGGTCCACCTCACGAACGAACCATTAGGAAAATGATTGTGGGATTTTGGATGGATTTCCGCGCGAGTGGTAGTACGTTGCAAATTCGATCGAGCCCAGAACTACTTCGTCATGGCCCGCAAAAATTCTCCCTCCAATTCACTTATTCTCCCTCTCTCAGGAATTTCATGGCGCTCCCTGATACCGGCTTGGAGGCAATCACACGTTTAGCATTGGATTTTCGGCCTGATGAATCCCAATACAGTGTTCCAGATTTGTTGGATGTCAATGCAACGTGCAGAAAATATCGCGTGAAGATCCAGTTTCCTCTGCAATTTACAAGAAATTGGATGCAGAGAGAAAGAGAGAATACAGATTACGGAATAAGATGAAAAAAGTAGCGGTTGAACGGGAGGATCTGAGCATGAGACGCAGGCAAGAAATAGTCAAGCTTGTAGTTGATTACTTCAACAAGCTCACCAAAAAGCATTCACCCGAACTCAAGGCCGATGTGATGAAGAGGGTGGTTCATCACCACGAAATGGAAATCTCAGAACTTGGAATTTTGCCAAATCCAAAGGAGTGCAAGGCAGCGGGGGTGCTGCTCAACAACTTGAAACAGACAATGACAGCCACAAAGAGGCAAAGGAACCATGATATTTGGAGAGCCAGAACCTCTACACTTGTGATGGCTTCTTCCACAAAATCGAGATGCAATTCCACTATGGCAGGGCTGTTAGGTACATCTAATTCTTGCTTTCATGCATGTGCTTCTTCATGCTTTTAAGTGCTTGTATCTGCTGAGTGATGCTGGCTTGGGTATGTTCATTGATTAATGTGCAATATTTCTTATGATAGGTTGCATGAGGTCAACAATTGCAACTGCTGCATTAAGGAAATCAGAAGCCGTCCTTGGAAATGGTCCGTGGTCTTGCTTCCAAAGGAGGTTGAGGTGCGATTCTCTCACCCCTGCTTGCAAGCAAAGCATAACAGAATTCTGGGAACAAAATAGCAGAGTCTCTACTTGCAAGAAAAATGTTGTGAACACTGTTGGAGAGTCAGGCTTCCGAATTTCTTATCCCTTGCACCTTATGGAGGTCACACAGATATAAGTTTCCATACAAATTTTTTTTTGCTATTATTGCATAAATATTTCTAACTAAAGGCCACCATTCAGCTACAACTATTTCAACAATACAAAAAGGCACATCCTGAACACCCTGTTTGCTTAAAGGCTTTCGAGAAGTTGAAGCCTATTTATGTAAAGAAAGTATCAGAAAGGGAAACCTGTTGTTGCATATACCATATGAAGTTGGAGTATGCCAGGGTAGCCCTGAATGCATTAAGTTTAGCGAAAACTAGATTCCATGGTGAAGAGTGCAAGTGCACCTGCGAGGTCTGTGGACCTGGTGAGAAGTGTCTGGCCAGCCAACATACGTATGACTCAACCAGCGAGCTCTGGAGGGTTGTGGTTTGCAACAAGAGCGAAGGTGAAGAATGGTATAAACATGACTGCTTGATGCAGAAATGTCAGAAGTGTGGCATAAAAAGTCTTCCTATATGTCCAAGAGAAAGAGAGAATCATGAGTTCTTGCTTGAATGGAAGACGTTTGAAAAGGTAATACTCTCTTTATTGCTTGCTGAAACATGCTGATATGTGCTTTCATCCGCTGAATACTGCTTTTGTGCTTTCAACTTGCGCTAATCTTCTGTTTTATGCTACAGACCTTGTTACAGATTCCAGTGGAGACAGAAGAAGCTGGTGGAGTTGCAGCCTGCATTACCAAGGAAGTGCCAGGTGGCAGCAGAAAGAAAAGATCCAATGCCACCAAGAAGGGAAACAAAAGTAAGAAATCCAAGGTAGCTGGTGGGACACAACCTGAAGCTGCAGCACAAGTTGAGAAGAAGGGAAACAAAAGTAAGAAATCCAAGGTAGCTGGTGGGACACAGCCTGAAGCTGCAGCACAAGATGAGACCTCAAATGGCAAGGGGAAAAAAAAGAAAGAACCAAAGCCAGTCCTTAGATTGTCTTGCAAGAGAACGGCAGTGAAGGATTTCATTTCATATCTGTGTTCCACATTGAAGATATTCGTGCCACACAATTACAGGGCTAGATGGCAGGCCATGCAATTCAGGAGTTATCCAAGATGGCACCATTGTTTCTGTAATTGATTTTGCAGAGAATTACAACATAAAAATACAAAGGGAGGTTCAAAGCCAGCATTGGCACAATGACGAGATAACAATTCTCGTCCACATCACGTATAGGATGGACAATAGCTCTAGATCTGGGATCAGAAAGCTATTGAAGGAAACCCATTTTTACTTAAGTGATGACAAGATTCATGACACTCTTTTTGTGCAGCACTGTCTTAGAAAGCACAATTCATGGCTAGTATCAAATGGTGTAGAATTCTCCAGGCATATAGTTTGGTCAGATGGTTGTTCTAGCCAATTCAAATCTGCCCGGCCATTCTACTTCCTACCAAGGTATCACCATGAGCTAGGGAAGGAAATAATATGGAATTTCTTTGGGACAGCCCATGGTAAGGGAGAGCATGATGGGCAAGGGGCAGTCCTTAAAGGGGCATTCACTAGAGAGCAGCTCAAGTATGATGGAGTGAGATTTAGGGGTGCTGCTGATGCCTGTGAATTCGCTACGCGTTGGAATGAAGGTGCCAGCAACGGGGACATCAAGAGGTATGCTTTCATCTGCATTCCTCTTCCTTTAGGAAGTGCTTTCATCTGCTTTTATCTGCTGTGTAATGTTGTATTGTGCCTCTGTACTGTATGTGAACTGCAATACTTGTTGCTGGCTTTTTGCAGGCACTTCTGGTTCATTGGAAAGGATGATGTTGATAGGACAGTAACCGGCCGGATCGTGCTGGGGTAGAAGGGACCAAGGAAATACACAGCATCAGGACATACTTGGCCAAATCAAGCACAAGGGTGGCTCATAGAGGTTTAAGTTGTTTCTGTGGTAACTGTTTGAAAGGAAACTGGTCATCTTGTGTGAACAAGCACAGGTTGAAGAATTGGAAATATGTGAAGGTGATGGAGAATGGCTTAGTGGAAACATAGAGGAAGGTGATAACTTTGCTGTTGTAGCCGAGGAGGGAAATCAGGAGAATGCAGATTTCTATGTGGTGAAATGTGTTAAGCCGAGGCATATCCTTGACAGAATTGTCAAGGATAGCTGGGGTCAGACCTTCAATGTCGATGAACATGTGTTGGCTAGTTTGTACTATGCTGTCCAGCCCGATGATAGTTGGGAGCTACTTGAAGACAAAGGCCTGACCTTCCAGTACAGTCATCACGTATCAGCTATCAAGTTTGAGATGAATCAGATTCCTGGCACCAACAGATTTTCCCTTGAACAGACTACTCACCAGATGATCCTTGACAGTCTGCCATATGAAGGTTGAATATGCTTTGACCTAGTTGTTTTATCATTTTAACAGGTCTGTAGTTACTTGTTTACTTGTCTCAAATTTTGATCATTGTATTGGAGACAATGCTTGTGAGACAATGTTTGTAGTATTGGACTGCTGTATTGGAGTATTTTAGTATTGGAGACAATGCTTGTAGTATTGGAGAGTAAGCTTGATATATATTACAGAAAATTGTACACTCAAGATTAGAGACATCACTCAAGATCACTCAATACTCAAGATAACACAAAGTAATCATACATATATATTACAAAAGGGTAGTGTACAATGGTTATTGCATGAGTCATTGAAGTTTTCAGAGTGATGCTCGTCGCGAGGGAGGGTGCCCAGCAACTGCCTTTGTACTTCTTCTGGAGCATTGAGGATATAGTAGGCCGAGACAAGATAGTTGTTGAGACAGTAATCCAGCACTGCAACTGTCTCCTTTTCCAACCATGCATCAGTGATGTCAATTTGTGAGATTGTTTCCTGTACTGTATGAGAAGACAAGTATTCCAATGCTGGACACACAAACTTCTGCAAAAAGTTATCCTCTTCTTGCCCCTTGAAAGGCATAACAGGAATGGTTGTGTGTGCAGGGTTTAGAAACCCTTTGTGTAGGCTGTCATCAACCAAGAAAATCATACCATGATATTGAGGAAAATCCTCAAGTACAACCTTCAACTCCTTGAAAAAAAGTTGCTTTGCTGTGCTGGTTGGATGCTCGCATGCATAGCAATGCTCTTGACCATATACCTTCAAGAATCTGGTCTGCAAATCAGGGAACAATGCATCCACCATATCCTTTGTATTTCGAAGTAGAGAAGCACTCCAGATCACAATATCAAACCTCTGTAGTGCCCACTCCACAAACTCATGCTACCCTGGTCTGCAAATGAGGTACTTACTTGCAGTTTCTTTTACAACATGGTTCGTTTGTGGTGGAGGCAAGAATTTTTGGTTCATTCTCCTCTGTTGTGTTTGTGCCAGTACACCATTTATGTCAAGCACCATCAACTTCCGTCTGGGTGCCCATCCCTCGACGTTTGCAACCACTGTCGATGTGTGCTGCATCGTGCTTGTCTGTGCTGCGATGTGTGCTGGACTCTGCTGGGAAGTGCTATCGAGAGGTGCTGGACGTTGCTGCGACCTGCTGGACTCTGCTTTATCTTTGCTACCAGATGATGGAGAGTGCTGATAGCCATAGTTAAATACATCCTTATTAGTATCTCCTTGCCCCCAATGTATGGGTGTTTCCTGGCTATCAGTAACCCTTGCAGTGCCTTTGTCCTCGGTTTCTTCATTCACGACCTGTCTTGTTCTCCTGCATGCAAGGATGAGCTCCAATTAACAACTGAAATTTGTAGAGAATACACATTCTGAAATGTAACAGGATAACAGGCACCTTTTGTATGTTAGAGTTTGTGCTGGCACTTCTTTATCTGTATTGTCTTCTTTATCAGATTCACTAAGTATAACCATTGGCTGCCTTCTTTTTCTGCAGACAAGTTTTTACAGAAGCCTAAGTTGAATGAATAATCCAAATTAAAATTTGCACATTAAAGGTGGAATAAAACAGGGATCAAATATATTAATTGTTTGAACAAAAACCTTTTGACTGATGGTTTAGGGTTATCTTGCAAAATCAAGGTTTGCCTGCCTGAAATACATAAGGCAAAATTACATTAGCCTTGTTTTTTTTTTCCAAATGCTACTTCTATAGGGATGTCCTCATCAAGGTCATTTTCTGACTCACCCTCACTTTCTTCTTCCACAACCTTCCTGGCCCTTGACCGTGTCAACCTGCTGACCTGCTTAACGACTGCATGAACCTGCTTGTCGACATCTTCGCCATCGTTTTCCTTTCCTGCAGCAACAGTATTAGAGAAGGCTTTTGTAGAGGCAGCTGCAGCTATAATTGTTGGCACCATCAGTACTACTTGAATCTCCCTTGGATTCTGCATGCTTTGGTGTCTCCAGCCCTGTGCTGCCAGGTGCTGCAGTGTGCTGAAGACTGCTGGTAGTTTGCTGTCCAATGTCTACAGCACCTTCTAATGCTGCCAATTCAAAATGAGAGCCTGAAAATAGGCATGTACCTTTTTTCCCATGTCTTGGCTGTGGAGTTTGAACCCTTGTGGACTTGTGCTTGGCTGATCCTGGGGTCCTTTTACTTCTTGGTGTTGTGACCTGTTTCCTTTTCCTGCTGCTATCAGGAGTTGTGGCTACATGCTCATCAACATCAATTATCTTGTTCTCAGTTTTGTGAGATGTTCCAGCATGCAACACTTCCTGCTTTACTGTATTAAGCTTACCTATTTCCTGCACTAAACCTGTAGGAATGGTCTCTGTGCACTCGAGGCAGCATCCTTTTTCCATGAGCAAACTGAGGCAGCTAACGTGATAATGATGTCCACATTTCATCCGCAGGCTGAGGGTGTAATCATCCTGGAATGCAAGATCACAGGTGGAGCATCTCTCCTCATCTCCAATTGGCAATCAGAATGGTATTGAAGTGATGCTGACCAGCTGATCATTTCTCTTGGTCATCTCCCTCAGCCTGGTGATATTCTGTAAGTGCTGCTGGGCTTTTGCAAGGAGGGACTCGTTGTTGGCAATCTCAGCAGTTAGTGCAGCCACCTTTTCTACCATGGTTTGATCTATTGGCCCACCCCCCATTTCAAGTAGGGACTTCAGCATATACTCTGCCATATCTTTCTCCCTCTCCAAAGAATGAATCTCAGCAGAGACATCTGCATTAGGATCTGACAGTGCTTGAAGACGTGCAATATTGTCCTTTATGGTCTTCAACTTCCCCTCTGCCGCCGAGAAGAAGGTGCCCTTTGCCTGAGATTGTGCAGTCTGTTCCTTCTTTGACACTAGGTCACTCTGCTGCATTTTTAGGGCTTCCTGCATATCTTGGATCATGCTTTCCAGACAGGAAATATTTTTCCCATAGGGTGAGAATGCCGCTTTGGACACATTGCAAAGACTCTGAATGACAATCTCCTTCTAATTTTACAGAAGATTACCGGGCTGGCCTTTCTGCTATGCTTTCGTGTGTCTTTGTTCGCTTTGTGATTTTTTGGCTCACAGTGCTCAGGGGCGCTGGTGCCGGGTTCACTCTTGACCTTGCTCGAATGGGCTCGCTTTTGCCGCCATCGCCGCCCAATTAACCTTGAAATTTTTGGATCCCGCTTGGCCCTCCGGGCAGCTTGTTGAATGCAAATAAAAAGGAAACCGCCTTCCTTACTTCTCTATTCTTCAACCCTTCTGGGTATATCTTGCTCAACAGTTCAATTAGAGCTTCTTCATGCTCTGGCCTTACTTTGTCGATGGATGTCTTGTTGGGAATGACACCATTGGTGTCCCAAACCTCATTATACTCTGCTGCAGATATCACATCCATTCGAAATTGAGAGGGATGTACACCCTCGTTTGATAGACCCGCATAAGCATGGAAGTCCTCCTTAGTTTGGCAATCAGCCAGGTCCGGTCTTGGGGGCACGTTCCTTCTGGGCTGAAAGAAGCAAGAAAAACAAATTAATAGGGCACCGTAAGCCATCAAAATTGGCAGTGCATTTTGCTTACCCCGCAAGATGGCATCCATTGGAATTATCGGGCCGAGCCGGGCGGATTAACAACCTTCTTCACCATAGTGCGCTTTGAGTTTTGGAATACTAGAGTGAATGCGGAAATTCTCGAGCTTCTTCTCCGCGGGCTATTTGGCCGGAGTAGCAAAAGGTGGGAAGCACGGTTGCAAATTACAAATTCAAAATTCGCTACCCTTCGGGTCACATTCATTAGTTACGGTGGGCGGTAAGCAGGTTATGATTGGAACAGGTACGCCCTATGTGAAGTGACGGGCATAGAATAGGTTAGACTTCAATTGGTGAAGGGTGGAAAAAATAGTATGAAGGGTGCTGGTGCTGGGTGCTGGACCGCGTTTATTTGATACCCACCAGCATACTTTCACCCCACACCAATGCAGCGTTGGTGCATTTTAGAAGTGCAATGATATGGCTACAATTAAATGGCGACCGTATGATAACAATACAGGATGCATTCTCAACTCTGAGAGAAACTAATACTAATTTCCAAAAATATTAAAGAAAATAGTATATGTTAGAAAAAGGCTTGCCTTACGTTTAGCCTCTAATATGCCCTAATAGTTGACATTACCTTGAGAATTCAGCCACCCAATATCTCAGACACTGCCACCATACCATCTAAGGCAATAGACGATAATCTCTTTCCCATTTTGCCTGCAATTTCCTTATTGTAGACATATCATGTGTAGCCTGAAGATACAATAAAGACATTAAAGATGATAAATATGTAGCATAATAACAGGGGGTTTTCTTTGTGTTTTTGTACGCTTTTCACTAAGGTTTTCCTATGATTTCGTGATGTATTCAAATGGATGTACTAATGCGTACATCTAGAGTGCATCATTTCTGAGCCATTGATTTTAGCCTTTTTTTTTCCAATGGTCAACAACCAATGGCTCACAACAAAAGCCCTTTTTTTGTGCGTGTGGTGCATAATGGTCAACAACCAATGGCTCACAACAAAAGCCCTTTTTTGTGCGTGTGGTGCATAATAGTCAACAACCAATGGCTCACAACAAAAGCTCTCTTGTTGTGGGCTTGAAGGGCGCATGTAGTGCCGTTTACCCGTCGGCAACACATTTCTTGTCATAACTTTTGATCCAGAGCTCTGTTTGAGATGATTTTTATTGCGTTGGAAAGCTCTTTCCGAGATCTCTTTTATGGTGTATGATATGGATTATGTTTGGTTAAGTTATCTATGTTAAAACAGCAATTTCTCGGCTGGGTTTGGTAGGCTTTCACATCCTACCATTGATTAATAATGAGGATTGCGCTATTGGATATTGTTTTATGGCTCATTCCGAATGAAGCTTGCAAAAAATTACTATGCATTTTTAGATTTTGAGGCAGTTATTAAGCAAATTCCAAGGCTTTTAGATCCTTGTGCTAACAAGCAGAAAAGTTTCCCACTTTAGTTTCTCACCACAAGAATCCATGGAGGCCAAAGGCTGCTGTTAAATTCCAGTTCAAAAATGTTTGTGTATGGGTGTTGCAAACTTTATGACTTTCAAAATAATGGGATCAATCCGCTCTATCTTTATGGTAACTTTTACTTATGTTCTATTTGTTTTATTGTGATGAAATTCAAAAGCTACAGGTGATGAAAGCCTCAAATGAATTCTAGTTTTTTTCTGGTTTGAATTCTAAAATTTTTGTCACACCGGGGGGGGGGGACGTCCCTAAGGCCCTCAAGGGGCCAAAAAATTTTTTTTGCAACACAAACCATTAACATCCAACATATAAAAATTAAATCCCCCAACACATAACAACCAACACATAACTACCATTGACATTAATTAACACAACCATTGGGTCCAACACATTTAAATTAAAATCCCCCTTAAACCCCCTTTGGTTTGGGTGCATAGTATTTTGCGAATCTTGTTATACAGTATAGCAAATTATGTACTTGCATACCCCACAAACGAGGAACTTTACGTACGGTGTAGATTAAGGAATAAGGGGTGAATATGCCTATCCAACAGCTCTCGTTGCCCGGAGTCACCCCCCATGTGAATATGCACCATAATAACTAAATCTTACAGCAAGGAACTTTTCATGGTATAAACCAAAAATACTCAATCTCAAAGCCATAGACATTTTACAAAATAATAGATAAAACAAATGTTGCTAGCATATTTGCTTATAGCTTTTACAAAGGTTGGATAAAAAATTGGGCCAAAAATTACCATGCCCAGAAGAATGTTGAGAAAAATAAATATTTGCATGAGATTAAAAATGTTAGAATGCAGCTCCAAAATGACCCTCTAAATCTTGACCTCCATTTATTGGAAGGTAATTTGGAAAGTTCAATCAAATTGATAGAGGAATTGGAAGCTAAAGGTGCTGCTATCTCATGTAAGTTGAAATATCATGCCAATTTAGATAAGGACAAATCCAAATTCTTTTTTCAGGATGGCCAAAAACAAGCTTCTCAAGTCCAATATTTCCAAAATTATCTCTGATGACAATACCATTCTAGAAAATCACTCTGAGATCTCGAAGTTCTTTAATAGTGAATATTCTGATTTATTCTCTCAACAATATTATGACTCAAATACTACCAGCAAGGCCAATGTATTTTATGAAATGGTTCAGAATATTCCCAAAAGTCAGGATACAGCTGAGATTGAATCTATGAATGATAATTTATCCAATCCACCTAGTATTGAGGAAATTTTTAAAACTCTAACATCTCTAGCTAAAGGGAAAAGCCCTGGTCCTGATGGCTTCCCAACTGATTTTTACATACACTTTTGGGATATATTACATTGTGATTTCTCTATAATGATCCATGGTTTTTGGCTTTCTAATCATCTTCATCCTCCAATTTCTGCTGGTCTTATTTCCTTAATTCCAAAAAAGAGGACCCTTCAACATTCTCAGACTGGAGACCAATATCTCTGACCAACACTTCTTATAAGGTATGTGTTAAAATTATTGCCAATAGGGTCAAAGCTCATCTCCAAAATGCTACAAGTCCTTCTCAATCTGCTTTTCTCTCCAACAGGTATATTTTAGATAACTATATTGCTGCTGTTGAGGGGCTTCATTGGAATAAGCATACTGGCCAAAATTGTATTCTCTTGAAATTAGATTTTTCTAAAGCCTTTGATACAGTTCATTGGGATTTCATCAAGTTTGCCCTGAATTATCTTGGAATCGCAGAAAGTTCATTAAATTGATACATGGTCTGAATTCTAGATCTCAATCTACTGTACTGATTAATGACTCACTAGGCTCTTTTTTTCCTCTGGCCAGAGGAGTTAGACAAGGTTGTCCTCTTGCCCCATATATTTTTATTGCTGTCACTGAGATTCTCACTCGAGTTATCAATCACCAATAGAGTCTTGGAAATATAAAGGGTCCGATCTTGCCTGACAATACTTCAAATATGAATATTCTGCAGTATGCAGATGATACCTTCAGCTTCCTCCAAAATGATGCCTCATTAGGGCGGATTTGGGGTCTGAAAATGGCCTCCTATCAGCCATTCCACGTCATATTTCCGCTCCCTTTTTCCCATGCCACCTAGGATACCAAACTCTCATAATTACAGATTTGCTTGGAATATTCTTCCGGAATAAGGGGGATTGCACATTCATGGCGCCATATGTATTTAATTCTGTTGGTTGTCAGACGGACTGATGCAACACGTGGCGCTTCTAAAATGCCACTTGCATTATAGCATACCGGCAACTCATGACGGTGTCTCTTGGTAAGCGTGCGCGTCACCGCCTTCTACATTTCAAAAGTTGAATGTGTAGGTTGAAGCTTTGTATCAGATCAGACTTTCATTTCGAGGCGCTGCGGCTGCGCCTTAACCGATCTTCACTTCATCCTAATACAGGCTTCCCGCCCCCTACAATTCCAAATTTGAATTTGCTTAATGTATAAAAGCATGGATTGTAGGAGAATGGACTTTTCGATTTCCATATGCACGTTGCAAATTTCAAAAACGAAGTTAGTACGGACGTTCGGCTCACACGGGTTTAATTGTGTTGGGGCATAAAAATACCACACCTTGATTTCACGCCGCACGATCTACACAAGATGGAAGTTGCTTGTTGTCAAATTAAACTTAAACACAAGTGAGGTCGGAGACTTACGTGGTTTTGTCGAGGAGGGTTTGGAGTGTTTTTTTTTAAATCCCAATTATCGACATAGTGTGACGTAGCATCTTGGTATTAAATAGTATGTTAAATTCGAATTATATCGGTGTTCATGTTCTGGTTAAACTCAAATCATATAGGTTTAGGAATAAGGTTAAAAAAGGAAGATATTGGCTATTTAGGAATAAGGTTAAAAAAGGAAGATATTGGATATTTAGGTATAAGGTTAAAAAAGGAAGATATTAGATATGGCTCAAATTTCGAGATATGCACATAATGGCATGTAATGATGGTTGATAGGACTGGAATACTTAATCATTCCTACGATTTTCACGCCTAATCCAGCCTATATCTATTCCAGCCCTAGATTGGCCCATTCTCCCCCAATCTCCGCCCAATCTTTTGCTAGATCCTCCGCCCAATTTCTCTAGTCCATCGCCATGAAGAGATCAGCTGGAAGAGCCGGAGGTGTCCTCCAAGAGGCGCCTATTACGGCTGGAAGAGGTGTTCCCCTCCCAGATTCCCTCCGCTGCCCACGGTTCTTGCTCTGAATGCCTCTGATTCCTCTGATTCCTTTGACGAGGAATCAGAGAATGAGGAATCAGAGGAAATTTCGGAGCAGGAGTTCATCACAGGTGTTCTTGAAGGCTGGATAGGAGATTCTTCAGAAAATGAGTGGTCTACCGACGGAGAAGAAGCCGAAGATGATGAAGAAGATGAAGAAGTTGAAGACGAATCTGCTGACTTCGAGGAGCTCATGGCATTCTTTCTTTTCTTAAGCATTCAACTAACGGTTATTTCTTATTTTTTTTTTGCAGATGATGAAGCAGATGAATGAAATTTGTTAGGGCAGAGCACCTCTTATTTTTTTTTCCTTGTTCTTAGTCGAGCTTGCCTCCAGCTTCTTACCATATGACTGCAAGCCTCCGGGCTTTTTTGTTGTGAATAGTTGAAGCCTCCGGGCATTTAAATTTACAAAATGATGTAAAGCCATACGGCCATAAAAAATTTTGAATGTAAAAAGTTTTTGCTTCTAATTCCATTTGAATACCTAACTTTTTTTTTACTGTACATGTGTTATCACTCTTAAGTACATAAGTCATCATCCCTTTTCAAAGAGCATATTATTTTTCAAGGATCACACCAAGCTTAATAGTACATATGCAACAAAAATGGAACACACTAAATTCGTGATCGTGATCCACTTTCTTATTTGTTGTCAAATTAAAACTAAACACAAGTCCTTCATCAATAGTCTCCCATTTGCATATAAAATATCTATCATTCCAAGTTATATTATGTTTTATGAACTAAAATGGCCTCCTATCAACCATTCCACGCCATATTTCCGCCTTTTTTTTCCCGTCGATTTGCTTGGAATATTCTCCGGAATAAGGGGAATCGCATATCTATGGCGCCATATGTATTTAATTCTCTTGTTGTCGACAGATTGACTTAACACATGGCGCTTCTAAAAAGCCACTTGCATTATAGCATACCGGCAACTCATGACGGTGTCTCTTGGTTTGTCAGATACCAATCATGTCCATTCCCGCCTTCTACATTTCAAAATTTGAATGTGTAGGTTGAAGCTTTGTATTAGACTTTCGTTTCGAGGCGCTGCGATTGCGCCTTAAAAGTTCGTAACCGGGATCTTTACTTCATCCCAATACAGGCTTCCCGCCCCCCTACAATTGGAATTTTTGAATTTGCTTTTTGTATAAAAGCATGGATTGTAGGAGAATGGACTTTTCCATATGCACGTTGTAAATTTCAAAAACGAGGTTAGTACGGATCGAAGTCTCAAACGTTTAATTAATTTGGGGCATACAAATTGTACACATTCATTTCGCGCCGTGCGATCCACGCGGTATGGAAGCTCCAAATGATGTGTGGATAAGGATCCAACTGACTCAGGAATATGCTCCAGTCTTCAATCGCAAAAAAAGAGGTCTAAAAAATAAGAACTTAGACCTCGACATGTTGCGCTGCTTTGTGTGCTCAAAAGTATCGACATCCGGGCGGATGGCGGTTTATATCCATTGGATCCGTTGAGTGGCAGTGAAACCGCCATTTCGGGACGTTTCAAGTTTAGTCCGATTTTGTGGTGACGGTAACTCCGGCCTCTTGGGATATTGTGAGAGATTGAGAGGATGAAGGCATTCGAATCGAATGATTCCTTGAGATGAGCCGCTTCCGATTGTCACAAGAGAATTATAACTTAAACCAGCAGCTTTTTTTCTCTCGCTTCATTACTCCACCGTGATGAAGGAAAGGAATGACGGCTTGGGAGGGAACTTCTTTGAGATCTGAAGTGGAGAAGTCCAAATTGGTGATAGGGCAGCTGCAAGAAAAGATCCAAGAGCTCAAAGAGCAAACTTTGGGCTTCAATGTAGGTTAAAGAATTTGAAGAAAACACCCTTTGGCTTGAGAAAGGAAGAAGCATTATCGACCGATAGAGGAACGAAGTTTGGATCAGGTGCATTCAGGACAGTGGTCCGCGGCCACAAGGTCCGGATTTACAACACTAGCAAAGGCCGGTTAAGATCCGGGGAAACTAGAAGCAATCTTGGTTACGTGAGTGAAGAACCTAGCGGCGATTTAGCAGGGAGATAGTGGACATGATTTGTCAGCCCTACAACTCTCCTCTCTCAAGAAGATGGTATTGGAAATGGTACTAGGGGAGATCTACAAGAAGTTAGAAGCTTACGTGATGTATGCAGGACTGTTTGTGATGATGTAGGCATCGAGGGTTTGGTTACCGTTCTCTATTCAAGCCATTCCCACGGCGTTGAAAAGAATGGGCACAAAAAAGTATTCGCCCACGTCCACAAATTGTCGAGAATACAAGGGTTACTAGGACAAAGATGGTGTATGCCATATTAGGAGAGATGCACCACGTTGAATGTCTTTGGTCCCGCCATAGCCATAAAAGATAAGAATGGCAAGGATTGTTGTGATATAGTTGGAATGAATGAACATAATAATCTTTGGGTTGACCTCGTTACTCTCTTACAATTCCTTGTCAAATATTATGACTTAACAATTTGCAGAAACTAATGGTGAGATTGAAGTTTGCATAAAATTGGATGAAATGGAACCCACCAAGTTTGAGAAGTATGAGAGGGTATCCGTTGTCATCATGAATAGAGCAATTGAGAATGCAATTGCACATGCTAAATCAAAGAGCAACAAGAATAACAAAAAGATGTAGAGGTGACTCGGACGAGGAGAAGAAGCGCGGCGGAAAATGGTTCTCATGTCAATCGAAGATGACACACGGTGGTTAGGTCTCTTTAAAGTTCAGAAAGAAACCCACGAGGTTTTGAAATGGGTGTTCAATCAAACTGACATCCCGAGTCTAATATCTAGATTCGAGGGAGGGGAAAAATTGCAAGTAGATCACTATGGATCTTACAAAGTAATTTTTCACTTGGCGTCTGATTTAAAAACTGAGAAAGCAATGTACAACATAAGTGGAGGAGGACAAGGAACATGCAAAAGTTGTCTGTACTGCAATCATGCAAGGAAGTCAAGTACTGGGAAGACTGTTTCAACCTTGTCCCTTAACCAAGCAAATGCTCCTAATAGAGGAGAAGAAGATCCCAAGTTCCATGGCATTTTCCCCATTCCATTAGAGAGGGTTCATATCTGCACTTTGCACGGCTTTGTGAGAATCATCGACAAGATGATATTTTTGAGTTGCAGATTCGTGTGGAACATTTCAGACAAGAAGAGAAGAGAGGAAGGAATTGTAGAGTTGAACATGTTCTATCGTAGCGTGGTTTGCATGGTGGCAATGTAAGATTAGAGCTCGATGAGAAACGGGCAGGAAGAACAAGTGTGCCTCGTAAGGTGTCAATTGGAGGGATGAAAGCTCGACGCTTCATAAAGAATCATAGAGAGGCTCTGAATGGAAACCAGATGGGAGAAAAGGTCTATGAATTTGGAAAATTGCTGGTTGATGCGGAGCAGGACCGCACAGATGGCGTTCGTTCGGCATTGAGGAAAAAAAAAGCATGGGATGCATTGTCTGAATTGTTCCCATACATTCAGAGAATGGACCTCACAAGAGAAGATGCAGAAATGTTCGTGCAAGCGAATAACAAATTTATTAAAGCTTTCATAGACGCATGGGGAGAGAGTGAAGTCACGCACTACTTGCACATCTTTTGGGCTCATGCACCTTGGGTTTTTAGGAAGTATGGAAGCCTAGCAGTGTGGAGTGCACAAGGCATGGAGAAGTCGCATAAACAAGCTAAAATAGCCTTTCATCGTAACACTCAAAGAGGGGTGGAAATGTGGGAACCAACCCTCTAAGACAGGATGATGAGTGGTTTTATAGAAGGGCGATGGCTAAATACGACAAGAAGGTCGCTTTAAGGAGCAACCCAGAAGTCGTAAACACCATTGGCATAATGCTGAAGAGAAAACGGAAAGTTGCTTTGGCAAAATTCTAGGCCCCACTAGCATCGCAACAAAGGAGATCTAAGAGACAAAGAATCGGTAAAGTATACTTGTAATGTGTAGCATGTTCACACGGCCTGGGAAGTACTTGCCTCCAACCTTGTTTGCACAACTGTAGCCAGCGTCGTGTGATCTTATTTGTATCATACGGCCGCGAGCGATGGAGTTCGCTATTGCTTGCATTTATGTGGCTTCAGCGTCGTGTGAAGCTTTACAAGATAATAATAAAAAGGGTTACTTTTGATTAAAGTTGTGAAAGATGTTACATTGAAAAACAAAATACAACGACTCATTGTTGCTCCGGTCGCGAGCTCTTCTTCATTATCTTCCATCATCATCATCAGCTCCGTCCCCTCGTCTTCGCTCTTCATCTCTTCCCCTCAAGCGAGCAATCACCCTATCCAAACGTTCCTCCAATCTGTCCACCATCTCTTTGTACATGTCCCGCTCTCGTCCCAATAGCACAACGTGTTCTTTTTCACTGAATTAGCATCCTCGTTGCCGCCATAACCACCTCGGTCGCAGTTGTTGGGGCATGTCATCCGTCCAACCTTCTATTCAACCGCCGATTTGCCTCTCCGGCTCAATAAGCATGAGAAGGTTGAATTCATTCTCTTCTTCTTTCTGCTGAATTGTAACGGCGTTTTTCCTTTAGAAGATCATCTTGCTCCTTCAACCTCTTCATTAGAACACCCAACACTATGTCGAGGAAGGGGAGTTCTATCCTCTTGCTTTTCCATTATCACGGTTGAGGATGTGGAGGCCATAGATGACAAATGGGAGGGACGTTAAGATTATAGAAGTGAGGAGCAAAGACTCTAACCGGCGGAAGGAGCACATGCAAGGACCTCAATTTATACATATTAGCGCTTGAACATATTAAACACACCACGGGGTCGCGTGTTGAGGGGATTCGCGGGTTGTCCGCTAGAACACATTAATGGTACCGTCATTTGGAACACATTAATAACTATTCTAACTACATCAGATATCACACCACGCTGAAATCAAGACATCGAGCTTTAAAACCCTATGAAGGGTTTCGTCGCGGTGATCTCGTCTTTGTCATTCTCTCTACCACGGATATTGAAAATTAAAAATAGGAAACGTAATATTCGGGTACATTTGTCAAAAACTTTTCCCATTGAAAAATAAAACCAATTACAAACATTAAAAAACGGGCCCCTCTAGGAGGAGCCCGATGCCTATGATCGCCGGGCAAGCTCTTCCGGAGGGCAGTGATAATTTTTTCTCAAGCCCTCCAACATGATTGCTCGCGCCCGAACCCACGTTCTCATATTCCGCAACCTTATCTTCCCGCTCATCGAAGTTGGGCTCGGGCAGCCCTCCCGCCGACAGGCCCTAAGCCTCTCTTGGAGGTTATATCTCGCGGGCGCGCATTCGCGGTCTAAGGCAGCCCGATTGCCATCAAGACTAAAATCACCTCCCCAGAGAAGGCGGCCTTTTCCTCCGCCCGCAAAACCAGCTTGGCGGCGTCTTCATCATTCATTTTTCTTTTAGAAGCGGATCCGTTCCTCCGCTCGTAGCGAATGTTCTCAATTTCCTTGACCAAAACTTGAGACAAGATCTCAAAGCACAGGATGGAACCGGAGCTGGAGGCCATTGAAAGTGATGGGAGAACAGAGGATGGTCGAGGGCGGATGTGGTAGAACAGAAGATGGCGGATAGGAGAAGACAAAGGCCTCCGACGCTTTATATAGAAACTAGAGATACGTTGGAATCTACGGTTGCGACTCACCCATAAAGTTGTGTAATAATCCCACGAGGCTAAATTATAGCATTCAATTAGGCAACGGTAGCCTATGTTCGTGATCATGGGATCCGTCATATCCTAGCCGCATCGTGATGCGGGCCGCATAAAAGAAAGATGTTATTGTGGCAGCCAAGATGCCACGCCCTTGGCATGACGTTGTCATCCACAAGCCACGTGATGTGAATAGATTTTGTCATCCACATGCAAATTCGCGATTTACCCGCAAGTTATATCACATAATCTAGCTAGATATTTGTGTTACATACACTTTTCCATTAATAAATTATGAATTTATACATACAACAATCCAGGTGTATCGCTGTGGAGATCATAATGACGCTTGAAATCCATTGATTGCTACCTAATTGCAAGAATGGCATTTCGCCGCGGTGATCTTTTTAATAAAACAAAACAAGAGAACGTGATAGAAGCAAGAAATAGAGCAAATTTTTCTTTGAAACAAAAATATATATACAATGGCTACGATCTTCATGATCCCGTGAGTCGAAGCCGTAAAAGCTGGGCGTTCTCATCCTCCGCAGCCGAAGCTTCTTCTCCATATCTTCTAGCCAAGGAATGTTGTGTGCGTTAAAATCGCTTCGACCCTATACGGCTATTGGCCTCTCGGTGACTGGTTAATGTTGCCGCGAAGCTCAAGGTCTCGCCATGCAAAGCAGCCCCTAGTGAATTTAACCTGTCAACCGCCTCCATCTTCGGGCGACACGTAGGTTTTTTGCCGTGAACCTCCTTGAATCTCTTTTCATCACCACGCAAGAAGGGTGATGTCCCTCACCTGGGCGATTGGGCTGCCTATCGGAGGAGGATGAAGATGCCATGGGAGGAGAAGGCATGGAAGGCGAAGGCTAAGGGGAGAAGATGAGCGTAAGAAGGCTAAGGCGAAGAGGATCAGGAGGTCGAAGGCAAGATAGAAAGTCTTCTATTTATAACATGGATTTCGTGAGAAGTTTGAGTCACACGACGCCGAAGGATGCCGCGGGTCGAAAAATCGACCGCTATTTCTGGGCCGCGGTGAGGAAAAAGGACCGTTACTTCTTCTAACGTCTTTTCTTCCAGAAAGCTCGTGTGATAATTTTATTGATAATTTCGGTGATACAATTTATACATAAGTAATTTTACTCGATACATAACTAAAGATAGAACTTCTCATTGAAGCAAAATAGAATCCGGCATGGAGATCACACGACGCCAAATCCATTGATTGCTACCTAATTGCAAGCAAGGCATTTCGGCCGCGGTGATATTTTAATAAAAAATGTAACATACATTGGAACAACAGGATAGATAGAAGCAAAAATAGAGAAAACTTTTCTTTGAAGCAAAAAATAGATAGATACAACGGCTAGGGATCTTCATGATCCTCTAGCTGATTTTCATGTCCTGCAGCTGAAGCCGTAAGGCTGCGTTCTCATCCTCCGCAGCTCGGAGCTTCTTCTCCATATCTTCTAAGGCCTGCGAAATCATGTGAGCAGGTTTCAACCGTTCGCCCCTCGGCCTCCCGCCGCCTCTTGGTACATGGCTTAATGTTTCCACGAGCTCAACGTCTCGCTTCGGCGCCAGCCCTCGTGAAGGCTAATCTGTCGACCACCTCATTGTTCTCGACGATTTGCGGTTGTTTTCATCATGGATCTCCTTGAATCTCTTCATCACCACCGCAAGGGTGATGTCCACTCGCAGCCTGGGGGTGGGGAGTGCTATCTTGGCGTGGTCGCTAGAGGAAGATGATGATGCCATCGAGCGGAAGGTGGAAGGCGGAAGCCGGAAGTAGAAGATAAGCGTAAGCGGAAGGCGATCGGAGGTCGGCGTGGACATGGGTCTTCTATTTATAACATGAGTCACACGAGCGGAATAAATAAATTAATTGTGTTTTTCCAATAATATTTCATTTCTTCGAGATAGATATCACACGACGCGAAAACCTAGATATGACAGAAAATCAGACTGATGTATTTCGCGTGATGTGAATAAATACAAATAAAATAATTTTTATTAGGAATTTCGGAAGGACAATCCGTACATAAATAATTTTACCGATACAAGTTGGAAAACATATAACTTCCAATTTCTCAAGCTTCGTCGTCAATTTCATGCTCTTTCAATCCCTGCCAGACCTGATCCAACAAGGCAATGACTTCCATGTTATCGACCCCCCTTCCAACCTTGGGTGAGTCAAGCCGAAAGCCTAAAAAATTTAACATATTGCTCGCCCCATGACCGGCTTGGTCGTCAAAATATTGTAACATCTACATCCGGAATTGCTATCACCCTTTCGGTGTTTGATGCCAATTGGGAATGGTTCCCTAACATGCATAATGCACGGAGGTAATAGACAAACTCGCACCCTTTGGACTGAAAGTTCTTCTGCTGAAGACGATTATCTCCCCATTAACTAATCTTGAGATATATCTTAACAATGTAGAGTCCTTCAATCTTTCCTGCCCCCCAAATTGCATGTCGGCAAGAAAAATCATCTACTTCCCACAAATAAGAACCCTCAAGATTATCTTCTTCACATTTATCCTCATCTACTGGGCTTATGTCGCCGCGATTGATCAAGGGCCTCGCCAAACTGTGAGATCCTGCTGGCAGCTTTACTTGCGGAGACGCTGGAATTCTTCTTCCGTTGGTAGATTCGCCTCATCTTGAGCAACCCGAGACTCCAGCCTCTCATATGCTTCTTTAAGCTTTATAGCATTGCCGGTATAATTAGATACTTCAAACATCTCTTTGTCCAAATCCTCTTCAAAAATCTAGGCCTAAGTTTACCCATTCGCCAAGGTAATCTTGATAAGCTCGTCTTCCCTAGCACACATTAAGTAACATAGGCGGGTTCCTCAAGATATCACTTAGCAATAAGTATTCTTTGCCTTCCACTAAAATTGGCGTTATGTCGCACAACTTCTTTTCATCCTCATCCCCATCCTCATCACCTTCAGAATCATCTCCCTCCTCCTGGTTCACCCAAGGCGGTCAAGGCCGAAGCTAAAACTCCTACATTCTTGCTCTTCTTCTTGTAGATCTATCTCCATTTCTACGTCATAGTCATAAGATCATCACACATAACTCCACCCCCCTTGGCTTAAAGATTTCATTGTTTCAGTGTATTCTTGGTTTGGCCGAGCAGCTGAATGCAATAACTAGCAAATGCAAACGGCAAAGAGAAATAAGATACCTTCTTAAGCACAAGGACGCAGGGGTGAGGAGCCCGCTATGCTAAAGCATTCTTGAAAAACATCTTCCCCTGTTTGCAAATGGGGAAGCCGCCTCCTCTAGAGCTGGTTTTGGAATCCACGAGCCGGACATCCGCAAAGGACGGCTTGGCCGAGACCAAGCGGTCCAGGTGAAAGCTAAAGCAACCTCGCGATAGCATCCAAGCTCGCCATCGCTTTTGCCATGATGTCCAACTCCTTGCAATAGAACGGATAAATCGCACGGCCGCAGAACTTCCTCGTTGTCATGAGGGGGATGCATACCATTCCGTGAACTTCACATAACAATCCATGGCGAAGCAAACGGCCTAAAAAACAAGAAGATGTTTAGGAGCCGGGGTAAGGGCCCGTCACTTTTGAACTCAAGTAGCCGTTGTCGACATGAAAGGGGACACGTACCGTTGTGGGGAGATTTCTCCGTACATTTTAGGGTTAGGGTTAGGGTTAGGGTTGGATCACACGACGCCAAGACTACTATGTGCAACAAAAAGCACAATGCTTGCTGCTGGCGTCGGTGATCCTCACGATAACATTAAAAAAAAAAAATGCAAAGTGCTAAGCTAGGCTTCTAAGAAAGAAATGGACTAAGAGATTGCTTATAAAGCCATTGCATTAAGAAATATTATACATATGAAAAAACACAAAGGCACTTTCGGCCTTTTTTCAGGGGGTCTTTTTCTTCTTGTTGTATTCAGCCATAAAATTTTGACCATAGTACTCGGGATCCCTTATGCGTAAGATTTAGGCGCATGTCCTTGGGCATGACAAGTCACCCGCTTGGCATGTATTGCTGCAAGTCTGCGAGTCCTCGAACAGACCGACACCAACCGCGCCCGAAGCCATTTGAAGAGCATTTAAGGCGGTTGTTTGATGCATCAGAATGGTATGATGTATGCGCACCACACTCTTGCAGAATCTCTCTCACGAGCTGGCAAATGGGAGGCAGCGGAATGACCATCTCGGTGCTCTTCCGATGCCCTTCTTAATCTGTGGCATCTTTTAATACCTGGGCTTCGTCTTCCGCTTAGGCCTCTACCCTCACCCACCCGGCATTTGGAGCACATTTGCTCGGCCGACTCTTCCGGCCGCCTCTCCCCACCCCGACATCTGCAGGCTGTTCCTCGGCCGACTCTTCCGGGCCGAATCTCCTCACATTCTAATTCGCCTTCCCTTTCTCGGGGCGTTGGGCCTCCTCCTCTCGATTTGAAGGTCACGGCACCTCCACGGGGAGGGAACAGGGAGCGAGGAAAAGAGCAAGAAGAGGCTGACTGCCCAATAATTAATCCGGCATCATATTATTCGCGGTCTCTCACATTTTCATCCTCGTCTCGAACGAGTGCACCTCCCTACTTACTCCCGGTTTGCTTCTCCCTTTGGTTCATCATCGCGGATTTCTTTTCCGGGTCTTCTGTTAGGCATGGTCGGAGGAGGAGAATCTCTATCAGAGACTTCAGAGTCAGATGAAGAAGGCGGACTAATGTAATCACCTGGCCTTACACCACCTGGATGGATCCTTGCAGTTTGCTTAGTTCTTGCCATGGCTTCTCAGCGGATGACGCTTTTATACTACTAACACCGACAAAATAGACAACTGGCGGGGAGATAAATAGTAAAAAACAGAAGTTAAAGTAAAATGTGATGGTAACGTTTTTAAATAATTGTACGGAACCCTAAAAAAATATCGGACAAAATACGGAACCCTAAAAAAACATCAGACAAAAACACAAATAAAAAACCGAGATTCAAAGCGCTAGCCGATAGACAATTTCTTGTTGATCGCGAACTCACTAAACTTTACATTTCCCTCTTGCCTGTAACCAACCCTAATGCCATCAATAAAATAATGGAAGTCGTCAGCAATTTCCTCCGTCTCCATTAGCACTCTTAGCTCGATAATGGCCATTAAACTTCCATGGTGGCCGTGATAAATGACTTCCTCCCCTCTCCATACTCGAATATCCACCGCGACGGAGTGTCTATTATGGTCCTCAAACGGCTCCCAAAAGTTGTGCGACCTCTCTTTTTTCGTTTCCTTCGTTCTAGTTGACAATTAACGATAAATATTGTTTTGGAAGAAAGTATCCGAACTTAAAGGAGGACTTAACTACGCGGACCTCTGTTAGTTGACCGGATGATTCGTGGAATCGAACATCCCAGGTCGGAACCAAAAATAAGCCATCCACAAAATCGGCAGGGGGGAGAAAGCACGTATATGTCTTCTGAGCTTTTCGAACTTCCTGCGCCATCTGGAATATGTTAGCAAATACCTCAAACGGTGTGAAGATTTTGAAACTCATCCTCACGCCTCCGTTTTCAGACATTCCCGCTTGCACCTCGTCAGCCATGCATTTCTTCATTGCAATTACATTGTTCTCATTAGTCTGTGGCTTACAAAGTTCACTTAAAGGGGCAATTCAACCGGCCTCAAGCTCGGTTTCCTGACCTTTACGTTATAATCATGTCTGTAAAACCAGATGCCTATACCCCGCAAGGTCACGGCATCCATACCTTGGAAAAGGACAATTCCGATGTCTATGTGATACACGACAAGTACACTACTAATACTTTTCCCGGAATGACATCCACGACGTCTGATAAACATAAACCTGCACAATAAATTTGTTTGTAAACACGTGTCAACGAAAGAAATGAAAAGATAAGAAGATCACACGACGCGAAACTATCTCTCTACGCCTTGATTAAGTAGGCGACAGCTAGCGGCGTCGTGTGATCCGTTTAAGGTGGTTACCATTTGGCGGGCAATTTTGGGAAGTTTGTTTTTGGTGGAGATTAGCTCTTTGGCCATATCAGAAGGGGTATATGCATGTCGTATTGTTATACTTTCCACTTTCCGGCCGCTAGAATTCAACTTGAACTCTTTTATCCTACCTATCCAATGTGTCCGCACGTCTGACGCCTTTGTCGCTTAACTCTATGCTCGCCCCTCGTTGATGGCAGCATACTCACCTGAACCTATTGAGACAAAACCTCCCACTTCTTGACCTTGGGAGTTTTGTAGAATGGGGCAAGAACACGTAAATTACGGGAGACATGGATTGCGGGATGAGGAGTGAAGGCGGAGAGGATATAACGAGAGTGGAGTGACAAGCATTGAAGTTTGGCGCCAAAATTTGACAAGGGAGTTGGTGACGCTAACAAAGATGGCCGGTCAAAGTCACCATTATTTTGGAAGCGTGACGACTCCCAAAAAATACGGGCCATTAAAATGGTTGCAATAAAAGCGCAGGCATCCCCTATGAAAATACGCCATGTGGATGCCAAGTAAGCCTGCTCATCCTTCTACCTGCCAAGTAATACTGACTTTCGTAAAAAAGGCGCAAACCTGATTGGTCCTGGCGAATCTGACGTGGAAATCTTTAGCCCAAGATAAGGGCCATTTTCAGACCCCAAATCCGCCCTAATGCAAATATTTCTGCTTATCTAGATACTATCAAGGCTTTCAGTGCAGCATCTGGCATATCCCTAAACCTTAATAAATGCAGTATTATTGGAGAGACAGATCAACAAGCCATTTGTGGAATTAGTTGCATAAATTCCTCTCAAGCTTCTAAGCTTCTGGGGTTACCACTGTCTTTGGACAATAATATTAAGGGCTTATGGAATCCTATCATTTCCAATATAAAAAGGAAATTGAATTATTATGGCAACTGTCTTTCCATGGCAGGTAGAATCATAATTGCCAATAGTGTTATTGCAAGCTCTCACATTTATTTCTCTTCTGCTCTGCTTGCTCACAAATCAATCTATCTGCAGCTAGAGAATATTGTCAGAAACTTCATATGGGGCAAAAATCATCTTATTAACTGGAACTACCTAACTAAGCCGAAATCTAAAGGTGGTATTGGTTGTAAAAATCTTTTCCTTCAGGGCTCAGCCTTAGTTGGCAAATATATATGGAAAGCTCATTTCCAAAAAAAGAATCCAGCTACTGTATTTATTAAATACTGGTTGAAAAAATGCAAATTTAAAGGCCACCTAACAATTGAGCATTCTTTGCCTTCTTCTGCCTTTTTCTCAATCCAACCTGCATCTGACATTTCACCAATTATGAGGAATATGATCATTGCTTGGAATAAAATTTCTGGTTGCTATGAACATCAGGGAGTTAATAATTTTAACTCTTATACATCAATTTTCTGGAATCCCACTCTCTCAAATTCTAGAAGCACTCCCCTTGCATTCAAGCATCCCAGGGTTTACAGGAAATGGAAAAATGCTGGAAATACTATTGGGGATTTACAAATGGACAACAGATGGATCACATGGACAGCTCTTAAGAGGAAATTGAATGGTACTCTATCTGATAAAAAGCTCTTCAATTACATAAAAGCCTCTTTATCAAATTCTGATCTCGGAACTAATGCCTTGCTTATGGACTGGATTTGTAAGGGTAAGCCTAAATATAAGGTCTCCATAGTATACAGTCTGCTAGCAAACAATGATAAGCCTTCTAAAGCTAAACATTACTTGAATATCAATGATGAGTTGGACTCTAAACTCTGCAAGAATAGTTGGCTTTCATTCTGTACCCCTAAAATTTCTTTCTTCATTTGGTTAATGGCAAATAAAAGCCTTCCTAATTTGGAATCTACTACCAAGCTTTATAATCCTAGCAGACTAAAAAATGGCCTGGCCCCAATTTCCTCAATGTGTGCTTTATGTCAAGATTCAGCTGAGTCAATGACTCACATTTTCCACTATAGGAAATTAAATGGCTTATGGAATTGGTGTGAAGATAAATTCAATGTTAAAAAAGCTAATTCCTTCATTGATTATTTTCTAACCAATGATGCTTTTTATAACACTATTCTTTTCATTATTCTATGGAATATTTGGAAGCATAGGAACAGATGTCTACATGGGAATAGCCTTCAAACTTTCCACTTGCAAAAATAGCAAATGATTTAGGTGCCTCTTCAAATATCAATGTACAACTCAAGAATTTATAAGCTTTACTTGTGCTAAATAAGTATTGTGTTTCCACACCAATGCAGCCTTGGTGCATTTTAGAAGTGCAATGGTATGGCTACAATTAAATGGCGACTGTATGATAACAATAGAATGATGTGACAAGATGCATTCTCAACTCTGCGAGAAACTAATACTAATTTCCAAAAATATTAAAGAAAATAGTATATGTTAGAAAAAGGCTTGCCTTACGTTTAGCCTCTAATATGCCCTAATAGTTGACATTACCTTGAGAATTCAGCCATCCAATATCTCAGACGCTGCCACCATACCATCTAAGGCAATAGACGATAATCTCTTTCCCATTTTGCCTGCAATTTCCTTATTGTAGACATATCATGTGTAGCCTGAAGATACAATAAAGACATTAAAGATGATAATTACTAAATCTTACAGCAAGGAACTTTTCATGGTATAAACCAAAAATACTCAATCTCAAAGCCATAGACATTTTACAAAATAATAGATAAAACGAATGTTGCTAGCATATTTGCATATAGCTTTTACAAAATTATAAATCTGAGGTAATAACTACCTGTATAGAGAGTCTTGTCACAAGGTCACTGGCAGTAACATCAACCACAAATGCACTTGAATATTCATCCCGATCAAAAAAGTCAGCACTAGATATGGATGATGAATTATGTTCGAGCAAACAGACCATCTCATTCAGGTTCCACAAAGGCATATTTAAACATTTTACTAGAAGCAAAAAAAGAATAGATCTCATACCACAAACTTCTAAAGATAAACTTGGTTTTCAGCATCACTTGGTTTATTCTCATTGAAGAATTGTGAAGATGAAATAAATTTTGGTGCCTCGGTGCTCTCTTCAATCCTAACCATGTAGGCTTCAGAAAGTAAACCAAAAAATAAAATAAAATAAAAAAAATACGAAGTGCTTCAAATAAAACAAGGTGAGAACCATGATGCATTCTAAAATTATTCCATCCCTCAAAGTTTTCAAGACAAAGTGAAAAATGCATTTTCCATGATGCATTCTAAACTTATTCTATTTCCTCATAATTTAAAGGATGTGTGCCTCCAAATACAATCTATTACCTTGGAGTTGTTCGATGGTAATTTTCAAGAAGTATTAGCGAATGATGAGAAGAAGTCACCACTGTTTGATGGTGCAGATGTGTGTTCTGTAGCACCATTTGTGCTATGTGTAGTATCTTCATCACTGTATGTGAAGCAGTGATGTCTGTGAGCAATTTGTACTGCAGTTACTGGAGCAAAACCAATTATAACTACCACTTCAACAGGCTTCTGATCGTATAAATTCTCCGTTGGCAGTAGAACTAAAATATGTTAACCTTAAAGTCTCAAAAGCATAAGTTGGTAAAAAGTAAGGTGGCCATTAGTTGGCATGTTCAAAGCTATTTATAAGTAGTATGTACCTTCGCAGTAAGCTTTTTTACCCCTAGGCCACTAGCTTTTGCAGAAGGTTTTTTTTTTTTTTTTTTTTACGAAGGATAGGAGTATTATATATTAAATATAGTTAAATATATACAATAGTGGTGCCCCTAAGGGCTTGAGCACAAATGCTCCCGTTTTGGCCAAGACCCTATGCTGAAGACTCGAGACTAGACCCTTTTAGTCCCCTTTTAGTCCCCTTGTGCCCATGAACATTTGAAGTACATATAAAACCCCTGAATTGAGCCAAGTCTATCCATGGCTTTGTCGTACTTGATTCCATACTTCCTCCTATGTGAAATCGCCATCAGTGCTACTGCATGGTTGAAGAAGTTCTTGATTTTGCTAACCGATGGTTCATGCCCCCTAGAGCTACTGTGCATCTGTGCTTCCACACTGCCCATAATGCTATACAAATCATTGTGTAGCCTAGAGTATCAGACCGTGTTCTTACTATGTTGGGCCACTGTTATCTACCTGGAGTAATGGAGCGACCCAATGCCAGAATTCCCATATTCGAGGGCAAAAAAACAGATGCTCTGTGTTCTCATGGTTGCCACATTGCATCGGGCAATCCATATTATCTGTAATCTTTCTTCTGTGAAGCCATGTCTTAGTGGCCACGCCATTCCTCCAACTCAACCAGATGAAAAATTGGATCTTCCTTGGGCAGTACGAGGTCCAGCACTTTTTCAAGTGGGTTGCTAGCTCTTGGCTGGATATGTTGATTCCACTTGGGCAGGCAGCTCATCGCCTGCTAGCAACGTATATGCTTCCCTAACCTTGAAAATTGGCTTATCATTGAGAAGCCATCTCTCTTCCTCTCCTTCATTGCCAGAAATCATATCGACCTTCTTCATTATTTTTTTATAGACTGCTCTGTCTGAGTTACTGCCGGATATCCTTCTCTTAAGTCTGGTCCATGACCCCCATTTGTCTGTGTCCCAGATGTCCTTTAGCTTTACAATTCCTGCTGCCTCCCATTTTCTGCAGATCCGTGGGTGCATGAGAGCCAAGGGATAATCTTCCTGTGGGCTGACCATTGGACTCCAGAATATATGCAAGTTTCTTGCTTGCCATGGAGCTTGGGCTGGCCTGAAGCATTCCTTCACTACTTTCCAAGCATCTAGAATTCTGCGCATAACCTTAGACATACCGATGGCTGATTTGAAGTCCAAGAAGCAAGCTGATTTGCATGATAGGTGCAAGGAAGGCTTAGATTCTGGGCTTGCCTTACTGAGCCAATGCCTGATAAAGGCAGACCCAAAGGATGGGTCACCATTGATGGCATTCCATACTAACTTGCTAATCAAAACTTGTGAGTGCACGAACAAGTCTTTGCCCCCCAGACCCCCTGTTGATCTAGGCTTGCAGACTTCCGCCCAAGCAACTTTTGGGGCCCCCTGCCAAACAAAGCTTCTGATAAATTGTTGCATTCTCTGGTAGATATACTTGGGAGCTAGCAGAATGGACGAAACATACACCAATGAGCTGCTAAGAACCGAATTTGCTACTGTTACCCTTCCTGCAATTAACAAACCCTTGCTTGACCAAATGTTAATTTTCCTTTTGAGTTTATCCAAGGTTCCAGCCCAAGCACCTGGAGGCTGATCGCCCATAGCCAGTGGCAGCCCCAACAACTTGGTGATTCCTTCCTTTTTGACAACCTGCAGTCCTAAGTTAGTGATCCCATCTGGTGGAGCCTCCTCGTGTGGCCATAAGATCAAACATTAGTCATATTCAGGGAGACTCCTGTGGTTGCGCTGAAAGTTTTTATAGCCTTGAAGCAATTGGATACACTGTCATCATCTGTCCTTAAAAACATGAATGTGTCATCTGCGAATTGTTGTATGCTTAGCTGACCCATGTCTTGCTCAGGAAGTTGAATTCCGTTTATATTTCCTAGTTGCACCTCAGAGAGAATTAGCTGCGTTAGAACATTAGCCATTATGATAAAGATGTACGGGGACAGTGGACAGCCCTGCCTTACTCCCTTTTTTATTGCAAATAGTTGTGTTGGACTTCCGTTCACTAGTATGGAAGCTGAGGCAGCTGTGTTCAGTCCCATTACTACCTCCACAAACTTGCCTGCAAAGCCTAGCTTATTCATTATTCTTATTATAGCATCCCAACGAATCGTGTCAAATGCGCGCTTGAAATCTAGCTTCAGCATGATGCACTTCTGCTTCTTCTGTTCTGCCCAGTGTAATCCTTCGCATGCAGCCAAATAATTGGCAAGGATGTTCCTTCCAGGAAGAAAAGCTGACTGTTCCGGCCTTATAATCCTCGTAAGTATAGGTTTCAGTCTGTTAGCTAGTAATTTAGCCATCAATTTGTATGTGGTGTTGGTCAAAGCTATTGGTCTCCATTCCTCAATGCTTTCTGGCTTGTCAATCTTGGGTATAAGAGCTATGAAGCCATTGGACAAAGCAGGGTGCAAGCTACCAAATTTCCAAGCGCCCTGGAGGACCAATGTGAGGTCGTCCCCTAATTCTGGCCAGAATTCCAAAAAAAACTCTACTGGAAATCCATCCGGTCCTGGAGATTTCCCCTGCGCCATACCTTTTAGAGTGTTGTATACTTCTGGTTTGGTTATGGGCTTGCACAGTCCAGCATTTTCGTCTGAGCTGATCATCTTTTGCACAACCGCCATGCATGAATCCATTGCATTCTCATAATCCCCTGGCAAGACATCCTCAGCAAAGATCTTTTCATAAGCCCCCGAGAATGTTTTCCTGATTTCCTCGCGATCCTCAATGACTGCATTGTTTGCCACCCGGAGGGAGTTTATACCATTCTGCATCAATCGACTACCTGCTAGTCTAAAAAAGACCTTGGAGCTCTCGTTATCCATGTTCATGTGCCATTTGGTTTTGGATCTGACTGCTGCCCCCCCAGCCTCGTCTTCCTCAATGGATTTGATCCTGGCATCCAGCACATTCTCTTGATCTTGTAGGGCTGTATCCAATGGCCTGCACATGAGATTAAGGCGAACCTCTCTGATCTTATCATAAAGGTCAAGTTTAGCTTGTCGAAATTGCTTTGCTCTATTGCTGCCCCACTGCTTAATCCATGCCTTTAACTGTTTGAGTTTATTAACCCATTCACTCATGCTTTTGCCTGTACTGATTTGGGGTAAAGAGGCCAAGAATTCTTTAAATGGTTGGCAAAACTCAAGCTTGTTCAAGAAGCTGTTATTGAATTTGAATGGGTAGTCCCCTTGCCTCGTTGTGGAAGTCGTAGTGTCAATTATTAGCTTTTGGGGAGTGTGATCAGATTGTGTGTATCCATGCTCGCCTTCTACAAAATACTTATCCAGAAAAGTGGTTGTCCTATTCACTAAGTAGAATCTATCCAGTAGAGAGTATACCCGTTTGTCGCCGCTTTGATTGTTGCTCCATGAGTATTCTGAGGCAGATGGAGGGATAAAGGTAAACCCAACCGTGTCCATAAGGCTGTCCCATGCCACCTTCTCCTCATTGTGAAGGTTCCTATGCAACCCTACCTTCTGGTCCCATGATTCGACCATATTAAAGTCACCTCCAAGTAACCCATTGACACATTCTTGTTTACCAATCCACGTTTCGATTTGCTTCCACATTAGAGCCCTCTCTTTGGGCTTGTTTGATGCATAGACATTCACTATTCCCCAACTAGTGTTATCTGTGGTGAGAGAAAACGCCTGCCAGCGGCCATCACAATGACAGTGAGTGCTGGTGACTTGCACATTTCTCCATAATACTCCAACTCCTCCTTTGGTTCCATTGGCCTGACATACTAGGGAACTATACCCACAACCTACCCAACTACCAAGGGAATTAGCCCCAAAACCGTCTAACCTGTGTTCTTGCAGTAGCACTATATCTGCAGCCATCGATCTTAATGCAGTGATAACTCTTGCTCTTTTTAATGCACCCTTGATTCCCCTCAAATTCCAACTGATAACTTTCATGATTGATGAACTGAATATAAGCCGATACTTACCTTCGATCTGGGGCCTGCACCTGAGCTCCATTCTCTAGCCATCCCTTAAACTGGGGGATCTCTGCTTGTGACAGCTTCTCCTCTACTGCCACCCTTCTTGCTCTTCTTCTTTTTCTTCTTTGGAATTGCCAGATCCATCCCCACGAATTCTCCTACTGAATTCTGAGAGGTTTCTGCCTCCTTTTGCGTATCCTCCTCTCCCATGTCATTGTTACTGTCTGCTACCCCTTTTCCTTTGCTTCTTATTTCCTCCTCACTTCTCATTTTTGAGGATGGATCCCTAGCAATCTCTTGCTGCTGATCCAGTTCAGCTGAACACTTTAGTCTTGTTGCCTCTGTTGTGGTCTTTTGGATTGGAGCCCCATCTTCATTTATTGCTTCCCCTTTGTCCTTGCTGGCTCGATTGGGTTCCCTTGCCTTAGCAGGGCAAGGATTGCCCTTAACACAACTGGGAACGTCCTCCTTACCCTTGGACCTCATTACCATGGGAACGTCCTCCTTACCCTTGGACCTCATTACCAACGAAGAGGTAAGGCTTTGCTCATGGATGCTGTGAACATTTGTCTCCTGTCTAGTTATGTCTGCCTGCGTGTCTTGCATAGCCATCTGAATAATCTGAATGTCCTGCATAGCTGCCCCTGTTTGATTAACCTCCACATGGCCCAGGGCATTAGGTGCCACATGGTGTGGGAGTGCCACATCATTCTCATGATGGTTTTCAACTGCTAGTCCCATGTCAACATCCACGGGTAGGATGGCAGTTGGGGCTGGCCCTCCTCCATCAACATCCTGGGGGAGAGCGCTTGAAGTAACAACGTTGGCAGGTGGTTGCTCCACGACTAACTGCTGCCTTGAGGGTTGTTCTAAAACAGAATTTGGTTGTACTGGAAATGGTACAGCGGGCTGTCTTTGATTTGAACATTCACCAACCTCAAAATGGCGGGGAGAGACATATGGAAAGGTGTAACCACGTCCCCTGCCTTGGCCTCTACTAGCCAGACCTGCTCTGCCACCTCGACCACGGCCTCTAACTTCTGTCCAGCCAGCTTCTGCTCCAGCTTGTGCACCAATAATTTCCTCAACATTCTGTAGTGGCGGGGCGTGGGCACACTTATCTTTGTGTAGTCTGGATTGACAGATTTCACATATTGGAGGAAGCCCATCAAGCTTAAGGGGGAACCAGATTGGCTTCCCATTATAACCCAAGAAGGAGAGACCCTCAGGGATGCTTTTGAGCAAATCCAGAGTAAGCCGAATACGGGGAGTGGCATCTGGCTTGACTTCCAATAGAAGGAATTCCCCTACTGTGGAGCAAATAGCTTTTAGAGCAGCTTCTGTCCAATATTCTGCACTTAACCCCCTGAGTGAAGCCCATACTGGGTAAGGGACAGAGAGAGGGTTATCACACTCAAAATCAGGCTGCCACCTTTGCAAATAGAATTCACCTTGTCCACAATTGATCATTCCTTTCCGCAAGAGAATGTCCACCTCTTTGGATGAGTTTAACTCAACTATGAAATGAGGTGAACCCAGCCAGTATATTCTGGGGATGATAGGAGTCCTGCAAACCCTTTCCAGGGTTCTTCTCGCTTCTGCTAAAGTGACCACACCTCTGACCACTCTGCCTATTACTGCTTCCCTTTCCATCCTTCTAATTCTGTCTGCTACTGCTGGAATGCGCAGGGAAATGGCCCCAGGAGGGGAGCTGCTTACTTCCGGCTTCATTACTTCAACTGGGATATCACTTGAGCTAACCTCCATAGGATTGCTATTAGAGGTGACTTCTGCAAACGTTCTGGGATCAGCAGGCAGATCCACAATGGCAGTCTTCTCCATTAAGCTTGATAAAGAACCAGCTAAATATTGCTTCGCAAAATATTACAATGGATAAGGACAGAAAGCTCTTCCTGAGGTTCGTTTCACCAAATAGGTAATTATACAAAGACATCTGCCTCGATTAGTTCAAAAGATCTCTATCGGCAGAGCCCTGTTCTTGGAAAAGGTGGGAAGGGAACTCCCGATCAACTACTAAAGGGACCCAAAGCTCCTCAACAAAGGCACTTAACCAGCCCCAAATCACTCTATTCGGAGTGAAGATTAACGCAAAATATCTGATGAACCTGCCTGTAGGTCCAGGGTTTAAACGAGTGATGCTAGAACCCGTGGACGAGTGGGACCTCATCTCCAAAGGAAGGGGAAACTCGAGCAGACAAACCCAGAACCATCAGGGGAACTATATAAAAGAAAGAATACCGAAAGTGCCCTCCTTTTAATTAAACCGAGTAGAGCTTGACGTTGATCTTCCCATCAGCCCATTCATAGAAGACATTGAAAATGCCCACCGCTGGGGCGTCTCTATCGCCAACGTGCTCACCAAGCCAGCTTTCTACCAGGTCAATGGGGATTTCTGATGTAAGAGCAGCTACAGCCGAGAACAGGTGGTCTGGAAAGACTTGCTGCACCAATAGAGCTTCCCAAAGATCAAGAATGGAACCCTCAAGCCAGCCCCCGATGTAATGCGGTCCCTTAGTCAGAATGGCAAAGACTCTTGCCTGCTTGGGCTCCAGAGGGCGGTGTGAGGTGGGAGCAAGCCCATTCACGAAAGGGAAGGCGGGGAAGCAAGCCCCTACCGGGGCCTGCAGCTAGATCAGAAAAGGCTCAGATCACGAAGGTGGAATGGATCGATTCATCGAGCAGAGGGTTCCAGCAGGGCTCGAGGGGAGGAGGGCGCTGGCGGCGGCGACCATCCCTAAGTGCAATTCCCTGATTCCCTAAGTTGCAGAAGGTTTCTTTGCGCCAAGCATTAGTTTCTTTGTGGAAGTGAAGCAGCTACAACACTTGGAAATGAAGCATTAAGTGCTGAAGCAGGTGCATTTCCTTTAGTTTGTGGTGGCACTTCATCAATATCCTTTTTCATTGCTTCCATTTCGAAATGGTATTATACATGTAGCAAACTATTTTCTTCCGGACAAACACAGGAGTGCAGAAGCCACTCAAAGTCATGTCAAATCCAGCTATTTTGGCCAAATCTGGTGGGGAAGAATAAGAACAAGAGTTTCTAACCCTCACGATTCCACCGAAGCATCATAAGCACATTGGTCTGTCGATTGCCCCCTAACGGACTCTCACGACAATCGATGGCAAAGCAGCCTCTACCTAACTCACATAATGCAGCGAGACTTTCAATCTTAGCCATCCAACACAACGAGATTTTTAACTATGTCCCTCGATTTGATATATTTATTGGCATCAAAAGGATATTCCATCACCCCTCCTCCCAGGATTTTGCCCTTGGGGCAACCCAAAAAGTGGTCACCCATTGTGGGTTGCCCTTGCAATTGTGTTGTAGATGGGGTTTATAAGCTAAGCTAATGCTATGCAAATGATGCTTAAGTTAGATGTCTAATATGCTAGACACAGACAGTGGTAGAGGATATAACATCTTCCATATGATTGGTTTTAGATGTTCTTATTCATTTGAACTGTAGCGGAAGCAAGAAACAAGTTTCTACTAATAACTCAAATGCCATATTTTCAAGTACTAGTTAGTTATTGAATTCAATAGCACAAGTCCAATTCTTTTCTTTGAGCAATAAACTTTGACAGTTTTGTGTTGCATGTCTCCTATATTAAATGTAGTTTAGAGTTGCTAAAAAGAATTGAATAGAAGATAGCTAGCAATTGAAACCAATGACTAATAGTCAAGAGTATGTTATATCTGTATGAATCACTCCACCCATTATATGCCAGTACCATACTTGGTTGTCCATGTATGTATCCCATTTTGGACCACAAATTCCAGTAATTTACATCACGACATTGATATGTGGACTGGTATGCTTGAGTTTTGATGTGATTGTCATGTTGAAGCGATGGTAAGTGTTGGAGTATAATGAAATTTCTATCAATTATGCAATGTGGCAGCGATGTTTAAGGAAATTGCGTTCCTAGAGGTAGATGTTGGCAAAATGTTATTTAGAATTAGAGGTAAGTTTAAAACATTATCGTAGGTGTTTGTGTATGGGTCTATTTTTTATCTTTAACATTTGAAAATGGCAATTTATTGATTGGTATTAGAGCCTATGTATGGATCATGTTACATTTATGGAGTGTAAGTGTCCATTGAACTAATTCGGCAATCTAAACTTGTACTTTTAAAAGGTTCATCAACAACCTAAGAGGACATTATATAAAAGCTTGATGCTATATATCTATATCATAGGAGTCTTTTAGAAATTAATGGACATGAAGCCAATTCTATACGAATGGCATTATACTAGCACGACTTTGTCAAGCTTGATGTGTTGTTGTTTTAAGTTTTAGCCCATGCCATATGGAATAATTACAATTTGAAGCAAGCAACCATGACAGGTGTAGAATGCCTTCATAAATTTAGAAGAGGACCAAAGGAAAAAAAAATGAAATGATGTTAGAGCCACGTTATATTTCTACGAAAAATGAATGCATGCTAGTTAAAATTTTATAATTTATCCATTGAGACTGTCATTTATGCATGTCTATTAAGGAAGGATAAGGTATTCTTTATTATTCGCAATAAAAAGTATTTACATCTATGCCAGTAGTGAAATATTGTAGATCTTTGATTACCTTGAATAACACGATAAAACAACTGTGGCCTAGATCCTTAGTTAAAAAATAAAACAAGGAGGAATTACGAAGAGGTTATTAACCATCATCCAATTAAATTGGGATTATGTCAACTCCAAAATCACGCCAACCTGCTATTGTCTTCTAGGGGGTTTTTGTTTTTTTTAATCTTTTTTTTTGGACTTCAAAAATAACATAAGGTTGCGATTCACGTGTGACTTTTCATATGCGAATTGAAATATGCAGAAATGAAGAGCAAGTTGCTAACATAGATGAGACAAATATTGCTTGCTCAATAGATGATAATATTAGGTTTGATAATAACAAATTGCATTATTTGCGAGGCAATTCCAGACTCGAAATTATCGATACATGGCACAAATATCATACAAAAATATCATATATTCCAATAAAACATTAAGGGATCAATCCATGTTTTTCCACGTATTTAACAAGGTGTGGTTCCATGTCAGCCGTTCTATCCAGTTCTGGGTACGAATCTAACACTTCACCCACCGTCATCCCCATAGCCAAATTATGCATAATAGACACAAACTTCACCAGAAAATCATCTGTCCCAAAGTTTTTGGATCGTAAGATGGTGGATTCAGGGCTTTGTGTTTGATTATAGAAGCATTTGAGAGCATCATCATCCACTATGATTATATCATCCTTATTCTCGATACCAAGTTCGCCCATCATGTTACTCAAGTGTTTGATGAAGATAGGCTTGCCTCGTTGGATCCTTGGGATTAGTGAACTTCACACATTTGTTCTGATCCCAAAGGGTCAACCAATTTCTACGATTTCCCCAGGATTGCCTCCAAAGTATCCTTGATGTTCCTTAGTTCCATGGATGACCAAATACCAACTCGAAATAACCCGAATGCCTCGTCTAGCATCTCCTTCAAGTGCGTCACGGATAGATCCCCTTGGTGTTTGATTCACCGGTGTCCGATGAAACCGTTCTCTAGCCACTTTATTTTTCGGAAAAGTCTTGCAAAGGACTCCGTTTAGGTCGAACACCACAACCTTCTTAGAAACGCAATGGAAGCTGAAACATCAAACATGTATCCGGTCAAGAAGATACGATAACACAAACAATACAAACGCCAAGCGTGATTTGAAATAGTCATAACCAAATCAAGGCTTCAGTGATTTAGTTTGACAACGAAAAATAATCAAAGACGCCAAGCGCGATTTAATTCAAAGGTAATACAAATTAAATCACGCTGCGTGGCGCTATTTCGTCGGCAAAGGCCATACCTATCATCTTCGCCATTGCCGTCATCGGCATCATTCTCCCCTCCGCCACCCTTAATCTTCGTCTTCTCGATTTGTTAGAATTGTTATTTTCTATTAGTTTCAAGGTCCTTCACAACTCGACATTATTTTACTATTGATTTGGCAAACTCGTGAATCACTAGAGCGCCTTCGTTGCCTTCATTTTCGGTTTCCCGTCAATTATTTCATTGTTAACCTGTGAATCTACTCTATTGTTGCTTGCATCACCCGCAATGTGGGCAAGGATATTCCCTAAGTTCGCCGCCATCACGGTACTTTGAGTAACCGGTTTAGCGACTATTTGTTCATTATCGCTTTCCTTATCGCCGCAGATTACTAGTTCCCTCTCCGGGAGCAACGTCCACTTTCGAATTGGACAAGTCTACTTAGACTTTTGATTCTTGATGATTTCAGGTTGCCATAAGGGCCTTTAGGAGACTTGGCAAGCACATGCATGAGGAATGGTTCAAGAAAGTCTTTGGCCCGCTCATCACTCACAAAGCGGTGACATCTTCTTGCACCCATAAGAGCCTCTCGGGCAATATAACCTCCAACATGAAGCTCCAAGCAGGTTGTATCAATTGGAGCAAATGCCTCGACGAGGTAAGACCATAGGGGGAAATCCATTTTTATTTAAGGGGCCCTTCTCCTTAGTTTGTAGCTTCGTGCTTGATTTCCCCACTTAGGAGGGGGTCCCGATCCTCATCCTCTTCGACTCATCCCGTTTCGACCGATCCTCGATCCGTATGAAAGAATATAGTTCTTAAGTCCGGATCATCTAGAAGAAAACATTCCCATGCACCGCTATTGTCACCCTTGGCCTTAGCAATATCATATTCCTCGCCCGACATGGATGGATATCATAATAAAGATCACATGTGCCATCTTCCGCTCGATTCGCAGCTCATTATCCTTAACATCATATATTAGGCATCCCTCCCTAATAACTTTGAGGCACTCGGATCATGAGCAGATAGTGCATCTGATGTGACTCACCAAGGACAAACGATGACAATAGTGAAGGACCTCTCGGTTGTCAATCCTATCTGTTTGGTAAAGAAGCTACTTGTAGTCCTTACGGTTCATGCCCATATCTCCTCTCCCCACCCTTTGTCCAACACAAAGAGTGATATATTTTTTAAGGCCGGTTGAATCGGCAAGAGACCTTTGTACCCAATGGAGATGAATCTTTGGGACAATGTCGTCTTCTCCAAGAATCTTCTTCACAAGGGCCACTTTTCTTCTCAACTCGGCCCAGTACCTTAGGGGTAGAGTCTCCTTATGTTTTGTATTTTTAGCCTTCCAATTCTTTAGGAAGTCCTTTGACCGTAATACAAACTTCTTGATGTCATCACACGACCTTGTATTTGTCCAAAGAATCCAATTTGGATAATGCCACATCCCCCGATAGCCTTTGTAACTCAGCTCCTACGGTGACTTCATTGTACGATACATCCTTTACATGATCTGCAAAGACTCAACGAAGGACATCCTATCCTTGGTGAAAGCACCCTTCTTGTATAAGACTTCCTTCTTTAAGCACCGGGTCTAAAACCCAAATGGTCTCGGCGCCGTCCAGCCCCCTCAGTCTTTCTCATCTCTCGGTCACATTCAAGTCAAAGATGCTTACATCAACGGAGGCACCCTACCCATAGTATCCGCAGCTTCCCTTGTGCATAAGCGCCCCGAATTCATTCCACTTGAGCCATACCGCCTCCTTACAAAAC
The DNA here is from genome assembly GCA_021234155.1 of Isoetes taiwanensis. NCBI lineage: Eukaryota > Viridiplantae > Streptophyta > Lycopodiopsida > Isoetales > Isoetaceae > Isoetes > Isoetes taiwanensis. The sequence goes on along the minus strand of JAJEKV010000117.1, from coordinate 1,317,015 downwards.
ACAATCTTATCACGAGTGTTGGTCCCGACTTTCTTTGGATGAGCTTCGAAGGATCTGCAATGTCATCACCACCTTTTTTCTTTGATTTTCTTGCAGTCTTCTTCTTCTCCTGTATAATTGTTCCCATGACGAGTCCGGCTCCAAGAAAGCTTGAATGCCTCAGACTTTGACCCGCAATGCGGTGGGCAATGGGCAGCCATATTCCACCCATTGTTGACTGGCGTATGGCGCATTTGTTCAACGTATGGGCGCAATAGTACGGACATTGAATCAAGAGTATCATAGAATAGAAACACGCCGGGCGTGATTTGAATAGAATTGATGAAGAGAAAAATCACGCCTGGCGTGAAATGAATAAAGTTACTAATGCAATTCACGCCAGGCGTGCTTTCAAATCAAACCAATTCACGCCAGGCGTGTTTTCAAATCAATCGAATTCACGCCAGGCGTGTTTTCAAATCAATTGGTTGACTTGAAAACACGCCTGGCGTGAATTCGATTGATTTCAAAACACGCCTGGCGTGAATTGGTTTGATTTGAAAGCACGCCTGGCGTGAATACAATTTATGAAACCAGGTTGATTACCTTTTGTATAGAAATGTCTTCCCCATTTCATTCAAAGTTGCACTAATCTCAGCCAAATCTGCAGGTGAAGTATTGGCATCCAAGATACGACACCTCCTATACGCATAGTGATTGTAGAACACTTTTTGGCCTGTTTGTTCTTTTTTGCCGATGATGGCCTTTTTTGTGCCTCAACGGGAATGCCGCCCGCCGATGATGACATATTTAATATCATCACTTGATAATAGCTCGGACGTTCGGCCCCAAAGCAGCTTGTTCGAGATCATATCCCAAGGTAGCACATCCGGCCGCATAGGCATTTGACCCGATTACTAATCATGCTCAACAATCTCCATGGCATGTCTTTGGATCATATCTCCCGCTAACATAAATGGAGCTTGGTGAACGGATGAGGGACTTCACATGGATCGTAAAAGTTTTCCTTAAGACCCAATGGATAATGGTCGCACTTATTCGGGGCCTTTGTTCATGGCCTCTATTTTTGCGCCACTGGTCCGTTTCATTCTCAAAAACGTAAGCCTCCATGCCTTCGACAACCGCAGGTTGAACATTCTTCCCTAGATCTAGGACCCTTTTAGAAGCTTTCAAGTCGCCTAATTCCCTAGCTTGCTGCAAATAGTGACTTGGTGTCGGGTTTAGTGAACATGCCTCTACGCACAATTTTGTAACCCCTTGGCAAATAGATATTGGCGTAATCGCTACATTGGTTGGCCAACCATACTTAAAAACATGTCTCACCGCTCACATCTGTCTTCATGAACGTATCCTTGTATGAGCTCCACGGTGAGTAAGTCCGGAGCGCATCTTTCTTCGGGCTTCATGTAATCTCCAAGAGCAATTTGCAAAGTGGGTGTCATCCTCTTCCTCACAAGAGATTAGGATCCCTTGTTTGGCCATCTTGTTCCGCTCCCTTTTTCCTCGAGAAGAGAGTTAAGTCGAGCTTGCCATTTGTCTTGGCAAGGTCAACGTATTCACTTTCGCACCCTCGCCCATTTCCTCTTAGGGTCGGTGTGGTCGTTGGTTGCTATAAGAATCGCCCTTCATCATCTAAGGTGAGATCATATGGTACCAAGATTCGGGTCGATCCGCCTTGCTTTCTTGGCAGGATTAGAACCCAATTAGTAGGGGTTTCTTCCTCTTGAGCACCGCAAATGAAGATGAGCACTTTTTTAGAGTACTTTTCAGAACAAGAGATCACGCCATGCATTTTAAACCCTAAATTAGTACAAATCACGCTTGGCGTGTTGGTATCTCCTATTATTGACCATGCTATGCGTTAATTTGAAACTAAATTATTTTGCATCCACATTTTAAGCTACATACCCTTCATGAATCCATATTTCACACTATTTAACCTCATTGAACATTGCTATCTCCAACTGCCTAACACCGCTATATTCTATATATAAAACAGAGCAAAATTATGTTCTATTTAATGGACAATCGAGCATTGGCGATGTTAGTACTTAAAATTCATGCAAAGCATAATAACTCAAACTCATGCAAAGCATATTAAGTGAAAGGAAATATCTCAAATTCATGCAAGCATAATACTCTCCACACAAGGTGTATTCTTGATGGCAAATTAAATACCTTGAATAGGGTTCTGTGTATTCGTGGTATTCTCGATCAACGCCCTCCTCAAACTTGAGAAGAGCCGGGTTTAGAGATTCCTCTTCCACTTCCTCTGCCCGGTCCGGCCGACCTCGATTGGCTTTAGAAGACATCTCCTGAGTCGCCTAGTAACAGAGGTCGAAGGTCGCCGGATACGCCGAGCTGCTTTCCAAGAAATAGCTTTTTCTACTGCAGACGAGAAATAGAGAAATTTGAATTTCAAGAAAACACAAAAAATGCGGTTTCAAATATTCTTGACACATACAAATAATAATGGCGAAGACCCGTCCATGACTTCTTTCATTAAGTTTTTAAAATCCCGCCAAATTTATCCCGCCTAAACGTAGTTAACCTAATCTTTCTTCTAATTGAATTTTCCCGAAGCCGAAGTTTCCATAGCCTTCAGCTTCTCAAATCGACTGAGAGACTCAAATCGCCTTCTCAAGAATGGCTTCTGCACTTCGTACTCATCTCATTCCAATAGCTTGAACATTAATTTCCAATAGTAGGTGTTCGAATAGCAATTTTCTCAGTAAAGGAAGATGAATGTTTCATGTTAACTACAAATCGAGAAAAGGAAAGTAGGATTATGCAAGATCGACTCCATCGATCCGACCAGAACCGTCATGGAATTCCCTCGGGGATAAGTATGTCCGAAAGTTACTGATTAATCTTGCGCTATGGATGAAGCTTTACCTCATGCAGACACCCCGTTGGGGATACGGTTGGAGAAAGTGTTGGAACATTTGTTGCATGGCCAAGAAACCGCTTAAAAAGGTATGTAACATGTATTACATTGTAGAAATATAGAAGTAGACAAAATTTGTTGTATTCATTGGAAAAAAGATTACAATTGTATATAATGGATAAACCTGGATAAACCGGACAAAATCCTGCATTTCTGCTTTCAAGCCCTCTTCCTCGAGTAGGGCTATCGATACTCCCATTTCTATTGCAGGGCATAGTGAATTCTTCCGTAAAACCCCAGAAAAACACGTGCTCTAGCTCCACCACCCCCCCGCTCCACCTCCACCTCCCTGCTCCTCCTCCCGCCTCCACCTCCAGCTCCATTGGTTGAACCTCCAATGCATCGATAGCGCTGCATGTAGTGGTTCCATTGGTTGAGCCATCTCCATTGCATCATTATCTGCCTGTGGTAGTGGTTCGTGTTGGGGCATCCAGGGCATAGAGGCTAACCACTAAGAAACGACTCCTCATTTTGAATCTCGAAGCCGACGGATGCGAGATTCACTCTCGATCAATGCATGTATCGCATTCTCAAGTGATTAGATAAGAGGCGAGCCCGCTCGATTCGATTGCAAGGGCCCCGTGAGCCCGAGATCTATCATTGCCTCGGCTCACGCCATCATCATTACTTGATCCAAGTACTCCGGGGTTGCAAGATCGGTGCTCCCAGTAGGAACGGTGGTGCTCGGCGAGCGGTTCAACCGACCGAGATTGGAGCCAAAACTCGAGCTGGTTTGTGTGATTGCTGGCCCAAATGTAATTCCAATCCATCTTCGCCACCAACCGGTGATTAATGTAACTGGCATCTATCAATAGGAAGTGGCGGAGTATCGTTATTCACGCCTGGCGTGTTATATTTCTTTATTTATAAACTTAGAAACTAAGAGACACGCCCGTGTTTAGCATAAAAGTTGAAAGTAGGGATACAATTGTTTGCCTTTCGGCGTGTAAACCGCTATATAGGAAAAACTATACACGCTTCGGCGTGCATTCAAGAACCGCGTGTAAATAATTGCGGCCTTTATCTATTTACTTATCTATAAATGTACGGGTTTTTTTTCTCCCTCCTGGCTGAATGCACGCCGAAGCGTGTATTCATGTTGAAGGCTAAGATTACCCTAAACACGCTTTTTAGCGTGTTTCAAATATTATCTTTCGATTTTTCTAATGCTTTCTACTACACATTCATAATAGAAACTTGCATGCAATAGCATGATTAATTCAGGAAGAGAAACTCAAGAATTTACAAAACAAAAGAAGCGGATGAAGTTTATAAAAAACTATTACGGTTTTCATAAACATCATCCCGCTTCCTCGCCTCGAGCAAATGCAAAAGCTTGTCTTCTTGGATTAAACCCGCCATTGAGATGATACTTAAAACTAAATGAAAACTAACCTTGAGTTTGAGGCTGGAAGGAGGATAGATGCTTGTGGTTTTAATTCGAGGCTTTTTTTCGATTAGTAGACCTTAGTCCTCCGCTTTTGGTTTTAATTGCGAGTCTCCGATGTCCTCCGCTTCTGATGCTTCTGAGAACAAAAGCTGAGTCTTTTTAGTAAGTTAGGAATTGTCAAACCAAACATCTAACATTGATGAATATAAATCTGCTCACCAAGATTTCGGGACGGATCCAAACACAGCAGGTTTAACCGCAAATCGTATGAAGGAAGGAAGAAAATGTAGGAACTTTGAGGCGTAAAATGGATTTATATAGGCACAATTAGAAATAAGTTAGCGTGAATAATTGATTGCTTGAATTAACACGCTTTGGGCGCATTCTTCATGAGACATGACATGTATATGGTATATATGGAGAATATTGCATTTCATGCAATAAATTCTCACGGCATTTTATTCCATTCATTGCATTCGAAAAAAAAAAGAATTTCGAAATTTTATATAGGCTAAATTAAAAATAATTTTAAAGGCAAAATTATCAAGGCTAAAAAATGACTTGTTGAGTTGGGGAATTGTTTTAGGTCGTATAGGAAAATTTCCTATACTGCTGTGATTGATTTATAGTGTTCCCGAGACTTTGTTGACACAAATGCAGAGACAAAATTTTGGAGAAAACACTTTGGAGACAAAATGCTTGGAGAAAACAGTTTGATTTCATTCAAAATATTTTTATGTACAGAAAAACTGTTTGAAGAAAACTGTTTGAAGAAAAAGTTTGTGAAGAAAACTATTTGATTTCATTCAAAATTGATATGTCTGATGCCAAGAATGGCTTTACAAAATGCCCGAAGGCTTTACAAAATGCCGAAGGCTTTACAAGATGCACTAGGGATACGCATCATTGATCTTCCACGCCTGGAACAAAGAAGAAAGAAAAGGTGTTAGAAAAGAAAGAAAGGTGAAAAAAAAAAAAATAAAAAGCAGACATGCAAACCTGGCTCATCTCTGACCATTCTAAAAGCGGGTCAATTCTCGACCTTCCTCCTCATCCTCTTCCTCCCCCTCCTCCTCCTCTTCCTCCTCCTCCTCTTCTTGAGATTTCATTCTCTGTTTCCCGGTCAAGCCAACCCACGGGCAGAGCGGTTTCATGCTCTTGGGAGGACATCTCCTCCTCTTCCTCCAACTCCTCCTCTTCCTCCTCTTCCTCCTCTTGAGAATCGAGGAATCGAGGAGCTCAACTCCCTCCTCTTCAAAATCAAATCATCATCCTCTGAATCGAATCGAGGAGAATTGGGCAAGGAAATCGATGATGGGGAAGAGGGGGGTTTTTCAACCCGACGTCTCTTTGACGAGACCTTCGGTTCTTCATGAAGCCGAGGCGAACGCTTCATGGCGGGAAAAAAAAAAAAAATTGGGACGAGAATGGTCTTGAGGCGTGAACCGGATTTATATAGGGTTAATTAGCTCTTTAGCGTGAATAATTAATTGCCTCAAATAACACGCCAGCGCATTTAAATTCCCTTGACTATATTATCTAGGGTATATTATTATGGATAATAAATTCTCACGCCTATTAGTTATATGTCTTTTCAGATCATATATCCAAATTTTCGATAATTAAAATTTGGATATATTTATATAAATGTCATTTCCTTTGTTGTTGCCATGAAAATTCTTGTTTTAAATGATTTAGTTTCGCCCATTGTTATTATTATATTAAACCTATTTCCAAGGAATTTCTTGCTTTTAAAAAATTTGATTTACCTCTACATATTCCATAAATGTACGTACTTTTTTATCTTATGGTGTAATAATTTTTTCTTACTCATTGACTAAAAGGGGCAATTTGCCTAGGTCAATGGTGCCCCTCCAACTCAAGATGGTGAAAAGAGCAATATCAATGAAAACCAACCCTAGCAAGAATGTTGAAGAAAACAATTAGTCCTCTATAGTAGGGTGCAATGGAGGAACAAGAAGGTGAGAATCATGCACAAGTGCAACAAGGAAATAGTAGGCCAAGGAGTCATTGTGCTAGCAGATCCCCGGGTCAAGCTTGTTAATGATGAAAGGCTAGGGAAGACAATATTGGTATTGCAATTTCGATGTTGGAAGACAACCGAAAGGTAAAGGTTTGGGTGACAAGGAATGTTTTGGTTGTGTCAAGCAATTGGAGGTTCCTTGCATCATGGCATGGCCTATAAGTAGTGTTCAATTTGTGGAGGATTATATTTTCCGTGAGTTTCGAGGTTGTTGGGGACAATGATTGTCTTGATATTGATCCATTGGCGGTTGGAACTCTAAACCTAGGCAAAAGGGGAGAAGTATCACTTGCCGGACATTATCCTAGCAAAAGAGCCAAGTTGATTAGTGACACCAAACGTGAGACAATGGTGAAGGTTAGGGGCTCAGATTGTTGTTGAGTGATTGTATGCAATTCTTCACAATAGAACAATTGGTGGAAGCAAGAGCCACTTTTCAAGAGTACACCGTTGATGAGAGGAGGACCTACATGTACACAATCTTCGAAAGCATGCACTTCAAGATGAAAGAAACCCAAACAGAAAAAAGATACCCTTTGCTAGGCAAATGGATATGTGCAAAAGCATGGCAGAGTATCCATGCAATTCCAACTTCTTCATGGCATAATTGGCAAAAAAAAAAGCAGAGGGGAACAGATTGTTTTTACATGGAAATAATGGTTTGTTGAGACCAATGCCTAGGGACGGTCGCCAGGGAGATATTTGAAAAATATATTGATTTCAATGCAGAGTCTATGCCACACAAAAGGGTAAGGGATGAAAAGGGAAGAGCAAATTGTTGAGAAAAGGTTGCCATCACATTGTACTCAAAAGAGTATTTTGAAGAAGTGAATTCCCTACTTGAGAATTGGGAATTCTTCCAATATCCCAACCTAGCTTTAGTAGGTTATGGAAGAAGCATTTCAATCATGTCACCATAGCAACTTCAAACAACTTTGCAAAGTGCAATTTATGTGCTAAGTTGAAGGAGACTCTTGATAAGACTGTGCAACCTAGTCAAAGGGCTAGGATAAGGGAGCATATGAAGGACCATATGGTGACCAACTATCATGTAGATCATGTTATTGGATGTGGAGGACTTTATATCGCATTGGAACCCAATAACTATTTATGTATTATACATGACAAGATGGACCAGCAAAAGACTTGTCTTCCACAATTCAAGTACATACCAAAGTCATGTGGAAGATCATACCCTTTTACAGATCTCAATGATCGGGGCAATCTTGCATGGGCAGAATCAAACCTACTATGGCCATTTTAGTTTGGAGTTGTGGAGTGATGGTTCAGATTTTCATATTGGGAGTATCATGAGGTGTTTGAGAAACTATGAAAATGGATACAATGGTCACCTCCGGGACCTTACTGACTAGCCGGTGCACTACATAGAGCATTGTTAGATGGAAACCCTAACAATATTGAAAAGTTCAGCAAGGCAAGGTTTAGGAAGCATGGGTCTAATGAACATGTTGGAGCTTCAACTTCACGTGCTAAACCTCAAGATCTACCCAAACGGTTTCTCTTGCAACTTGATAATTGTCTTGGCCAAAATAAGAACAGTGGATGTTTTCTTTCCTATCCTACTTAACAATTTGTGGGGATATTTGAAAGAGTTAATTTAGGGTTTCTTATGCCGGGCATACCCATGAGGATGTGGATGCATTATTTGGCAAATATAGTTGTATCTTTCAAGCAAACAAACAAGGACCAACTTTCCTAGGCTAATGGAAATCTTGCATGAATGCACTACTCCAAAACCCTATAGCTTCTCTCATAGAAGAAGTGCCCGATTGGAAGAGCTTTGTGGATGGTTATACATTGGATCTTGAAGGTCATTCCAGGCCTCTACAGTTCACTTTTTGGGTGAGAGATGGGATTCCAATCTTCCAATGGAAGATGAGACCTTCAGAGGATGAGTGGAGAGGAGGGGAGGAAATATATTAGAGATGAGAATGGCAAGCCTATGATACCTCTAGGTCAACCAAAAAGCTTTAAAACCTACTGAAGAAGTGAAGCAATTGGGATTGACTAAGGAAGGAATCCAAGACTATATAAAGCATTGGCAAACCAATCCAGATGACACCAACCGTGCCTTGGTGGCTTACTGGAAGAAGGTGATTAACCTGTTGGGGAGATAGACACATCCTCAGATGAATTGAAAGAAGGGTGGTTGCCTAAAACTAGGTGGAAGACCTTAGCGGTGTGCCGAGGATTTTGATGACACTGTAAGTAGCATTCATAAAGCAATATGCTCCTCCTCCTTCTGACAAACACTATGTTGGTCCTAAGAACAATAGGCCAAAGTTTCTAGGCATGGATGCTTATGAACCTTCCACTGACTTGGAATGCCACCAATTTGTGGTAGTAAAGCCAGCAGATTTAGATACATATCCAGTGTGGTTGGGGTTCACTATCTCTGATATTTGCAAAGAAGAAGGTAATATTAACTTCAACCATGTGCGGGTGGAATGGTGGTGTCCAGTGCATCGAGTTGACCAACGATTCGGATAAAGAAAGGTACTCAGATTGTTGGACAAAGAAATGGAGGAGAACTGAAGTGATCCCGATCTTTGGCTAGACTATGAAAGTGTTTTGTACTCATGGACTCCAAACACTATTCCAGCTAGAAATGCGAGAATTACAATACCTCAGGATGTCAGGAAGAAGGCTATGATATCATTGGGGGTGCTTGAAGAAAGTTGAATAACTATGTAAATTTTTGTTATCACGTTTTTATGATATGGTGCTATATTGTGAAATATTGACTATTTTGTAAATAACATGATATTACGTTTTCATAATTTTGAGGTGAAATGTGTGAATTTGAATATGCTACTAAAAACATGCAATATGAAATTTGTCCCAAAATTAAGACATAAACCCAATTTAATTGAATGATGGTTTATTGCTGTTCGTATATCTACTGGTGGCAAGTCTGATCAAGTTTCACTAGGCTACTATGCCACAACAAGAGGGGCCATACACCATCTCCACTTTGATTTGTGTTTCTATTCATCGTAAAGATATAACATCCTTGAAATATTTTTGAGACCGATATGCATAACTTGAATCTAAATGTGTGAAGCTAACATCGCTCTTGTTTAATTTTGATCTAGCTTACTTTTTTGGTAGATTAACCTGTTGGCAGGATTCTACAGTATGGGGAAAGTCGATAATTCACGTGATCTCTTCAACCTGATGGACTACCTCGGATTTCTCTTTATTCAAGAAGCTATACTCTCCAGATATTTACTTATTTGCTGCTGACTGTCACACTCTACATGTTTGGAGATCATAGTTCCTGTACTATGAAGCTCTTTGTTGGTTTTATATTTATATTTTGGTATGCTTTTCTAGCAAAAGCATATACTTTGCTATGTACTTGAGATCTTATAATTAAAGATAAAACCATCTCTTACTTTCAAAAAAAAAAAAGAGTGTGAAGCTAACATTGGCATTGCATTTTTCCATGGAAGATACATAATTTCCATATATGAATTCTTGTTAGATAATTTGACTAACAAGGTAATTATTAGTACATTAGTTATGATTAGGCCATAATTGAGAAAAAGTATAACAGAGCAATGCATAATGGATAACAATATGCTGACCAGCTGAGTAGTTTGCTTGGCCAGCATAAAAAATTAATTTTGCAAAGATCACTGAGACTTTAATGAAGCATCATATTTGATTACTTACTATCGAAGGGGAGTTGGAGGGACACTCAGTTGTGCGCCATTTTTCTTGATTCGTTTGTCCTATTCAATTAAACTCGATTCTTGGCAAAACCTAAAGAACCTTTGGTGTTTGATTCTAAATTCGCTGAGCTAGATTGCTAGCCTTGTAGAGTGCCATCATTCTCCTGATTCTTGGCTCTCTAAGCTTTATATGGATATAAATTTTTCACACATATTCAAATAGGGGGAGAGATTGACTTGTGGTTTTCTTCAGGAATCATTTGCTGAGTTGCGGTTTAATCTCATTTATAAGATGCTCTTTCCAGATTTGTTCCTCATACCTGAATACTCATTTATGCCAAGCTATGAAGAATTTGAGATGCCATGGTTCTATTCTTATATAGAAGAGAAAAAATTAATTTTGCAAATATCACTGAGACTTTAATGAAGCATCATATTTGATTACTTACTATTGGACGGGAGTTGGAGGGGCACATCAATTATTCGAAAAATGTTAATCCAGGTGAAGTAGTAATTGATTCAGTACACATTTACATGCTCTTTACCTCAACGTAGGTGTATTTGGCCTTTATCTTTGGTAAATGTCCCAATCTACACTGAATGTCCCTTAGGTTTTAGGACTATGCCCTCCTTTCTTGGATTAAAAAACTCTATTCCCATTAAAATGATAGGCAATAGAGATTAACATGTCTAAAATACCTTAAAATAGAGATTAACATTCTCTTGATCTTGTAGGGCTGTATCCAATGGCTCGCACATGAGATTAAGGCGAACCTCTCGATCTTATCATAAAGGTCAAGTTTAGCTTGTCGAAATTGCTTTGCTCTATTGCTGCCCCACTGCTTAATCCATGCCTTTAACTGTTTGAGTTTATTAACCCATTCACTCATGCTTTTGCCTGTACTGATTTGGGGTAAAGAGGCCAAGAATTCTTTAAATGGTTGGCAAAACTCAAGCTTGTTCAAGAAGCTGTTATTGAATTTGAATGGGTAGTCCCCTTGCCTCGTTGTGGAAGTCGTAGTGTCAATTATTAGCTTTTGGGGAGTGTGATCAGATTGTGTGCATCCATGCTCGCCTTCTACAAAATACTTATCCAGAAAAGTGGCTGTCCTATTCACTAAGTAGAATCTATCCAGTAGAGAGTATACCCGTTTGTCGCCGCTTTGATTGTTGCTCCATGAGTATTCTGAGGCAGATGGAGGGATAAAGGTAAACCCAACCGTGTCCATAAGGCTGTCCCATGCCACCTTCTCCTCATTGTGAAGGTTCCTATGCAACCCTACCTTCTGGTCCCATGATTCGACCATATTAAAGTCACCTCCAAGTAACCAATTGACACATTCTTGTTTACCAATCCACGTTTCGATTTGCTTCCACATTAGAGCCCTCTCTTTGGGCTTGTTTGATGCATAGACATTCACTATTCCCCAACTAGTATTATCTGTGGTGAGAGAGCCAGCGGCCATCACAATGACAGTGAGTGCTGGTGACTTGCACATTTCTCCATAATACTCCAACTCCTCCTTTGGTTCCATTGGCCTGACATACTAGGGAACTATACCCACAACCTACCCAACTACCAAGGGAATTAGCCCCAAAACCGTCTAACCTGTGTTCTTGCAGTAGCACTATATCTGCAGCCATCGATCTTACTGCAGTGATAACTCTTGCTCTTTTTAATGCACCCTTGATTCCCCTCAAATTCCAACTGATAACTTTCATGATTGATGAACTGAATATAAGCCGATACTTACCTTCGATCTGGGGCCTGCACCTGAGCTCCATTCTCTAGCCATCCCTTAAACTGGGGGATCTCTGCTTGTGACAGCTTCTCCTCTACTGCCACCCTTCTTGCTCTTCTTCTTTTTCTTCTTTGGAATTGCCAGATCCATCCCCACGAATTCTCCTACTGAATTCTGAGAGGTTTCTGCCTCCTTTTGCGTATCCTCCTCTCCCATGTCATTGTTACTGTCTGCTACCCCTTTTCCTTTGCTTCTTATTTCCTCCTCACTTCTCATTTTTGAGGATGGATCCCTAGCAATCTCTCTTTTGCTGATCGATTCAATTTGAACACTTTAGTCTTGTTGCCTCTGTTGTGGTCTTTTGGATTGGAGCCCCATCTTCATTTATTGCTTCCCCTTTGTCCTTGCTGGCTCGATTGGGTTCCCTTGCCTTAGCAGGGCAAGGATTGCCCTTAACACAACTGGGAACGTCCTCCTTACCCTTGGACCTCATTACCATGGGAACATCCTCCTTACCCTTGGACCTCATTACCAACGAAGAGGTAAGGCTTTGCTCATGGATGCTGTGAACATTTGTCTCCTGTCTAGTTATATGCACTGCGTGTCTTGCATAGCCATCCGAATAATCCGAATGTCTGCATAGCTGCCCCTGTTTGATTAACCTCCACATGACCCAGGGCATTAGGTGCCACATGGTGTGGGAGTGCCACATCATTCTCATGATGGTTTTCAACTGCCAGTCCCATGTCAACATCCACGGGTAGGATGGCAGTTGGGGCTGGCCCTCCTCCATCAACATCCTGGGGGAGAGCGCTTGAAGTAACAACGTTGGCAGGTGGTTGCTCCACGACTAACTGCTGCCTTGAGGGTTGTTCTAAAACAGAATTTGGTTGTACTGGAAATGGTACAGCGGGCTGTCTTTGATTTGAACATTCACCAACCTCAAAATGGCGGGGAGAGACATATGGAAAGGTGTAATCACGTCCCCTGCCTTGGCCTCTACTAGCCAGACCTGCTCTGCCACCTCGACCCACGACCTCTAACCACGTCGCCCGACTTCCGCCGGCTTGTCCACCAATAATTTCCTCAACGTTCTGTAGTGGCGGGGCGTGGGCACACTTATCTTTATGTAGTCTGGATTGACAGATTTCACATATTGGAGGAAGCCCATCAAGCTTAAGGGGGAACCAGATTGGCTTCCCATTATAACCCAAGAAGGAGAGACCCTCAGGGATGCTTTTGAGCAAATCCAGAGTAAGCCGAATACGGGGAGTGGCATCTGGCTTGACTTCCAATAGAAGGAATTCCCCTACTGTGGAGCAAATAGCTTTTAGAGCAGCTTCTGTCCAATATTCTGCACTTAACCCCCTGAGTGAAGCCCATACTGGGTAAGGGACAGAGAGAGGGTTATCACACTCAAAATCAGGCTGCCACCTTTGCAAATAGAATTCACCTTGTCCACAATTGATCATTCCTTTCCGCAAGAGAATGTCCACCTCTTTGGATGAGTTTAACTCAACTATGAAATGAGGTGAACCCAGCCAGTATATTCTGGGGATGATAGGAGTCCTGCAAACCCTTTCCAGGGTTCTTCTCGCTTCTGCTAAAGTGACCACACCTCTGACCACTCTGCCTATTACTGTTTCCCTTTCCATCCTTCTAATTCTGTCTGCTACTGCTGGAATGCGCAGGGAAATGGCCCCAGGAGGGGAGCTGCTTACTTCCGGCTTCATTACCTCAACTGGGATATCACTTGAGCTAGCCTCCATAGGATTGCTATTAGAGGTGACTTCTGCAAACGTTCTGGGATCAGCAGGCAGATCCACAATGGCAGTCTTCTCCATTAAGCTTGATAAAGAACCAGCTGAATATTGCTTCGCAAAATATTACAATGGATAAGGACAGAAAGATCTTCCTGAGGTTCGTTCACCAGCAGGTAATTATGCAGCACTACTGCCCTGATTAGTTCAAAAAGATCTCTACTGGCAGAGCCCTGTTCTTGGAAAAGGTGGGAAGGGAACTCCCGATCAACTACTAAAGGGACCCAAAGCTCCTCAACAAAGGCACTTAACCAGCCCCAAATCACTCTATTCGGAGTGAAGATTAACGCAAAATATCTGATGAACCTGCCTGTAGGTCCAGGGTTTAAACGAGTGATGCTAGAACCCGTGGACGAGTGGGACCTCATCTCCAAAGGAAGGGGAAACTCGAGCAGACAAACCCAGAACCATCAGGGGAACTATATAAAAAGAAAGAATACTGAGTGCCCTCCCTTTTAATTAAACCGAGTAGAGCTTGACGTTGATCTTCCCATCAGCCCATTCACAGAAGACATTGAAAATGCCCACCGCTGGGGCATCTCTATCGCCAACGTGCTCACCAAGCCAGCTTTCTACCAGGTCAATGGGGATTTCTGGTGTAAGAGCAGCTTCTGATGAGAAACGGTGGTGCGGAAAGACTTCTTTGCACCAATAGAGCTTCCCAAAGATCAAGAATGGAACCCTCAAGCCAGCCCCCGATGTAATGCGGTCCCTTAGTCAGAATGGCAAAGACTCTTGTCTGCTTGGGCTCCAGAGGGCGCAGGTGAGCAGGGAGCGGCAAGCCCATTCACCAAAAGGAAGGCGGGGAAGCAAGCCCCTACCGGGGCCTGCAGCTAGATCAGAAAAGGCTCAGATCACGAAGGTGGAATGGATCGATTCATCGAGCAGAGGGTTCCAGCAGGGCTCGAGGGGAGGAGGGCGCTGGCGGCGGCGACCATCCCTAAGTGCAATTCCATGATTCCCTAAGTTGCAGAAGGTTTCTTTGCGCCAAGCATTAGTTTCTTTGTGGAAGTGAAGCAGCTACAACACTTGGAAATGAAGCATTAAGTGCTGAAGCAGGTGCATTTCCTTTAGTTTGTGGTGGCACTTCATCAATATCCTTTTTCATTGCTTCCATTTCGAAATGGTATTATACATGTAGCAAACTATTTTCTTAGGACAAACACGGGGAGTGCGAGAAGCCACTCAAAGTCATGTCAAATCCAGCTATTTTGGCCAAATCTGGTGGGGAAGAATAAGAACAAGAGTTTCTAACCCTCACGATTCCACCGAAGCATCATAAGCACATTGGTCTGTCGATTGCCCCCTAACGGACTCTCACGACAATCGATGGCAAAGCGACCTCTACCTAACTCACATAATAATGTGAGACTTTCAATCTTAGCCATCCAACACAACGAGATTTTTAACTCTGTCCCTCGATTTGATATATTTATTGGCATCAAAAGGATATTCCATCACCCCTCCTCCCAGGGTTTTGCCCTTGGGGCAACCCAAGAAGTGGTCACCCGTTGTGGGTTGCCCTTGCAATTGTGTTGTAGATGGGGTTTATAAGCTAAGCTAATGCTATGCAAATGATGCTTAAGTTAGATGTCTAATATGCTGAACCGCAGGGCGGTGGTAGAGGATATAACATCTTCCATATGATTGGTTTTAGATGTTCTTATTCATTTGAACTGTAGCGGAAGCAAGAAACAAGTTTCTACTAATAACTCAAATGCCATATTTTCAAGTACTAGTTAGTTATTGAATTCAATAGCACAAGTCCAATTCTTTTCTTTGAGCAATAAACTTTGACAGTTTTGTGTTGCATGTCTCCTATATTAAATGTAGTTTAGAGTTGCTAAAAAGAATTGAATAGAAGATAGCTAGCAATTGAAACCAATGACTAATAGTCAAGAGTATGTTATATCTGTATGAATCACTCCACCCATTATATGCCAGTACCATACTTGGTTGTCCATGTATGTATCCCATTTTGGACCACAAATTCCAGTAATTTACATCACGACATTGATATGTGGACTGGTATGCTTGAGTTTTGATGTGATTGTCATGTTGAAGCGATGGTAAGTGTTGGAGTATAATGAAATTTCTATCAATTATGCAATGTGGCAGCGATGTTTAAGGAAATTGCGTTCCTAGAGGTAGATGTTGGCAAAATGTTATTTAGAATTAGAGGTAAGTTTAAAACATTATCGTAGGTGTTTGTGTATGGGTCTATTTTTGATCTTTAACATTTGAAAATGGCAATTTATTGATTGGTATTAGAGCCTATGTATGGATCATGTTACATTTATGGAGTGTAAGTGTCCATTGAACTAATTCGGCAATCTAAACTTGTACTTTTAAAAGGTTCATCAACAACCTAAGAGGACATTATATAAAAGCTTGATGCTATATATCTATATCATAGGAGTCTTTTAGAAATTAATGGACATGAAGCCAATTCTATACGAATGGCATTATACTAGCACGACTTTGTCAAGCTTGATGTGTTGTTGTTTTAAGTTTTAGCCCATGCCATATGGAATAATTACAATTTGAAGCAAGCAACCATGACACGTGTAGAATGCCTTCATAAATTTAGAAGAGGACCAAAGGAAAAAAATAAAATAAAATGAAATGATGTTAGAGCCACGTTATATTTCTACGAAAAATGAATGCATGCTAGTTAAAATTTTATAATTTATCCATTGAGACTGTCATTTATGCATGTCTATTAAGGAAGGATAAGGTATTCTTTATTATTCGCAATAAAAAGTATTTACATCTATGCCAGTAGTGAAATATTGTAGATCTTTGATTACCTTGAATAACACGATAAAACAACTGTGGCCTAGATCCTTAGTTAAAAAATAAAACAAGGAGGAATTACGAAGAGGTTATTGCTGTTCGTATATCTACTGGTGGCAAGTCTGATCAAGTTTCACTAGGCTACTATGCCACAACAAGAGGGGCCATACACCATCTCCACTTTGATTTGTGTTTCTATTCATCGTAAAGATATAACATCCTTGAAATATTTTTGAGACCGATATGCATAACTTGAATCTAAATGTGTGAAGCTAACATCGCTCTTGTTTAATTTTGATCTAGCTTACTTTTTTGGTAGATTAACCTGTTGGCATGATTCTACAGTATGGGGAAAGTCGATAATTCACATGATCTCTTCAACCTGATGGACTACCTCGGATTTCTCTTTATTCAAGAAGCTATACTCTCCAGATATTTACTTATTTGCTGCTGACTGTCACACTCTACATGTTTGGAGATCATAGTTCCTGTACTATGAAGCTCTTTGTTGGTTTTATATTTATATTTTGGTATGCTTTTCTAGCAAAAGCATATACTTTGCTATGTACTTGAGATCTTATAATTAAAGATAAAACCGTCTCTTACTTTCAAAAAAAAAAAAAAAAAAAAAAGTGTGAAGCTAACATTGGCATTGCATTTTTCCATGGAAGATACATAATTTCCATATATGAATTCTTGTTAGATAATTTGACTAACAAGGTAATTATTAGTACATTAGTTATGATTAGGCCATAATTGAGAAAAAGTATAACAGAGCAATGCATAATGGATAACAATATGCTGACCAGCTGAGTAGTTTGCTTGGCCAGCATAAAATATTAATTTTGCAAAGATCACTGAGACTTTAATGAAGCATCATATTTGATTACTTACTATCGAAGGGGAGTTGGAGGGACACTCAGTTGTGCGCCATTTTTCTTGATTCGTTTGTCCTATTCAATTAAACTCGATTCTTGGCAAAACCTAAAGAACCTTTGGTGTTTGATTCTAAATTCGCTGAGCTAGATTGCTAGCCTTGTAGAGTGCCATCATTCTCCTGATTCTTGGCTCTCTAAGCTTTATATGGATATAAAGTTTTCACACATATTCAAATAGGGGGAGAGATTGACTTGTGGTTTTCTTCAGGAATCATTTTCTGAGTTGCGGTTTAATCTCATTTATAAGACGCTCTTTCCAGATTTGTTCCTCATACCTGAATACTCGTTTATGCCAAGCTATGAAGAATTTGAGATGCCATGGTTCTATTCTTATATAGAAGAGAAAAAATTAATTTTGCAAATATCACTGAGACTTTAATGAAGCATCATATTTGATTACTTACTATTGGACGGGAGTTGGAGGGGCACATCAATTATTCGAAAAATGTTAATCCAGGTGAAGTAGTAATTGATTCAGTACACATTTACATGCTCTTTACCTCAACGTAGGTGTATTTGACCTTTATCTTTGGTAAATGTCCCAATCTACACTGAATGTCCCTTAGGTTTTAGGACTATGCCCTCCTTTCTTGGATTAAAAAACTCTATTCCCATTAAAATGATAGGCAATAGAGATTAACATGTCTAAAATACCTTAAAATAGAGATTAACATTCTCTTGATCTTGTAGGGCTGTATCCAATGGCCTGCACATGAGATTAAGGCGAACCTCTCTGATCTTATCATAAAGGTCAAGTTTAGCTTGTCGAAATTGCTTTGCTCTATTGCTGCCCCACTGCTTAATCCATGCCTTTAACTGTTTGAGTTTATTAACCCATTCACTCATGCTTTTGCCTGTACTGATTTGGGGTAAAGAGGCCAAGAATTCTTTAAATGGTTGGCAAAACTCAAGCTTGTTCAAGAAGCTGTTATTGAATTTGAATGGGTAGTCCCCTTGCCTCGTTGTGGAAGTCGTAGTGTCAATTATTAGCTTTTGGGGAGTGTGATCAGATTGTGTGCATCCATGCTCGCCTTCTACAAAATACTTATCCAGAAAAGTGGCTGTCCTATTCACTAAGTAGAATCTATCCAGTAGAGAGTATACCCGTTTGTCGCCGCTTTGATTGTTGCTCCATGAGTATTCTGAGGCAGATGGAGGGATAAAGGTAAACCCAACCGTGTCCATAAGGCTGTCCCATGCCGCCACCTCCTCATTGTGAAGGTTCCTATGCAACCCTACCTTCTGGTCCCATGATTCGACCATATTAAAGTCACCTCCAAGTAACCAATTGACACATTCTTGTTTACCAATCCACGTTTCGATTTGCTTCCACATTAGAGCCCTCTCTTTGGGCTTGTTCGATGCATAGACATTCACTATTCCCCAACTAGTATTATCTGTGGTGAGAGAAAGCACCTGCCAGCGGCCATCACAATGACAGTGAGTGCTGGTGACTTGCACATTTCTCCATAATACTCCAACTCCTCCTTTGGTTCCATTGGCCTGACATA